>CAJNRD030001117.1:10600583-10724595 GCA_905319865.3 Cotesia congregata | reverse complement strand
TATATATATATATATATATATATATATATATATACAAACGGTCATAAAATTATGACTGCTAATCATCGAAAACATTATCATAGCTAAGAAAACAATTACTAAGCAACGTTGTTCTGCCCACGATTCTCTATACAATAAAATCCTCAAAATTAATAATTTACTCAATACATAATTTTTTTGATTATATCGAAGTAAGATTCCACTGATAATTTTAATGGAAAAGAATAATGATCAGGTAAATAAATTTTTAATTATATCATCATTTACAATGTTAAAAATGGTATCAAGTCAAAAAGTGCAGAATCAAAACCCTGCACGGTACTTACAAACTCAGTTTGCCACTCTGCAAATGAAAACTTTTGACTTTCTCTCGCCACCTAGCGGCAATCACCAAACTAAAATCACTATTTCATTATCGATCTTCAATTTTCTTATTGTTTCTTTTTATATAAGCTTGCATGAAATTTTGTAACCAATATAAGGTTTTTTAATATTGGTTTAAAAAATTTCAACAATCTAAATCATTTAAAAATAATGAGTGTAGAAAAAAACTTTTTTTTATTTTTATTGATTAAATATCAATAAATTTTAAGAGTATGAGAAAAGACAAATTATGGTTTATGTATTGAAAACTTATGAGAAAATATTTAAAATAAAAACATATTTTTCAGCTTAAAGAGGATGTGTAAATTAAACAGAGCTATAAGTTCAATTATTTTCTAATTTTCTAAATGTAATTTCTTAACAGACATATGAATTAATGATACTAAAACCTTTCAAATATTTCTCTGATCAAGTTTCGGTACAGAATTCAAGCTCCAGCAATAATTCTGAACATTTGAAGATTTGAATGATAAATTTAGAGGTTCAGATACAAGTAAGCTAACTGCACATGTCTGCGGCGCAATCAGCCAATAACACTGTCGAGTTATGGCGTGATAGGTCAAGTTAAGTTTTGTGCAGGCGGCAACTTTATCACGGCTGGGCCTGTTCCCTGAAAACATTTTTTTATCAATATTATTGCTTATTTTTTTACAAAGTCATTTAAATCTGCCTCGAAAAACTCTCGAAATTTTAATTGAATTTTTCTATGAAAAAATATATTAACTTATTATAATTGACAATTTTTAAACAACCAGCAATAAGATTGAAAATGGAAAAAAATATTAGAGTACCTAATCTAAAGATTAAAAAAAAATATCGAGTAAAAAATATAATAAAATTGAAGCTTATGATGGTATTTAATAACTCGGATTACCGCTCTGCCTACGAAAGCTTCGTACCACTTCTCGCCACCTAGCGGCTGTCATCGAACTATTCTATGATTAAGTATCATATTAAACTTCATATTCTTTTGTGTAAGCTAAAGAAAACTTTAAAACAAATAATTTAAAGTCAAAATTGCTGCATGATTAATAATTAATTAAGACATACTGGTAAATTGATTGCTGATTAGATGATATTCAGGTTGTTGATTTAAAGGTTAGAACATAAGGTATTAAACAGATATTTAAAAAAATTCATACGCGTTTCTAAAATTGTGATCGTGAATGAGTAAATTATATCAATTGTTACATTTACATCACAGACTTTTTAAGAAATCGATTAGATCTATCACCTCATTCATATCAAAATTGTGTTTCAGTTGGTATAAATTTAACAAAAACAATTATTTAGAAGTAAGTGAATGCATAAATCAATGAATAGTTTGTAAGGTAGGGTATTGAGAATAACAACCTAAAAAGAAAAATTTTTACTGATCAGCTTTATGTAGGATAAAATCAGCATCTTATTAAATCAATCAGAGTTTTTTCCAACAAGCTTAAAAATATTGATTCTCATTTTACATCCAAGAATAAGTGATTAACGGAGCGATTAAATAATTATTTTAAATAATAATCTCATATTCACATACTGATATTGGAACCAACTGTTGTATAAACAGTTTGTCTTTAGTAAAAACTTTGAAAATTACACATTATTAAGAGGTTTTGGGTCCCACTTGCGCGTAAAAGTTTGTTTGAAGCAACAAAATATTCATCTGATTAAGTCGGAAGGGAATTTTATCAGAAGTATTTTTTCCCAATTTAATATTGAATACAATATTTTATTTTATCTTCATTCACTAGTTAAATATTATATTAGAGTCTAAATGACTTTTAAGTCCTACTTAAATATTTTTAATATTCAAAAATTTTGTTAAGGTTATCTTAAAAATTATTTAAGATACATCGTATAAAAAAATAATTAAATTAAAATTCCGAATCGCACTTAAGCATTCAATTCACTTCTTTACCTACGAGAAGCTTGGATGACCTATCGCCACCTAGCGGCTGTTACGGAACTATTCTATAATTTGCTATTTTAAAAAGCCGTATTTAATCGTATTAAATTTTATTAATGATCTTGAAAAAGTTTGATCAGATAAAAACGATAATGATATCAATAGCAGCGAATAATTATACCGAAAAAAAAATTCAAAACATCCTGAAAAAAATATTCTCAATATCTTTTAGAATTATTCACCAATAAATTAAGATTCAGAGAACTTCTCAAGTTCCAATATTTAAGTTGCCAAAAGAAATCGACACCGCAAAAAAAAAAAAACAAACAAAAAGAGCTAAATTAGTAATGCAATTTCCATTTTGTGAAAAAAAAACACACGAAGTTAACTATGGAAATTCAACGGATTATTATCATTCCACAATTATAGGTCACCGTATCAATATTTGAATTAATTAAAAATTACAATCTATTGAAGCTGATTCATTTTCTGTCAATTAAAAAAAAATATTGTATCGATCCAATGAAAACAATTATTCATTTAAATATTTTTGAGATAAATAAAAGAAAAACTCGCCCTCTATTTCTTCGTATTTGCAAATCAACTTCCGTTAATGAATGAATTTTCCGACGGTTCAGTTTCCTCGGCCACATCATCATTTAGTTCAAAACTTACTGGTACAAATACTGCATATATTCTCAATATCTTTAGAATTATATAACTGTAGATACAAAAAATTCCAAAAACTAATCAGGTACCAATATTTAATTTTATTAAAAGCAATAAACCTTGAAAACATAAGTCATCTAAACTATTCATGCAGCTTTTATTAGTGGGAATATTTTATTCTTTATAATAGAAAATTTTCTGTTTACGTAAACAACAAAGCCGTTTTATGAAACAGGCTAAAAAAAAAAAACACGAAAAAAAGAATATCATCAGTTGAAAATTATTTTCGGAATTAAAGTTGACTTATTCATCTTAAGTTAACAAAATATATTATATCGATGAAAGTAAATTTATGTAAGTAATAATTTTGAGATTACTCAAAAAATCCAGCAAAGTAAAACAAGGCAGATTCTTATTCCATCTTTGTAAATCAACAACACCCATTTATGAATTAATTTATTGGAGATGGACAGTACCATTTTTTTGGAACATCAAATAGCCGAGCCAATAAAAAAAAGAGCAAGTAAAGAGTATGAAAAGAAAGTTACTAATCAAATTAAGACGAGTAAATTTCTCTTTAATTTAATTCAAGAAAATTAACAACAAAATTTATAGAAATCTGCAGTGTTACTTTTGAAAAGATTCTCAAAGATATCAACTCAAATAATAATTAAATCTAGTTTTTTTAAAGGTACTTAATTATTTAGTCTACCGCTCTGCAAGTAGAAACTTAGAACGATTTTTCGCCACCTAGCGGCAGTCAAGGAACTAAATAGTAATATATTATATTAAACATTTCTGAATAATATGTAGATATTACTACAAGCAAATGTTTAATTTTGATTTCAATAATATTCAAGTATCAAGTTAATAAAATTGTACAAATTTAATGAGTTGAAAAAGCTTTTCTTCAAAATTGGTAAGTGTATTAATTAAAACTTATTTCTAATCAAATCCATTTTAGCCAATTAAATAGCAAAAAACAAAATACTTATCGTGAGTTAAAATCTTTGTTGGAATATAATCAATTTACAATTCTCCAGATCTTTATTTTGTCAAGTTTCGGGACAGAATTCAAACTCTTTAAACAATTTCGAAAAATATCAATCTTGTACATCAAATTTAGAGATTTAGGTATATGTCGGAACATTAATTAAAAATTGAAGTATGGTAGGGCGGGGCTAGTTGAGCATAGGGGCAAGTTGTGCAATCGAAATATCTCGAAAACTAAGCAACTTACAACAAAAGTGTAAATGGCGAAAAGAAGGAGTTACGGGAGGAGAACACAGCGCGCGACAGTTAACGGCCGTCCGGTGCGCAGACTAGCTGACAGAACGCTTTGTTTTTTTTTTGCGTCAAAAAAAAAAAAAACGAATGTTTAGACTTTTTCGCCTACACTTGCTGAAAAAAATTTTTTCGTGATCACGTAAGTATCCAAAGATAACTTAATTATTGCTCTTTCAATTATATATGATTATTTGTTTTTAATTCTTATCATTATTTCATAACCTAACTTTTATTTTGTTGCTCCAATTGGGGCTAGTTAAGCAAGGCGCGCTGACTGCTTGCTCAACTAGCCCCACTAAATTTTTACTATAGTCAAATTAAATTTTTCTTTACTAAATTAATAATTTTCAATTTATTTGTACATGTGATGATTTAATAGAGCGTGTAACAATTAAAATAACTCATTTTGATATTATAATAATTATTATTATTACGTTTTAGGATGCGTACATATAAAAGGAAGACTTTGAGAGGTTTAGCTACAAGTCAGCAACCTAATGATGCAGCAAAGGCTGTATCGGAAGAAAAAATGAGTCTAAATGGTGCAGCCAAACAATTTAATATTAAAAGGATGACCTTGACGAGATATATAACCAAACTGAAGTCCGAAAATGATCCATCTATGGGTTATAAAAAACCCAGACAAGTATTTTCTCAAGAACAAGAAATTTCTTTGATGAATTATTTCCTCCAAATGTCATCAATGTATTTTGGGTATACGCCTAAAGATGCCCGTCATCTCGCCTACGAGTGTGCCGTTAAATTTAAGGTAGAAGTGCCAGTCACCTGGACCCAAAATAAAATGGCAGGTAAGGAATGGCTCACAAAGTTCTTGGCTAGGAACCCAGAATTATCCATCAGAAAACCCGAAGCTACTAGTCTCGGCAGAGCTACGTCTTTCTATGCCGAAAATGTTAAAGTTTATTTTGAGAAATTGGCTGGAGTAATGACAAAATATAATTTCACTGTCTCTCAAATATGGAACGTGGACGAAACTGGAGTATCGACAGTATTGAAACCTAATAAAATTGTAGCTGGAAAAGGAAAAAAAAATGTTGGTGCAATGACTTCGGGCGAACGAGGTACTAATGTAACAGTGGTAACTGCTGTGTCGGCATCTGGAAATACTATTCCCCCGATGTTTGTGTTTTCTCGTAGAAAATACAAAGATCATTTTATTAATGGTGGACCTCCAGACTATATTGGGACTAGCAATCCAAGTGGATGGGTCACAGACGTAGAATTCCTTAAATTTATACAGCATTTTATCAAACATGTAAAACCATCAAAAGAGTCTCCAGTTTTACTGGTTTTAGATAATCATTCATCCCATTTGCACGTAGAAACATTAAATGTGGCCAAAGAAAATGGAATTGTCATGTTGACATTCCCACCTCACTGCAGCCATAAGCTACAACCACTGGATGTATCTGTTTTTGGGCCCTTCAAGAAGTATTGTGCCGCTGCGCAAGACAAATGGTTAAAAGAAAATCCTGGAAATTCTCTAACAATATACCATATACCGAAAATCGTAGCAAACTCTCTGCCGTTGGCTACGACTGCTACAAATATAACGAATGGTTTCAAAAAATCCGGCATCTATCCATTTAATTCAAACATTTTTACCGAAGAAGATTTTTCACCAGCATTCGTAACTGACCGTCCAGAACCAGCACATGTCGAACGTCAGCAACTAGAGCAACAACCCGATACGAGTGACCTAACTGCTTCTAGTCAACCTGATGCAAGTAATTCAGCTGTTACTAGTCAACCTGATGAAAATGATTCAACTGTTACTGGTCAACTTGATGCAACTGATTCGGCTGCTACTAGTCAACCTGATATAAGTCATCCAACTGCTACTAGTCAATCTAGCACAATGGCGGTTGTATCTACGCGTCAGAATGATCAAAACAAAGAAAACAGTATGGTTATTGCTACAGTACCAGCAGTATTTTCTCCTGAAGTCGTTCGGCCGTATCCAAAAGCAGGTCCAAGAAAAATGAGTAGAGCCGGAAGAAGAAAGAGAAAGTCTGCTGTTTTGACAGATACTCCTGAAAAAAATGCATTAGAAGAAGAACAAAGTAAGAAAAAAGTCAAAAAAGTTGAAAAACCCAAAACCAAAGTTACAGTTACCAAGAAAAAGAAGAGAGTCTCTAAAAAAATTTTAAAGTCAGATTCGGAAGAGGACGAGTACAATTGCCTGGTTTGTCATGAACCATTTTATAAAAGCATACCTGGGGAAAACTGGATTCAATGCCAGATTTGCAAACAATGGTCCCACATTAAATGTGTGCCGAACGTTGGTCTGACCTATGTTTGTATCAATTGTGATAGTGACTAAAATGATTAATAATTTGAGATTGTTAATCATCTAGCAATATTTCGGGTCTCATAATTCGTCACTAATTTTAATTTAATTTTTAATAGTTTTATCATTTAATATTTTTAATAATTTAATTTTTCGTCACTAAATTTAATTTAATAGTTATTTACTTAATAATTATTCTTAAATATATAATTTTAAATACAAAAAGTATAATAATAATCCAAAGATTAGAAAGTGTTAATTTTGTTTGATTTTACCAGAGTTATTCTAATAATATAATAAGTAGATAACATAATTATAATTAAAATTGTTATGTTTATATTTATTATTATTATTATTATTATTATTATTATTATTATTATTATTATTATAATTTTAAGTATGAAGAATTATAATAAATAAATAATTGCTTGTGAACAACAATTTTATTTGCCATTCATATATCATTCTGTGTCATTCCGTGTATTTCATCCGTTGCTCAACTAACCTCATACCCTTGCTCAACTAGCCTCACTAGTGGGGCATGTTGAGCAATTTGGAGCACTCGCGTATTTCCGGGAATAACTTGGAAATTTGCACTCGGATCGTTTTTGGGCTGCTAGACCATTTGAAGAAGACTAAATTATGAACCTAACGACACATCACTCGATTAAATCCGATACATAGTCTTAAAGTTATGGAAGCTCAAAGCAAAAAGTGCTCAACTAGCCCCGCCCTACCCTATATAAGAATTCAAATAACTTCGTTAAATTTATCAATTCAATTTGGTAATCGAGTGAAAGAAATTATTCATAGAGATGTACGAATGTGAATTCTTAGAATTAAAAAATTTGAAAGACGAAAACAATAAAAAAATAAACTACCCCCAAAAAATAAACATAATTATAAAATTAACTATCTAAGTCGATTATCGAAAATCATTTTAGAAAAATTATCGTTATTTTGACTGTCAAAAATATAATCATTCGTTTTAATTTATCCAGTACCATTTAGAGTTGCCAGTTAATTCGTGAGTCCTCTTATTTTGTTCCACCGTATGAAACACCAAGTTCAATCACCGCAGGAGCAGATGAAGTAATACGAGTAGTAGAAAAATCAAAAATATTGAAAAAGCTGTTTTGATTAAGCAAAATTTCAACCAATTCATCATTTTACGACATTAGAACAAGTTTATTCGATTGCTCTAACATCAATTTAGAATTATCATCCATTTATTATTATTTTATATTAAAATTAAAATTAGAATTAAGAATAAAATATTTTCGATGTTTTATTTACTAGTTAATAGTGCAATATTATATATTTAGATTTAAATTTAAATTTAAATATATGCATAATGATTTGCAATATGATCTGAAGGCGAATTTACTGTGAACAAGTGTAATTTTATTTTTAACTGTTTTGAACCATAACCCTGTAATTAGCTACGGCTGATTAGAAATAAATGAATTTTCTATATCATCAATGACATTGGCTTCATTCATTAGGCATAAATATCACTACACTTAAGTAATATCAGACTGTGCTGGAATAAAAGAGCTGTAATTATGAAGCGGTGCAATTACATATCAATATTATTGCTTATTTATTTTAAAAATCATTGAAATATGTGTGTGTCCAAAAACTTTCTTGAAATTCTAAGCAAATTATTTCTACGAAAAAATATAACAACTTTTTATAATTGACAATTTTATGTCAAAAAATCAGCAATCAGATTAAAAATGAAAAAAAAAATATCAGACTATCTAACTATTAAAGTTTAAAAAAAGAATCTAGTGAAAAATATAATAAAATTGAAGCTTACGATGGTATTTAATAACTCGGATTACCACTCTGCCTACGAAAGCTTCATACCACTTCTCGCCACCTAGCGGCTATCTCCGAACTATTCGACGATTAGGTATTATATTAGACTTTATATTCTTTTGTGTGAGCTAGAGAAAAATTTGAAACAAATAATTTAAAGTCAGCATTGCTGCATGAAGACTTTTATTAATTGATTACTGATTAGATGATTTTCAGGTTGTTGATTCAAAAAAAGGTTAAAACATGAGGTATTAAATAGATATTTGATAACATTCATACAAGTATCAAAAATTGTGATCATGAATAAGTAAATTATATTAATTTTTACTCTCCCATTGACAACTTTTCAAGAAATAAATTCGATTAACCACTTTAGTCAGTAAAAATTGTGATTCAATTGATGTGGATTTAATAAAAAGAATTATTCACAAGTAACCGAACGTATAAATTCGTATAAAAAAAAAAAATTACACATTATAATGGGGTTTTGGGTCCCACTTGCACGTCAAGTTTATTAAAAGCAACAGAATATTTATCTGATTAAGTAGTTATAAGTTAGGCTAAGAGATTTATTTGTAATTTGGTACAGATAAGACGATGAATACTTAACCTGTAAAACAAAACGACGAGAATTACTCGAGAATAACGAAGAAATTGTTATTTCAAGAATCTATGACGAGAAACTGGTCAGCCATATGAGTTCAATTCGATCACACAGGCGCAAAAATCATCAGTGACTAGTAGCGTAATTTCTTTTATTTTTTTAGTGTCTTACGAGGCAACTTTTAGAACATCAGACGAAAGAAGTAGGCAGCAGTCACATTATCTGTAATTCTTCTATTCATACGTACGACCATTATTGAAAAATAATAATTCATGTTTCATTTTATATTTTTATAACAAATTATTTTCAGTTAATGCAGAATCCAGTTGAAATTTTATCAGCTGTATTTTTTTTTAAATTCAATGTATTCGTCTGTTCACAGAATCACATAGAATTAGAAAATTTTATTTTATCTTCATTTAACAGTTAAATATTACATGAAACTCTAAATAACTTTTAAGTCGCATTTCAATAAAGAAATTAATATTAAAAAATCTTGTTAAGGTAATCGTAAAAATTATTCAAGAAATATTATATGAAAAAAGAATTAAATTAAAATTCTAAAGCCCACTTAAGCTTTCAATCGCCTTCTTTACCTACGAGAAGTTTTGATGACCTTTTGCCACCTAGCGGCTGTTACGGAACTATATCCATAATATGATATTTTACAAAATTGTATTTAATGGTACTAAACTTCATTAAAGGTCTTGAAAAAGTTTTATCAGATAATGATATTAATAGCAGCAAATAATTTTACTATAAGAAAATCTACGACTAGAAAAAAATTTCAATGTTTTTAGGGATTAACTTATTGTTAAATTAACTGTATTATTTTAATGACGTTTTCGATACATGTGTATTTTTTTATTAATGTTGAGATAGTAGTAATTATTATACAACAAAAAGATAACTTAACTAAATTTAATTTTATATAAGTGTCTATTTAACACAAATATTATAATATAATAGTTGTAACATAGTATTATAATAATATGCAATTATTAAAAAAATCTCAATTGAAAATTTTAAAGTTAGAAAATGAATGCATTGGTAATGAAATAACTTCATTAAATTTTTCAATTCAATTTGACACCAACATCAAAAAAAGATATTCTAAAAGATGTACGAATATGATTTTCTAGACCTAAAAAGTTAAAAGCCATCAATAACATCAGTGAAATTAAAAAGTTTCAGTGCAACTAACCATGTAAATATGAATTATTTCTTAAATCAATCTTAAATCCAGATTCAGAATTTTAAAATTATTAATTCAAGTAGATTTATGAAAATTGTTTTAGAAAAATTATTATTTGTTATTTTAAGTGTAGTTTTTGACTGCTGAAGATATTACTGCATTATTAAATTTATATTTAAATATTATATTCAATATCAATCAGATTTTCTAAATATTATTAAAGAATACTTCTGCATTATTTCTATCGAAAAAAAATCATTAATGGTACTTAATTCCTTATTTTGCAGTTCTACAAGCGAAAACTTTGACCTATCTCTCGCCACCTAGCGGACGTCGCAGAACTATAATACAAAATCCTGTCCCGTAATGATCATATGAAAACGATAATAATATTTATAGCAGCAAATAATTTTCCCATAAAAAAATCTATGACTAGAGAAACTTTTCAATGTTTTTAGAGATTAACAGATTGTCAATTGATAGTATTGTTTTAGTGATGTTTTTGACACACATGAGTATTTTTTACTTTTGCAAAAATCATTAAAATAATATAGTAAAAAATTATTTCAACAACAAGAGAGAGAATTTTAACGAAATCATCTACGTAAGAGAAAATGAAAAATTTTAAATTAATTTTATACCGTTTAGTCTCTATTCAACACGAATATCATAATGTAATAGTTCCATGCCATTATTTAGATAATTTGAGTTTTAAATTTTAAAATAAAAAACTGCACTCATTTATTATAATTAAATAACTTTGTTAAATTTATCAATTCAATTTTGGAATGAACCAGGAGAATTTGTTGAAACAAATGTACAAATATGACTTTCTAGAATTAAAAAAGTATTAATTCGATGCTATGACAGTAAAATTAACGAGTCTCAATTTTAAAAATCATATAAATATATATTATTTTGCAAAAAATATCTATGTAACCATTTGCGTGCATGATCACAATCCAAAGTTCTAAATTTTTTAATTAATAATTTTTATATATTTTTATAAAAATTATTTTAGAAAAATTATCGTTATTTTAGGTGAAGTTTTTGATCGGGATCTTATTCAAGCCCATAATTTTAGATAATGTTAATAATATAAATGAAAAACTTTTCAGAGAATCAATAAGTAACTTATATGAGTGCATGGAAACGGCGGTCTGCACCCAATAAATTTTAATTAGGATTATTAAAAAATTTATTGAGCACACCTAAGTTCATGTGTATATAACGTGTTAATAATTTTAATTCTGGACTATCAAGCGGAATAACAGTCTGTAAAATTGCTCTAAATTATTTCAAAGTTTGTACAATTTTCTTGACATATTCGTAAGTATGTGCATCCTTTGATAAATTGTCAATGCATGATTATGGTAATGTTGTAAGTTGTTTATTCATTTGGAAATAGATTGTAATTTGTAATAATCTAAAGTGTCATTTTCTGATTTTTTTTTTTTGCATTATCATCGATCTCTTCATAATTGCTAATGTTTATTCCAAATTGCGTATAACTGAAAAATTTTGATTTATCAATTATTCAATCGTTCATTTATCTTGAGTAATTTGAAGTAGGACTGTTACCTAAAATAATTTATAATTTTAATTAGAATTCTTTTTATCGTATTTTTTATTAGAATTAATGCGAATTAGATAGCAGTTTTTTATTTTCAAAAACACTTAGATTAATAGACGATTGAAGTATGATTATAACGATTTTAAAAATTACAAAAATAATTACTTTTTGTGGGGTACAAAAATTTTTTAAATACAATTTTACAAGATCGATATTTGATTATTATTCAAATCAAAATTGATTCTGTATTTGTAGTCTCGTGTAAGTATGATTTATGGCAACGAAAGTTCAAAAAATATATTTACTGTAAAATTACAGAAATATTTTTTCTATCTGTTTATACTTTGACTAGATTTACACAATGTAATTTATTTTCTAGAAAATTATAAAAAGATGAATTTCAAAAATTTTTTCTTGAATAACTTTTGTAAAATCTTAATGTTCTGTTTTATTTATATTAACATTGTAATTTTTATCAAATCAAACTATATAATGTTCAGAAATGCTTAATATAATAAAATATTGCAATGTAGTTCTTCGATTGCCGCTAGGTGGCGAAAAATTGTTGTAAGTTTCCACTTGCAGTGCGGCAGACCAAAATATTAAGTACCTTTAAGAAAATAGATTTAATTATTATTTGAGTTGACATCTTGTAGAATATTTTTGAAAGTAATTTTATAGATTTCTATGAATCTTATTGTTAATTTTCTTGAATTCAATTGAAAAGAAATTTACTTTGATTTGATTAGTTACTTTGTTTTCATACTTTTTATACCTTTTTTAATTTTTATGGGTTCGGATATTTACAACTTCTAATAAATGATATCACTTGTATTAAATAGTGGATTGTAGATCCATCGATGTTTTTCAGATTTGAGATATAATTAATATGCTAAATATAACAATAAACGATGAATTGAGTCCACATACTTGATAGAGTCTGGCGCCAAGTTACATTAAAATCCTTGATATAAATCCTCGGAACAAATTTCGACAAACATGGTCCTGGTAGTTCGAGCTTTGGCCGCAGTTGCGTGACTGAGGAAACAGAATCTCCACAAAATTAATTCATCAGTGTGAATGGCAGATTTGCTAAGATGAAATAAAAAATCGTCTAGTAAAAAAATCGTTAAGTATTCATTACTCTCAACATTATTCAAACTAATTTTTAAATTTAATTTTGAATTGACTGGATCGATACAATATTTCTGGTTAACTGACGAATGATGAATTAACTTTTATAATAAGTTTTAATTCTGATCGTTTTTACTGTTCATGGGAACGTATTTGTCTCAGACAATGATTATTACATTTTCTGTTCTGAAAATAATTGTTAACTAATTATTTCTTGATCAACTAGTGGTCCGTTGAATTTCCATACTTATTTTTTATGTATTCTATTTCATTAAACGGCTCTTTACTTTGTGTTGAAATTTAACATTTTCCACTGCAATGATCGAAATTTTTCTGCTGATAGAAGTTCTATTAATTTAGTTGAATTGACTTTTTTGACTCTATTGCTTTGATAATCTTAAATATTGAAATTTGAGCAGTTTTGTGGGATCGGAATTTATTAATAGATAATTCTAAATGGTCGTGAGAATATTTGGTTCAGTAATTTCGTACTGAATAATAGTATAATTATTAAAATTAATGTAGCTATTAAAAGAGAATTTTGATTAACTGATACAATTTGAATAGAGGATAATTTATGTATGCTCGAAAAATTTTATGAAAATTAAAAAAATCAATCAATGTTTTGTATAAATTATTTCTCAAAATTATTCTTTAATAATCTGTAAGAGTACCCGGGAAAAACGGATTAGCTAGAAATACTATTAGAGCATTAAATTTTTTGCAGGATATTTTGAGTTGTTAATTGGTAAGTCCTCACTTTATTATCAACGCATGAGAAACTAAATCCGATCAGATGTAAACGAAAGCAAGTATTGCAATATGAAGACCATGTAAAAAAAAGTGATGCCATGAGAAAATCAGTGAAACAAAAATATTCAAAATAACCGAAATTTCAATTTATTTATTATTTTACGACATTATGAAAAGTACATCCAATTGGATCAAAATAAATGTCGAATTATCATCCATTTATTATCAATTAATGTTACAATCAATTCTAATCAGATTTTTTTAATTTTATTAAAGAATACTTCTGCATTATTTCTATCGAAAGAAAATTATAAATGGTACTTAATTCCTTATTTTGAAGTTGTACTGGCGAAAACTTTGACCTACTTCTCGCCACCTAGCGGACGTCGCGGAACTAATACAAAATCCTATCCGGTGATTTATGAAAATATTTATTTTCAATTTTTCGCGTAAAATATTTACGTTCAAAAGTGAGATTTTTAGTGAAAATATGTTAGAATTTAAAACCGCAATAATTTTTCCCTGAAACAGCAAATTTATTAAAAAAAAAAGTGCATTTATTAATTATAAATAAATGCAGTGAAACACAAAATACTTATCCCCTTACCGTTTGATGCATGTTTTTATAAATTAGCATAATAACGATTAATGGACTGCTACCAATCAAACGGAGCAATTTAAAAGCGGTACCGCATGTCCCAGCTTGCACCTACAGCAACCATATCAATATATATTCATATTTGTATATAATATAGATATATATTCCGGTAGTTAATGCTTAATTTACATATGCGGCCACTAGGTGTATTATGACGTCACACGTGCACACAAATGTCGCGTGTGTGCACGCACCGTCGAGTTGATAAAAAATAATTAAATATTTAAATACATTTTATCCATTATATTATTTTTTAATGACTATTGATTTTTTATAGTTTGCTTTTATTAATCCGCGCCCTATTTGATGCCCTAGTTAATTAATTTAATTAAAAATTAATACTTTTCTTCTAATTTGTCGGTCTTAATTAAATTTACTGGAGATATTAAAATCGTGATATCTCCAAAAATATTACACTTAAAGCTTTGTTTGAGGGTTTATTTTTTAGCTCATCAAATTTCGGACAAATAAGTATTCAACTACTTATCCCTTATCTCTTACCGTTAGCCCACAATCAGCTCTCAAATATTCTTAAACAATTCAAATGCAATTTTTTAAATATGACGAATCGGAAATTACTAAATTTAATATATTTAAAAAAATGTAGTACTTAGAAGGTCGTTAAAAGACTCGTTTGTTAGTTTATAAAATTCTCTAGTAAAAAGTACTAAAATAATTTTCTTTTGTCTGCAACTGTTTAGCTAGAATTAACCCACAAAAATTCTTAATGAACCCAAATATAGTTTTTTGTAAGATAACAGGTCCTAAATTACAAAATTAAAAATATCTCAATAACTATCGCACTTTTAGCAACGTTTGATAGCTCATTTATAAGTTTATGAAATTTACTATAAAAAAAAACTGCTACATAACTTGAAAAATTAATAATTACTAGTAACCTTGCAGTCACTATGTGACTGCCGTGACTTGTAAACTATTAATGAATTAAATTTTGCTTTATTAAACAATGACTCTTGTTAAATTACACTATACTTTCTTAAATATTGACGTTTTTTTAAGATATAAGCTCATCCTGATGTTACACTTATCAAGAGCTTTCATTTGAGTACCCACAAGCATTTTCATATATTTTTCATATATACATATATGTAATATATAAAATATATGAAAAATTGATGTGGGTACTCAAATGAAAGCTCCCGATGAATGTAACATCAGGATGAGCTTATTTCTTTAAAAATTTTAAAAGTTTACAATATACCAGGTCATTTCTTAATTAAATTAAGTATCTAGAGATAGGGCGTTTTTTAATGCAGCCTAAATACTTATCATAATAAATTGATTATTGGTGAGAATGATATGAAACTTTGAAAAGGCACAAATTCAAATCAAGACCTTAGTAATGATACTAAATTTCACTAAAAAAAACCGATTTTAACATATGACTATCCTGGACACAAAATTTTTCTTATTCTCTTAATAGTATAGATTTTAAAGATATAAGCTGATCCTGATGTTACACTCATCAAGAGCTTTCATTGGAGTACCCACATCAATTTTCATATATTTATCATATATGCATATATATATTGCGTATTCAAACGAAAGGTCTCGATGAGTATAACTCTGATGAGCTTATATCGTTAAAAATATCATCAGTGGACAAAATACAACGTCATTGCTTTATTATTCACATTTTTTAAGATATAAGCTCATTCTGATGTTACACTCATCACGAGCTTTTATTAGAATACCTACATGTATTTTTGATATATTTTTCATATATACATATATATAATATATATAAATATATGAAAAATTGATGTGGGTACTCAAATGAAAGGTCTCGATGAATGTAACATCAGGATGAGCTTATTTCTTTAAAAATTTCAATACTTCACAAGATACAAGGTCATTTCTCAATTATGTATCTAGAGACACATTTTCGAATGCACTCTAGATACTTATCATAATAAATTGAATATCGGTAAAAATAATATGTAACCTAAAACAAATTTCACTAAAAAACCTTATTTTAACACATGATTATTCTGAACACAAAATTCTTTATTATTTTCTTAATTATATAGATAAAAAACGTAAAATTTGACAAAATTTTCAAAAAAATGAAAATTGTTGAGAAAATTTTTATTAAAAATCACCTGGTCTAAAAATAATAACAACCATCCATCATCCTTATTTTCTTAAAAAAAAATCCATAGCGTCATTTATTATATTTTTATTTATTCAATTCCTTTATTTTCTTATATTTCATGAATTCTACGAGAAAACTCTAGATCCAAGCTCAACCGTCTATTCGTACATGTATTATGTATCTTCTCTCGGATATGCTATGAAAGTTACCATTGCATCTAGACGCCTCCGTAACTCACGTTTTTTTTTTTTTTTATTTTATCTCATACAATTTTTTTTATTTTTCCCTTCCTCTCTTCCCATTTTTCCTCTTGCCCTCAAACCATTTCTTTCGCATCACACTTTTACGAACGTCACTCGCTAAAGTCGAATCGTAAAAGCGGAATTTTTTTTTCAACAATTTTACATTCCGTATTTTTTATTTAAAATAAATTATTTAACATATTTTTTTTTCCCGTCAGAATTTTAAAATCGATTTCTTTTTTTTTTTATGCAACAGCGTAGAAAGGGAACAATTATTTGTTTTTTAATTTATTGAATTTTCAGCGATAAAATCAGCGATAAGTGTCGCCGTAGTCTAAGAATATATCGAATACCGAATATACATATATATTTTTAAAATAAGGCCATTCTTATACCGCAAAACTCGTGTATATGATATCAGAAGGTTGATATTACTTGGTAACACGCAAACTGTTTAGCATGCAAATGCATGAAAGCAATAAACTACTCAATACATTGCGGAGAATTTGCCGACGATCGATTTCACCTGCTATACAACACAACAATGTTACTTAACTTTTATTTACTACTTATACATTACGTTATCTATTTGATTTATTTATCTATCAAAACATAAATATTGTAAAAAACTATTATTTTATATCAAGATCGCACCTGCTATTTCAAGGGGCTCCGCTGCTTGAATCACTAGGGCAATCGGTTCGTTCGAAGGTGAGTAGTTTGCAAATTTTCCAAGTCACAAAATAGTTTTCTTTGGATTTTTTGATAACTTGCACTGCTTTCAAGATATCAGCAGTTTAAAATAAATATGCTTGTTCAAGGTCATTCGAAAGAAATTTTGGATCAAAGCGATTTTTTTTAGAAATATTAATCAAATTTTGTAGATTTATATCATTGTAGCAACTATATAAGATATTTAACAAGACATTTAATGCATGTGTACTTAAATTAGGCTTTTTATTTATATTAAAAAAAAAATTTTGGATCTAAATGCATTACAATAATTTTTTTATTCATTTTTTTTTATTTTAAAATTTAGTTTTCAAAATTAGTACAAAAAAAAAATTATTGTTTTTTTATGATGAAAATTTTCAATTTTATTTTCTTATCGAAAATAAAATTTTTTTTCAAATCAAAATAAAAAAAAAACAGATTTTTGGAAAGTATTGAAATTTGAAAAATTGGAAATGATAATTATCGACATAATAAATTTGTTCCGAAAATTTGATAAAAAATATTACAGCTCTAAATAGTTTGTATTTTTTTCTTTTTTGGAAAATGAAAAAAGAAAGTGATTTAAATTTAGTTTTTGAATAATTTATGAAAGAAAAAAAATAAAAATTTCTTAGAAAATTTAACTTCTCTTTTAAAAAAAAAATTTCAAAATTTACCAGAACAATTTTTTACAATAAAAAATGTGCGAAAAAGAATAAAAAATTTAGATTTTTTGAATTGTTTGCATCGGCATAAAATGCCTTATTCATATTGTAACTCTAGATTTATTATTTACAGTACAAAATTGTATAATTAAATAATCAGACACATCATTTGGATTTAAAATAATTTTTAATTAGATTTTATTTCTTTTTGAACGTTCAAAAGCCTGATAAATTTTTATCTGCCTAAATTATAAAAGAAAAAAGAGCTTTTTTTTTTGAGAATTTAATTTCTTGCAAGATATGTGCTCAAAAATTTTAGAAAAAAATTTTTTTTTTCATCTGAGTGAACATAAATTTTTCAATTATTTTAATAGAATTTTAACATTTCAATCTAAATTTATTAATTTTTCCTTTTATTTGTGAATTTTACAAAATTTTTGTAATTATTGTCTTTATGTACAGAAGTAAACAAGCTAAGCTAATGAAACGATGTTAAAAATGCATTTTTATAAAAAATTGGTATCTTCTTTTAGTTGAATAAAAAAAAACCAACAACCTTGCAGACACTATGTGACTGCCTTAACTTGTGAACTATAACTAAATAAAATTTTGCTTTATTAAATAATGACTTTTGTTAAATTGCACTGTACCTTCGTAAATATTGATTTTTTTAGATATAAGCTTATCTCGATGTTGCACTCATCAAGAGCTTTTATTTAAGTACCCACATGCATTTTTGATATATTTTTTATATATTCATATATATAACATATATTTTAAGGGTATAAGCTCATCCCGATGATACACTCATCAAGAGCTTTTATTTAAGTACCCACATGTATTTTTGATATATTTTTCATATATACATATATATAATATATATAAATATATGAAAAATTGTGATGTGGGTACTCAAATGAAAGGTCTCGATGAGTTTAACATCACGATAAGCTTATATCTTAAAAAATGTCAATATTTCACAAGATAAAAGGTCATTTCTTAATTATGTATCTAGAGACAGAGCATTTTGTAATTTCGCCTAAATACTTATAATAATAAATTGACTATCGGTAAGAGTGATATGAAATCTTGAAGAGGCACAAATTCAAATCGAGACTTTTACAATGATACAAAATTTTCCTAAAAATACCGATTTTATCATATCCTCTTTATAATACAGATGAAAATTTATTGTGAAAAATTTCTACTAAGCCAGAAAAAAAATTTTTTTTCCGCAAAACCGATAACAATAACAATTATAAAAACAATCAGATTAAAAGTGGTCGATTAGCCGTGGAATGGCCCATTTGATAGTGTAAAGTAAAAGTATAGCGTCCTTAGATCAATAAATAAATAATTAATAAAACTAGTGGTATAAAACGGGTTTTTTGCACACATGTCGTTATTAATACTCTTGCGTTCGTGGGATATACGATTGCATATAAACTTTTATCGAGATTAACAGTATACCACCCGGCACGCAATGTCCACCGTCAGATCTACAGTGCGACGCTCGAGGGGCGAGTTGGATAACACACAAGTGGGTGAAAGAGTAAATGAACAGAACGGTTAAAAAAATAATAGGGGTGCCTTAACAGCACATTGAGGCGTCGGTTTATAACGTCGATTTTTCTTATGGGTCACTCTTATCTACCCCACCCTCCACCTCCGAATGCATCCTGCACTCGCGTTACTTTTAATTGCCTGCTCTATGCGCTGTGAGTTACGCCCACTAATTTAGAGCCTTATTGATTATTTTCCATCGACTTTATCTTGCCTTTTTGTAATCAATCCTCACTTTGATCCCAACTTCCAACTTTCTTCAGCCCAGACTGTGTATTACGCTGTTACACCCCCGCTTTCTTATTTTTTTCCTCCAAGCAGCGCCGATACATAATAATTTAACCGCTTGAGTTATTGCTTTACTATTGCGCGAGTTATAACGCGACAACACAAAAAAATGAGTGCTCCCGTTCCCGTTCTCGGTAAATGGGAATAGGAATTGCGTCTCTTTGACGCTCAAGTTGCTCCACAGAGACATGCCGTACATAAATATATATACGTGTGTATACATAAAGGAATCATAAAGTACAAAGAGGGTGAGATCTTGTGGGGTAGAAAGATGTTATATCTTTGTGCCTTGTAACTTTTTAATATCGAAGGGTCTTTCTCACCTTCGCGGTTTATATTAACGTTTTATATTCAATACCCGTAATAATGTTTATATTAATATCGTGTGTTATATGCAAAAAGCCCTGTCAATTTAAGTAGCTTATTGTACGCCTCAATGAGATTTTCACCGACATATATGGATAGAAAAAAAAGAGCATAATTAATTAAATTAGTTACTTTTTTCTGAAACAATCAATATATACACAGAAAGAAAAATTTTTTGACGGGAGAACAAAACTCTTAGCTCAAGAAAATTTTTCGGATAAGGAAGACCGAAATAAAAATTTTTCTTGAAATTGTATTCTTGGTTATTTTTTCTTAATTCAAATTATCATAAATTCTTGATAGAATAAATTTTTATATTTGTTCAAGATTTTTAGATACTTTAGGGAAGCAGCGCCACCTATTATTTTGGGTAAAAAAGTTAGGTTATACGCTAAAATTAATTTCTTTAATACCAATAAACGATTTATTGAGTTGCAATAAATAATTTGTTTGATACTACTAAATATTTATTTAGAATAAATATTTATCTATAAAGATTTCGCTTTGTGATATCGAATCGTACAAAACTCTTTGATAAATGATAAAATATTACAAGCTAAATGGCTGTTATTTTCATTATTGTCAGGCAAAATTTGTTTCGTATTATTATCACCTAATGTTAAAATATTTAGGCAATAAAAATAGTGATGCTACAGCCCATAAATTGATCAAGTGGAAAAAAAAATTTCTACTTACTGAATTTTTGCAGTATCAATTTGTCGAAAAGAAACTTCTTGAGAAAAAGACAATGTGTTAAAATTTATATAAATTTATAATAACTTGATAAATGACAACGAATTTATATCACAGACTTGAATTGATACAAAATGGCTTCCATGGGGTTCATTAATTCAAAAGGAATAATTAATAATTCAAAGGTATTTAACTAAATTTATCGAGTGGAACTTTAAATAGTACTTAATAACTAGATCTACCAATCTGCAAGTGGAAACTTTAGATAGCGCTTCGCCACCTAGCGGCCGTCGCGGAACTATTTACTGTAAAAATTATTTTTTCATTGCAATGATTTATGCATTAAAATTAAGAATTCTGTAATATTTATATTTTTTATTAGTTCAATAAGAAAAATATTTTTCTATTTAATAATAGATTAAGAAAAATTTTATTGTCTTCATTATCCAAGAAGAAAAATTCTTGAGCTTAGTAAACTGTACTTACATCAAAAAAAATTTCTCAAGAATTTTTCTTCTTGAATAAAGACAATAAAACTCTTTAAAATAAATTTCTAGGCTTAAGAATTTTTCTTTTAAATTAAAATAATTTTTTTTTTCGATAAAATTTTTTAAACTTAAATTTGAATGATTTCATTTTAAATTCAACACGATTAGTTTTGATTTTTTAGTATTTTTAATAATAAGGCAGATACATTCAATTCTTATCCTTAGAAGATCTAGCGTACAATCAATGTCACGAATTTTATAATAATAAGTAGTAATTGCTTTTAGCTACCTATGATTTTGTATTTCTTCTCATTAGAATATATATTAACGATGATTTAAGTAATGTATCTTTGAATTGATAAAATTGATACAGCAACATGAAAATGCATATGAAATGAATTTGTTTTGTGATTTCAAATCATAGAGAAAATCCTGCATTTATATCAATTAATTGTATTTAATTTTCAAAAAATCAATAGAAGTACAACCATGAAAGCCACTACACGAAAAAAAAGTGATGTAAATTTTACGTCAGGTGATGCTATATTCAGTTCACTAGTATAGAAAGTGCTGTATCATTACCATAGTATAGTAAAGTATAGGTTATAATACATTAGATAAAAAATTAGCGTCTACAGTGATACAAATTTTGTATCACCTTTTTTTTTCCGTGCATGTGGAAAATTTTTGAAGAGATACTAAATATTCCGTACTGAACTCATCGATAAAACATCAAATAATTGATAGCTTACGTATGCCTCTTCCATTTTTGCCAAGTAAAATTTGTTTTTTTTCATTGTTATCTATTACTAAAATATTTAGACGATAACAATATTAACACAACAATGTGTAAACTGATCCTGTAGAACCAAAAAAGTGAAATTTCATGAATTTCTTCAGTATCGGAAAATTCATCCTAAAGAAACTCCTTGGAGAAAAGATAGGAGTGAAATTTATAATGAATTTAAGAAATGATGATGCAGAATTTCAAATTAATATTATGCTAATAAAAAAATTCGCAATGGCTTCTGTGGTGTATAGGTAAGCGGCACATTTAAATAATCAGGAGCAACAAACTTGATGAATGTAAGGGACAATAGTTTATGTTGAAACTTGTTAATATTTTGCATCAAAATAAATAATTAATAGTTCAAAGATTTTTCAGCTAAAATTATCAATTGAAACTTTAAATGGTTCTTAATAACTTGGCCTATCAATCAACAAGTGGAAACTTTAGACAACACTTCGCCACCTAGCGGCCGTCGCGGAACTAAGTGTAGAAATTTTTTTTTTTACTACAATAATTTAAAGATTAAAATAAGAATTCTGTAATAATTGTAAATTGTAAAATTTATATTAGTTAAATAAGAAAAAATATTTTTCTATTCAATAATAGATTAAGAAAAAAACAGAGTCAATAAAAACATAAAAAAAATCAATTAAATAAATCGTCATGCGCACGCTTGGCGTAATTGAATTTTAATTTTAGTGTCGCAAGTCAAAGTCGATTCGCGTAAGCGTTTATCCGAGGGTATCGAGGCTGTCTCGAGCACGCTTAGTCCTCGTCTCATCCCCTTACACTCACCCCCTGGCTCTTTTCCGACCCCATCGCGGCGTTAACTCATCCCAGAGTTTTCATCCCGCTAAAATTTATCCACGGTCCCGTTTTAGTCCCGTACACGTCTCGCCGTCCTTTAAACGTCTACTATATATTGTATATATGCTTGAGTACTGGAGTCTCGGAATCATTCGTTTGGAATCTTCGAATTAAACTCACTGGGCCGGGACAAGCTCTCACTAAAATCAGCCAGTAAAAGCATCACCTAAATTATTTTGTATCGAGCTTTTAGGTATTGCTTTTTTCCATCACAATCTTAATTGATAATTTTCAAGCTATAAATTGTCAATTATTAAATACACAATAGTTTTCCTTATTTAATTAATAAAAATTACATTATTACAAAATTCTAAAGTTAATCCATAACTCATTGCAGTGAAAAAAATAATTTATTTAATAAATAGTTCCGTGACAGCCGCTAGGTGGCGAAATGCTCTCAAAAGTTTTCACTATAAGATTGTTAAAGCAAGTTATTAAGTACCATTTAAAGTTTCATCCGATCATTTTAGTTAAAAAATCTTTGAATTATCATTTATTCCTTTTAATGGATATATTCACAAATTTCAACCTAAATAATTGTCACTTACAATACATAAGTGACTATTACAGAAAATTTTTATATAACTTTTTAAAATTTGCTCACCTGATTGATTAAACACCACTCTCAAGATTATAAAAGTCATTGCTTATGACAAGTTTGTAATTACATTTATTTCTTTTCAATTTGATGCATTAATTACAGGAGTGACGGCTTTGAAAATTTTTGATGTTATGAGCCGAGTTTCTTCGTTTGTAGACAATAAAAATTCCTCCAATGAATTGTGTTTGATTAAATCATTATTCAACTTCTTTTGTCGCATATGTTGATCTATTATGTTGTATCTCTCTCACGTTTCATTCTTTTGTCTGCGATTATTACTGGTTTATCTTAAATTTGAAAGATAAAAATTTTTAACAGAAATATTTCTGGTTCTGATGAGCTCGAACACTTAATTGATTTTTTCTTATTTCAAAAATATTCTACAAATTTTATAAAGGTTAAGCATGGATTTGCTGTTACAAATGCTGTTACAGAATTATAATTTCTGAAAATATTTTTCGAGCAAATTCTCTCGACATTGATTATACTTTTTTGATTCTATATTTAGTAAAATTTTTAGTCGTTGTCCTTTTTGAAGCAGCGCAATAGCGCGTCATCCGAGAAATTCATACATTTTAAATAGGTATACGCATATATACGGGACAAGCTCTCACTAAAATCAGCCAGTAAATGAATCACCTAAATTATTTTGTATTGAACTTTTAGGTATTGTTTTTTTTCCATCACAATTTTAATTTCTAATTTTTAAGCTGTAAATTATCATAAAAAAATATTTTTACTTATTTAATTAATAGAAATAACACTTTTACAAAATTCTAAAATTAATCCATCAACCATGACAGTGAAAATAATAATTTATACAACAAATAGTTCTTCGGCGGCCGCTAGGTGGTGAAGCGTTCTCCAAAGTTTCCACTTGAAGATTGTTAAATTAAGTTATTAAGTACCATTTAAAGTTCCATTCGATAATTTTAATTGAAAAACCTTTGAATTATTAATTATTTCTTTTAAATGCACATACTTAAAAATTTCTACATTAATCGTTGTCACTTACAATAAGTGACTATTTCTCAATTGATTTAGAGCATCTTGCGTTTCCAATTGCTGGAACTATTAAGATCTTTATCAGATCATAGAATCAATTGCGTATTTTTTGCATTTTAGTGGATATGATTGACTCATGCTTCATTTTGAATCCTCAAAGATTTGCGATGTTCTTGATTGAGCAATGAGTTTTTTTTCGATTACTACCCTATTAGAGTTTCTGAAGTTTTATTTTGTACTGTATCAAGACAGTGATTTGGAATGTGGTTTACTTATTATTTTAAAACTGACCCAAAAAGAAAAGTAAAAAACTTTTTTTGAGTGAAGTGAAACCAGCATACATTACGTAGAAATTATTAGATATCTTACCCAAGAGTTGGTAATATTATTTTAAATACGTATACGCATATGTACAAGGCATGCTCTCACTAAAATCAGCCAATAAAAGAATCACCTAAATTATTTTGTATCGAGGACTGAATATTGCTTTTTTCCATCACAATCTTAATTTCTAATTTCTAAGCTATAAATCTTCAATTATTAAACAGAAAATTTTTTTTTTCTCATTGAACTAATAGGAATCAGAATTATTACAAAATTCTAAAGTTAATCCCTAAACAATTGCAAGTAAAATGATAATTTATTCAACAAATAGTTCCGCGGCAGCCGCTAGGTGGTGAAGTGCTCTCCAATGTTTCCACTTGAAGATTGTTAAATTAAGTTATTAAGTACCATTTAAAGTTCCATTCGATAATTTTAGTTGAAAATTATTTGAATTATTAATTATTTCTTTTATTGCAAGAAATTAACAAATTTCAACATTAATTATAGTCCTTTACAATACACATGTGACTATTGCAGAATTGTTCTAAATTATTCACAAAAAATTGGTCTCCCGATCATTTGAACATTTCAGTATAAAATTATGAAATTCATAGCGGATTTTTTCATTAGAACGATATAAATTTATTATATATTTAACAAGATTGGCACAATTTCATATTGGCTACTGATTTTCTTTTTAATGATTATGAGGTTAGCAAAGTTTTAGAAATTCAAATTTTTTTTAACATTGGATCAGTCTGTGCTTATCAGTTTTGATAACATTGTTGTTATTCACTCATTATTTTAAAACTAACCAAAAGAAAAAGTAAAAAACTTTACTTGTACGTAATGGAAATAACACACATTTGACATAATTTATATATCTCACGAATAAGTTGGTTATGTTATTTATATTTTTCTTATTTAGTATGTTAATTTTCAGATTGGTAGCTTAAAAAATTTTTAATTCATAGATGGTCAGCTTTATTCGTTTATAAACAGTACGAATTTTTCCAATCAATTCTGATCAGAAATTGTCTGTGAGATTCAAAATTATTACTAAGTCAAATTATTTTAAATTTGAACGAAAGGAGAAGTAGAAAAATTTACCTGTGTGAAGTGGAAGAAGCACACATAGAGTATGATTTATTTGATATTATACCAATAAATTTTGTGTTTTGATTTAATTTTAATTTATTACTTTAACTGAATGATTGTTATCACTTCGAAAATTTATTGAGAAGATTTTATTTAGAGCTTCAAAATCATTAAAGCTAATGCATGTGAATTAACATATTCATCTAGAATGAGCGGATTAAATAAATATTCCCTTTCTCTTAATGATTCATTCTTTTTTCTATGGCTGCTACTGTTTTATATTTAATTTTAAAATAAAATTTTTTATGGAAATTTTTGTGATTGATAACAGCTTTATTATTTTATTAATTTTCATTAATTTAAAAAATTTTTCGTAAACTTTAAATTACGAAAAATGACTAGTGGCTTTCACAAATGCAAATTTATAATTTCTTAAAATATGTTTCAAGCAAATTTTCGTGACAATGATTATATTTTTTTGATTGTGTGTATATTGAATATTTTTTTTTATTTTTATGAATTATTTATATAACGTATACAATATTAGTAAGATGTTTACCGCTAAATCAAAAATTAACCTTAGTGTACACTTTAGGGCATACAAACCTTATCCTGCGTGCCCCAGCGCAAACAGCTATAGTTAAGTAGTCCTCTTTAAAGCAGCTCCATCACATCACACTTGAGAAAGTCGAAAATTTTAAATACGTATGTGTATATGTACGGGACAAGCTCTCACTAAAATCAGCCAGCAAAAGAATCACCTAAATTATTTTGTACCGAGCTTTTAGATAATATTTTTTTTCCATCATAATCTTAATTTCTCATTTTTAAGCTATAAATTTTTAATTATGAAATAGAAAAATAATTTTTTCTCATTGAACTAATAGGAATTATAATTATTACAAAATTCTAAAGCTTATCCATAAACCATTGCAGGGAAAATAATAATTTATTAAACATATAGTTCCGCAGCGGCCGCTAGGTGGCGAAGTGCTCTCCAAAATTTCCACTTGAAGATTGGTCAAGCAAGTTATTAAATACCATTTAAAGTTCCGTTCAATAATTTTAGTTAAAAAATATTTGAATTATTAATAACTTCTTTTAATGCAAGTATAAACGAATTTCTTCATTAATTATTATCACTTACAATACATAAGTGACTATTTTACAATAGTTTTAAAATATTCATAAAAATTTGCTCTTTTGATTATTTTAACACTTTAATTGAAAATCATGAAAGTCATTTCGCATCTTCTCCTTAATACGATATAAATTTATCGTATTTTTGATGGGCTTCGTCCAATAATTAAAATACTAGAGTTATATAATACTTTTATAAACTTTTATTGATTGTTATAGATTTTTATTATTAAATAAATTATATTAATTTTGTGAAACATTGATAGCCAAATTTATTACTATGTGAACAATAAAAATTTCTCCAATTAATTATGATAGGATTATCTTTGTAATTCAAAGTCATTAAAGCAAATCATTATAGCTCATGTATGTAAATTTACGTATCCATCGTGAACTAGAGGATTCTTTTGTCTATAACTATTAATTTTTTTGTTTAAATTTGCAAATGAAAATTTTTTACAGACATTTTTTTTTGTTGACATCAGCTTTATTATTTAACTGATTTTCTCTTATTGTAAGATTTTTCCGTAAATTTTAATTAAAGAAAGCTGATTAGTGGCTCTCACAAATGCAGATTTATAATTTCCTACAATATAGATCCTTATATATTAAGTTGAAGAATATTTTTTCTCATTGAACTAATAGCAATTACAATTATTATAAAATTCTAAAGTTAATCTATAAACCATAGCAGTGAAAATAATAATTTATTCAACAAATGGTTCCGCGACAGCCGCTAGGTGGCGAAGCGCTATCTAAAGTTTTCACTTTAAGATTGGTAAATCAAGTTGTTAAGTACTTTTTAAAGTTCCATTCGATAATTTAAATTGAAAAATCTTTGAATTATTAATTATTTCATTAAATGCACATATTAACAAATTTCAACATAAATTATTTTCACTTACTATGAACGAGTGACTGCTTCGATGTGCCTTGCAGTTATCGATATTGTTATTCACTCATTATTTTTAATCTGACGAAAAGGTAAAATAAAAAACTTCACCCTAGTGCAATGAAACCAGCATACATTATACACCCAAGAATTTATAAACTATTTGATATTTTACTCGAGAGTTGGTCTATTATTGTTTGAAATAATTATACGTATACGTACGGGACAAGCTCTTTCTAAATCATCCAGTAAAAGAATCACCTAAAATATTTAGTATCGAGTTCTTGGATAAACTTTTTTTCCATCTCAATCTTAATTTCTAATTTCGAAGCGATAAATCTTGGATTATTAAATAGAAAAATATTTTTTCTCTTTAGTGACTGCTTCACAACTGATTTAGATTTCTTAGAATTATTTGCGCTCGCGATAATTAAAAAAATTTACGACTCACTCTCCCGATCATAACAGCCACTGCGTATTTTTATTAGTGCGATATCATTTAGGTTCCTATTCATGCTCCATTTTAGATTCGTATAGATTAGCACAATTCTGGTTTTGACAATGAATTTTTTGTCGATTATTATGATAGTATAGAAGTTTTTAAAGTCTGATTTACTTCTTCTTATATTTAAATCAGTGTTCTTGAAGATGCATCAAAGTCGTCGCTGTTCACTTATTACTTTAAAATTGACCAAAAGGAAAAGTAAAAAACTTTACTTGGCTGTACTGAAACTAACATACATTGCGTATAAATTATTTGATATTTCACCCAAGAGTTGGTATATTATTGTTCCAAATATTATTGTTCCAGCACTAAGTATTGCTTTTTTCCATCACAATCTTAATTTTAAATTTTTAAGATATACATCTTCAATTATTGAATAGAAAAATATTTTTGCTCATTGAACTAATAGGAATTACAATTATTAAAAAATTCTAAAGTAAATCCTTAAACGATTGTAGTGAAAATAATAATTTATTCAACGAATAGTTCCGCGACGGCCGCTAGGTGGCGAAACGCTTTCCAAAGTTTTTATTTGAAAATTGGTAATTCAAGTTATTAAGTACCATTTAAAGTTTCATTCGATAATTTTATTTGAAAAACCATTGAATTATTAATTATTTCTTTTAAATGCACATATTAAAAAATTTCAACATTAATCGCTGTCACTTACAATAAGTGACTATTTCACAATCGATTTCAAGCATCTTGCATTTCCGATGGCTAGAACAATTAACTTTTTCTTCAGATGATAGAAGAGCAATTGCGTATTTTTCTGCTTTTCAGTGTGATATGATTTACTCCTGTTTTATTTTGAATCCTCAAAGATTTGCGATGTTCTTGATTGAGCAATGAGTTTATTGTCAATTACTATCCTACTAGAGTTTCTAGGTTTTATGTCTTGCTATATCAAGATCAGTACGGCATTACAATGGTTAGGTGTTTGGTTCATTTATTATTTTAAAACTGACCCAAAAAGAAAAGTAAAAAACTTTTTTTGAGTGAAATGGAATCAGCATACATTAATTTTTATAAATGATTAGATATCTTACCCAAGAGTTGGTAATATTGTTTTAAATACGTATACGGATATGTACGAGACAAGCTCTCACTAAAATCAGCTAATAAAAGAATCACCTAAATTATTTTGTATCGAGGACTGAGTATTGCTTTTTTCCATCACAATCTTAATTTCTAATTTCTAAGCTATCAATCTTTAATTATTAAATAGAAAAATAATTTTTTCTCATTGAACTAATAGGAATTATAATTATTACAAAATTCTAAAGCTTATCTATAAACCATTGTAATGAAAATAATAATTCATCAAACAAATAGTTCCGCGGCGGCCGCTAGGTGGCGAAGTGCTCTCCAAAATTTCCACTTGAAGATTGGTCAAGCAAGTTATTAAATACCATTTAAAGTTCCGTTCAATAATTTTAGTTAAAAAATATTTGAATTATTAATAACTTCTTTTAATGCAAGTATAAACAAATTTCTTCATTAATTATTATCACTTACAATACATAAGTGACTATTTTACAATAGTTTTAAATTATTCAGAAACATTTGCTCTCTTGATTATTTTAACACTTTAATTGAAAATCATGAAAGTCATTTTGTATCTTCTCATTAATACGATATAAATTTATCGTATTTTTGATGGGCTGAGCCGATAATTAAAATAATAGAGTTTATAAACTTTTGTTTTTTCTTCTTGCAATTAAATCAGTTTACAGTTATCAGTAGTGTTTTTGACTGATTATTTTAAAACTGACCTAAAGGAAAAGTGAAAAACTTTACTTGTACATAGTGGAAGTAACACACATTTTATGTAACGAATTAATGAATATTTCATTAATGAGTTGGTAAGGTTATTCATTTTTGTTACTAAGTAAATTATATTAATTTTGTGACCTGGCTTTGATAATTTTCAAGACATTGCTAGTGAAATTTATTACTATGTTAACAATAAAAATTTCTCCAATTAATTATGATAGAATTATCTTTGTGATTGAAAATCCTTAAAGCAAATCATTATAGCTCATGTATGTGAATTTACGTATCCATCGTGAACTAGAGGATTCTTTTTTTGATAAATAATAATTTTTTTGTTTAAATTTGCAAATGAAAATTTTTTATGGACATTTTTTTTGTTGACATCAGCTTTATTGTTTAACAGATTTTCTCTTATTTAAAAATTTTTCCGTAAATTTTAATTAAAGAAAGCTGATTAGTGGCTTTCACACATGCAGATTTATAATTTTCTGCAATATAAATCTTTATATATTAAATTAAAGAATATTTTTTCTCATTGAACTAATAGGAATTACAATTATTACAAAATTCTAAAGTTAATCTATAAACCATAGAAGTAAAAATAATAATTTATTCAACAAATAGTTCCGCGACGGCCGCTAGGTGGCGAAGCGCTATCCAAAGTTTTCACTTGAAGATTGGTAAATCAAGTTATGAAGTACCATCTAAAGTTCTTTTTGATTATTTTAATTGAAAAACCTTTGAATTATTAATTATTGCATTTGATGCAAATATTAACAAATTTCAACATGAATTATTCTTACTTACAATACACAAGTGACTATTTCATAATTGTTTTAAAGCATCGATTCAGTTTTGTGCTCCTTGTTTGAACAATTCACTTTCTTCAGATGGAAGTCGTTGCATATTTTTTTATTAATGCGATATAAATTTACCATGAATTCAACGGGTTTTGCACAATTTTATTTTTCTTGGGCAACGGCCAAGAATTTAGATAATTTGTTTAAATAATTATAAGAAAAAAATTTTATCTAGAAATTAGATTGATAAAAATTGGTGTTTTATCATTTTACAAATGACCGAAAGAAGTAGCAAATTTTGCTTACGTGCAGTGAAAGTAACACACAATGGGTATAAATTATTCGATATTTTACAAATTAGCTGTATTTTTGTTATTATTTTAATATATTGTATTAATTTCAGAATTGATGGCTTTGAAATTTTTTTTTGGACGGTCTGTTTTATTTGTTTATGGATAATAAAAATTTCTCCGATCAATTATAATGTGAGAATATCTTCAAGCTTCAAAATTATTGAAGTTTTTTTATCACTATTACTATTTCATCTTAAATTCGAAATTTAGAACGAAATTTTTTCCCTCGGATTTTTTTCTTATGTTTAGTTGGTATAAGCTTAATATAATATAATAATAATTGATTTTTTCTCGTGTTGGAAATATTCCGTAGATTTTATTCAACTTAAGTGCCTAATAGCTATCACAAATGCAGATTAATAATTTCCTAAATTATTTTTGACGCAAATTTTTGTGACAATGATTATATTTTTTGGATTCTATGTCAAGTAAAAATTATTTTCATTTTTATGAGTTATATAATCGATAATAATGATAATTGGCGTAATTTTATTTAACTAACTCGTGTACTGAAGTTTCGTACAAATTTAAAAGTCCTTTTGCTCGCGATCGAAATTACAGAGTGTTATCCATGCGAGTAAGGGTTATGATGTATTATCAATAATCAATATTATAAACACTTGAACATTTCCTTTGTTACCTGTCCCGATACCCATCGTTGGGCATTGGCTTGAAATGCTGAAACAAGCTTATAATAAAATAAGGTACTATATGACAATGATTTACGGCGATAAATAATAAAATAATAAATAATTTAATATAAATATTTGAAATAAATATCAAATTAATTACTTATGAACTAACAACAATAATATGATATATCTCCAATATAAGTAACAAAAGAATCACCTAAATTATTTTGTATCAAGTTCTTAGATAATATTTTTTTTCCATCAGAATCTTGATTTCTCATTTTTAAGCTATAGATCTTCAATTATTAAATCGAATAATATTTTTTCTTATTGAACTAATAGGAATTACAATTACTACAAAATTCTAAAGTTAATCTATAAACCATTGCAGTGAAAATAATAATTTATTACACAAATAGTTCCGCAACGGCCGCTAGGTGGCGAAGTGCTATCCAAAGCTTCCACTTGAAGATTGGCATAACAAGTAATTATGTACCATTTAAAGTTCCATTCGATAATTTTAGTTGGAAAATCTTTAAATTATTAATTATATCTTTTATTGCAAGAAATTAACAAATTCCAATATTACTTATTACTTACTTACAATCAGTGACTATTTTACAATAGTTTTAGCTTATTTATGTTTCGCGCTCTTGATTATTTGAATACATCACTCTTCAGATCATAAAAGTCATTCCGAATTTTTCCATAAGTACGATATAAATTTAATATGAATAAATTTATTATTAAAATTTGCACTATTAACATTAATATACGAAAATATTGTCTGATAATTAAAACACAAGAGTTTCTAAAGTTTTGTTTTTTTTATTGCAACTGGATCAGTCTATGCTTAACAGTTTCGAAATTGTGATTGGCGCATTATTTGTAAAACAACCAAAAAGAAAAATAAAAAACTTCACCTGAGCGTAGTGGAAATAACACACATTCCGTAAAAATTAATTAATATTTCACTAATGAGTTAGTAATTTTTTCTTATCATTTTAATTTATTAGATTTATTTGATTATTGATATAACGTCGAAAATTTCCTAAACATGGACAGTCGGGTTTATTATTCCATAAATAGAGTGAATTTCTCCAATTAATTAGGGTAGTGAGTTAAAAATTATGAAAATAAATATTTCAGTTAATGCATTTAAATTTACGTATCCATCTTTAACAAGAGAATTAAAGAATTATTCCACTCTTGTCATTTCATTATTTTTTCTATGACTATAACTGTTTTATTTTAAATTTGAAAATGGACATTTTTTTGATTGGCATTAGCTTCATTACTTAATTTATTTTCTCGAATTTAAAAGATTTTTAGTAAATTTCAATTTAGGTCAGCTGAATAGTGGCTGTCACTAATGCAAATTTATAATTTCTTTAAAAATTTTTTAAGTTAATTTTTGCAACGATGATTAAACTTTTTTGATTCTATCACCATTAAATATTTTTTTGACTATTGAGGGGTACTATCATTAATAATTGTAAATAGGCGTTATTTACTATAACTGACTTGTGTGGATAAAAATCCAAAAAATGGTTTTTTATTAAAAATCTTAATTTATCTACCAAAATTACGCAAACGTGTAGAACGACTAAAACAATTTTAATATAATTATAATGAAAGTTCTATAATTTTTCTGATAATCTTGTGAGTTGAATCTTCGAAAATTTACCTTTCTAATTTTATAAAATAAGATATTTTAGTTGAGCATAAATATTTTTTGTTTTCTAATTTAATCTTATCACACATGTTTCCAATTAAAAATACAGTATAAAAACCATAAAATTTTAACTGCCGCGATAATACGTAAAAATAAAAAAAAATCTGAAATATATCATTGCTTTGAGCCCTCACCCAAAAAATCATATCGTATTCAATCAGAGGACATGAATATTTAACCGCGGCGAGATCAAAGGGCCAAAAACCTGTGGGTTATTATGTCGAGCATTCATTGATAGCTCAATATATACCATAGCCATCACATATAAATAAATACATATCCATATCCATATATATTTATTCGTTCTAAAAGGTGAAGCCATTCATCTATATCCAGACACACCCGTTGCGGGTGGCGCAAACTATATGTATGATGTATAATGCATATCCCTTCATACGGAGGGGGGATGTGTGGAGGCAAAAAAGGTCAACGAAAAAAAGGAGTGAATGCGAGGCATCTCCAGAGGCGGGCTGGAGAGGGCTTTTAAAAGGGAGAGGAATAAAGACGTATAAAAGAATTGGTGGTATTGTCAGATGCCGATAGCATATAATCATCCGCAAGTGTGCGATCAGATCCCTTCCTTCTATACCCGGTGATCTTCGGACAGGCATCATGGGAAATACACACATGTCATTAGTCAGACTTTGTTATTGCTATCGGGCTTATTTACTTCAAGGTCTCTGCACAAAGAATTTTGCATACTAATTATTGGTATTGTTATTCTGGGTTAGGGGGTTTCGGATTTGTTGCGTGACAAGTCGGAAAAATTTTTAATTCTGAAAATTATAATAATATTTGTAAAATAAGGTAAAAGTCCCAATTATTGACAGAGATCTAAATATTGACACTCTAAATTATTTTTAAATATATTTAATTATTTAAAATTAATTAGTGAACATCACTGATTATCATATTTATATGATATTGATATTTGATAGGTTAAAAAAAATCAAATCATAACATTGTTTCTCATAGTATCAATAATTAGGGCTTTAATTGAACATTTAAAACAATGCTAAACTTTCTGTGGGAAATTTTCTTATACCACAAAAATAAGTGCAAAATTAGTTCTCACTTCTGAGAATAGCGTGAACAAACAAGTACCAAGTGTTCTTGGAGTACTGAACCCTTTGGACTGAAAAACAATCCAGCAAAACGATTTAAAAAAGAATAAAGTTCGATTGATGATAAAAACAGTTGAGTGTCTTGTGAATGTAAAACGTCCACCGGAAGCCTATTCACCGGATGGATAATAATCAAAACAATTACAATAGACCGTCCTCCCATTTATTAAAGCCGAAACCCTTGTGATTGAATTTAAAACGTAGATAATCTCTGTGTGGTCAGTAACACAATAGCTACCGTAGGATATTTACTTACTTTGTGCATACAAGATTCGGATAACTACCAGCCAATCCTCGCAAAGCAGCTGAGAGAGAGAAAGAGAGAGACTCGTCTTAAAAAGTTGCTTGCAAATAAATCATCTCTCCGTATCATTGAACCCGGGTGGTCCCTCACCAGTCTCACGACTTTTAATGCCGAGGTTCTTATTGTATTGACGCTTCGCGTTGATTGTGAGCGTAGCCATTGCCCGGTAGCTGCATCGCCTTCATCATCACCATCATCATCATCATCATCATCATCATTACCATCATCATCAGCAAGAATTGCACCAGCCTATTGCTAACCCAAGTGATCTTCTATCAATCCAATGATTTTCTTCGGAAATTCTTGAAGACGATTGATAGAAGAGCAGCTTAGATCTATGTCTAGGGCTTCTAGACAGGACCCACGCTTAAAAACAAGACTCGCTTTCTTTCCTTGAGATAAAAAAACCAAGAAGGGAGAACAGAAGCTGGTGGAGTAAGAGCAGAAACATTAAGCTCATATAGTGATATAATCACCTGGCATGACTGGCATTATCTGATTCTCTCGCACTTCCACACGCATTTAAAACCCAACCAATAAGACTCGGTGCCATCAGTTTGCTCACTGGGATCATTATTCATCTTATTTGATACATCTTCAATTAAATCACCTTCCAAATACATTTACCCGATTGTTACCGAGAGCGACTACCTTTAGCATTTTTATATGTGGTATTGTGTTATCAAGGACTGAAGTAAGTTCAATTATTATTGAGAAATCCAAATATTCAATTTTTTTAATGATTTTATAAACAAGGTTATTAAAATAAAATTTGCTGTATTTAAAAATAAATTTTAGTATAAAGCTGCTCAAAAAACAAAATTTCTGTAACTGCTAGCTGAAAAAAAAATTAATTGTAATTATTAAAAATTATTATTAAGCTACAATAGTCAATACGCAACTTCTATTAGTATTTATAAAGAGGTTAAAAAATAAATTTAGTTAAAAAATTGAATTTTTTAAACGTTATAGTGTTAACACCTTTAAAAAAAAATTAACTTTTTCACGTAAAATGTAAAACAATACTTTTTTACATAAAAAAAATCGATTTGAAAATTTCTCATGAATTTTTATCCAAATTTTCCAATTTAATCTCATCTAAAAATGTAATCTTCCACAAACTTATTCCCAAGAAAAAAAAACTTCTTATTACAAAGACATAATCTTGTTCATAACATTCGCGCTTTTCTTTTTGCTGTCCGGTAATTCAAAATTGGTAATCACGCGATGGCGCCAACCTCTTGCGGTCCATCATCAGCAATCTCAATGTTATTCTCATTCTGTCTCACTTTAACATCTCTCAGTTGATCAGCTTCCATCTCTATTCGTCAGAGACCTTCAACTCTCGTCTCACTCTACCTCAGCCATTTAAATCTCATTTTACATTATCCGAGGGGCCCTACACTAGGACTGAGCCTCCAATACAAGTATCATTAGATTATTGCAAGCACAATCTCGGTTTGTTGTCTTTGTGATGGTGATGACCGAACCGTAAAGAGCTACCGAGATACGCGCAGCAGCTCCATCAACTACGTGTGTGCTCGCCTTCTTTTTGCATCAGATTTAATTCGAAAATGTCTGCCATCAGCCATGCCATGAGGTAGGTCTTTAGGTTTCTCTTCAGCTATCGTCGGGAAAATTCTTTAAATTTCTTTTTTTTTCTCCTCAGGTTGGACTTTTCAAACTGATACTTTGTCTCAAGTTGAACAGAGTCCCAGTCATCAGAATCTTAAAAGGAAAATAGAGTTCGCAAGGGTGGAATTAACTTAGAGCAATATTTGGATTTCATGCGTATCGAGAGTCAGTAAAGCAGCACGGAATAGCATTACCGATCACCAACCAGTGTATGACCGAGAAGTTGATGCTAGTGCGTTGATAATTATAGAATAAATAAATTCACGTCCCGAGGGGAATGCGTTTAATATATCTACGTCTGCCAAATGGTACCGAGATACAGCTGTAAATCACCGAGCGAGTTATAGCTACGTAAATACGAGCTGGATGATGCTAACTCATTGCTGACTTTTGCTGCTCGTTTGTAACCAGCCACGCGATTATAGACGAATGTCAAATGATAGATCATTTCGTTTTCGGCTGCATAGCTTGCTTCGTCTGGATGGAAGTTTGCGATTTTGATTGCTTTTTGCAATCTTAGAACAAGGCTTAGATTTTTCCCGTTTTTCTTTTTTAGATCATTTTTTTGACGCGATTTTTCCTAAACTTGACTATAAAGTGATCGATCATAATTGGTTGTTTAGATCTATATTTAGAGTTTATGTTCATCATTTTGAATAGGACATTTTTTCTATGGGCTAGATTTAATTCGAGCTAAGACATGTTGTGGTAACAAATGAATATGTTAGCGTAGGAATAACAAATCATGTATGATAACGAAGGCTAGATAAGTTATTCATATGTTATGGCAAGTTTTGTTACAGCAGTTTTGGTTCAACAAAATATTTTAGATGAATGAACAAATCGATTTGTTGAAATAACAAGATTGTTGTTAGGATAACAAATTTTTTGGTGGTTTAATATAAACCAGTCAGGTGGTACAACAAATGTTGTTTTTGAAATAGCTAAATCATTTTCGACAAACTAATTATTTTGTTAGCTAAATTGTATTTTGAGCTTCGAGAGCTACTAACTTTGCAATAGAAAAGTTTTTGAGCGTTTTAAACTTTAATATAACAGGAAATTCCAGGGATAGTCTGCAGAGTTAATCATATCTAGGATTTTTTGTTACAATAAACAAAATTGTAAATTATAAATTTAATGACAATTTTGGAGAAAAATTTCTCAGAATTTTACAACCAAATTACTTTTTTCCTGACAAAAAGATTATTGTTACGACAACAGATGAAGTAATGTAAGAAACTGTTTTAACTTCCCACTAAGAAAATTGAAAATTAAAAAAAATCGGGAAGTTATTGGTTTTACCCCGTTTTTTGAAAATCGAGTTCTCATCAGATCTTGACGTTTTGAGGTTCTAGGAAGCTTCCCTGAATGTTTTCGCAATGGCGCCATTCGAAAGGGCTTGACCAAACCTAAATTTTGAATACCATTTGAACCGATTCGAACCAGTAAATTTTGAGAAATCTCAAAAAAACTACAAAAAAAAATTTTTTGAAATGTGGTTTTTTTGGAATTACTTTTAAATGGCTTCACCGATCAATTCCAAAATCTAATCAGCTCTTAAAATCAAAAAACCACGTCGATCACCGCAAACCCGATCAAAATCAGTTGATTCGTTCGTGAGTTATCGTTGTCGAAAGAAAACCAAAAAAAGTGTTTTTTCGGAATTACTTCGAAATTACTGGCTCGATCGATTCAAACTTGAAAATCCTTCATAGGACTTCCAAAACTGCGTCGAATGCCGCCAACCGTGTGAAAATCGATTGATTCATTCAAAAGTTATTGCCGTTTTAAAATTCAAAAAATTGTGTTTCATTAAACTGCTATTAGAGTTTTGAGCTCGAAGAGCTCAAAAACGTAATGTGTAATATTGAGCGCTTAAGTACAAAATGAGCGGGAAGTTGCAGGGATGGCCTTTTGGGTCAACCGTCATCCTAATTTTTTTTTTTCCTGTTATGTAATATTTTTTCCATAAAAACCGTAAAAATAGGAGAATATTTATATTCCAATAATTTTTATGCAGTTTAACCCAATAATATCATGTTAAATTGATAAACTTCCAAAAATACTTTCCTCAGCTGCATTAATTTGTCAAAAAAGCCCAGGCGAAAATTAGCAGTGATTCCTTCTTGTGTTTTAATCTCGCCGAAATTATTAGTATTGAAGGCCAGACAAAAAAAGAGAATGTTAAACCTCTTGGTGTGGTTATTTATTTAGTTCTTTTTAGGAGAAGGGGACTTGTAAATGCGTATTTGAATGTGTCGCAGACATTGGTCACGGGATTGAACCAAGACAGCACCTGTTTCTCGGTCCATCATGTTCATGTGTCACCCACGCGGCTTACACACAACTTTCATCGTCTCTGTGCACGGATGAGTTGGGAGTGTCTGTAATCGAAAGTTAGAATCCGACACGATACGACGACAAGACTCAAGTCAACCACAGGATTAGTCGCTATTTATTTAAAACGTATTGTCAGCTGCATTGTGACAGCGATAATATTTACTCTGCTTATTTTGGTGGACGATCCATCTAAACTCAAATTTAAATTATAATTGAGATTATTTATCAATTTATTAATAAACGTAATATCCAATGTATAGTTTATTGAGGATGGGGACGTTTAAGGACACGGTTCATTACTCTGAGTATTATAGATAAAACAAAAGAGATCGTACCGTGCGATAATTAAAATATTTTCCCCTTGGTGTTTTTAAAAAGTCTTTAGGGTTCTTTAGAGCCTTTGGTTTCGTCTTTGCTCTTTAGTCAACCACCCGAGCGAGCTAGTGAGAGTGAGTAAGAGCGTTACATAGCCCGTCCCGTGTAATGCCGAGGTTTGTGGGTAAGCTCATTCGTTGTGCTGTGTAGTGTGGGTTCTTTTCTGTTCGATAACTCACGCCTTGGACGCATATCGAACCTACCCCGCGGCTAAAAACTACGTTGGTGATCTTTCATTCTGAGGTTCCCGTTTTTTATTTGTGATTATTGATTTTTTTAATGAGAAATTCGGTTTAAACGACAAATCAATAGTGTGATGGAACAAGATGATTTATACAATTTTCATGATTTTTTTACACAGAAACTATTATAGATATTAATGTAAAATTTATTCAGCTCAACAAATACACTCTTGAATAACACAAAAAATATCTTAATTTATTTTTTTTTATTTTTTATATAAATAAACAACGGGTGAACGGAGCTCTGACAAAACGTTGGTATGTCGCTGACGTACGTGATAACTTGATAACGGCTCATCTAAAACACAAAAACCAAAATTATTTACCTTCAATATTTAAGTAGTTATCGCACCAGCGAAGGAGATTAATATTTATTGATAAAAAACAAAATGGCGGACATTTTAAAAAAAAACTGAAAAATAAGGCTTTTTTTCACAGTTTTTAGTCCTAAAAAAATAGTAAAAATCAAAATTTTGATTTGGTTGGAGCTGATGCAATAGCTATTACTATGTAGAATATGTGGTTTAAATTTCATTAAGATCGGGTCAGTGGTTCCGGAGATATCATGGACGTCAGCCAGAAAAACATAGTTCTGAGATAAATGCGTTTAAAGTTTTTTTTATTAAAAAAAATCTTACGTAAAGTCAATCAGCGACGCACAATACAAAATCCCTTCAGCCTTTTCAAAAATTTTATTTTCTTTCACTCGAACATCCACATATACATCATAAAATAATATAGTTAGTGATCCGATCACTTAGAAATTTTAACACAATACTTTTAGATATAAGTACTTTCAAAAAAGTATCAAAAGCTATTGAAAATACTATTTTTTATGTAAAAATAGCAATTATTCGATTGAAAATAAATTTAACAAATTTAAGAATCATTTTTCTTTCTGAAAATGTGCTTTTTTATCATTTTTTAGTACATTTCATAGAAATCTAACTATTGCATTGGTCCTCATAACGGAAGTTTTGAAAAATTTTGCTATATTTCGACTCAGCTCGTCAAGCGGATTCAGAAAATGCATGTGGTTCAAAAGTTTATATATGTAAGATTTATGGTTGGGGAAAATCACTACTTAAATTAATAAACTCAAAAGAATTAAACATTAACGTGATATTTATTGATAAAATATATGTATATATCCGATATAATCGGCATTTTCTCTTCTCTAACTCCCGTAACTCTATACGGATCTCAATAGGACGTAACATACTTATTCTTAGGACGATTTCCGAGGTTGAGTTCTAAGATGGACCAAATCTGTTGATTAGTTTAAAAATGAGAGCAATTCAAAAATTTTCAAAAATCGCAAAAAATTTTCGCTTTTACCTTATTTCCGTGCAATTACAATTAAACGCGATATCTTATCAAAATTATATAAATAGCATCTGAAAGCTCATTAAATAAGCTTTAATTTGTGTACCTTCTTATCAGTCTAGGCCAAAAATTACCTACTTTCTCAGACAGATTTAATGAAATTTTACTTTCGCATTTGTTTTGACGTCATTGTTGTTTAATGTAACAGAAATTTATTTTTTTTTTCGTATATGCAACCCTAGTAGTATTTTTTTTATTCATCATGAAATCTACTTCCATTTCGGCAGCCGAATGGCTTTTTTTAATATATTTGCTATCATTGTCAGATACGATCTAATATATGTAATCGTTTAAATCGTGATTTTAAGGCACTAACTAGGAATTTTATTAATTTTTCAACCAATAAGAAATCAGGGACCACATTTTTGCGATAATTCGATACTTAGTTAACTTCACACTTATTTTTATTTCATCTTTTTTAATTTAGAGGATAGAACATACACAGAAAAATAAATTTCCTCAAATCTTAAACTAAGAAATTTTTCTTGGCTTAAATAAATTTTTTGTATTCAACATTTTTTTTCTTGATTCAAAACAATAAAACTCTTCAAATTTTCCTAGTTCAAGAATTTTTCTCTCGATTTAAGTTAATTTTGTTTTTAGTGTACCTTAACGCTAAAAACATGCAATTAGTCTTACTATTTCCTTCACAAATTTTTTTATTTTTGACAAGCAAAAAATATTTCCTAAATTAGGTTTATAATAATTAATTTTAATCGTTACTTTCAATCATCTATTTTGTTAAAAAAATTAAAAATTTGAATAGCGCGCTACGCGCGCAATTCAATTTTAACTAATAATGAATTACGACTAATTTTAAGACTATCATATATTTTAATTTAAAGGATCATTTCAATCTTAAAAAATTTTAATTTTCAATTTTTACATTTTATTTTCAATCAAAGGATACTTAACGTAATAAGTAACTCAATTATTCAATATACTGTCAATAAAATAAAAGAATAACTAAAAAATAAAATAAATGAGGCATTAATCAATTTCATAGATATTATAATTGATTGCAAACTTCCTATCCTCAATATTAATATATCGAACCTAAAAATAAGTGCAGTGAGACACAAGTAAAACATAAATCAGAATTATTAGCAAAGTGTCTCAACAGTGTCCTCTGTAGTGCTAGGTCTGGGTAGAAGCTAAATATATACCAGTTCGAAGCATAGATAATAATTAATCATTTAGCAGTGGCGCCCACTATCACCCTCGAGCCTCGAGTTATATCTATGCTAGATACACACGGTGTCCACTGATGGTCTACTCCAAGTGTATCGCGCTACAATAAGTCCACATATTCATATATACACATATATAGGTATATACATATGGAGGGAGAGAGTGAGAGAAAGCATAAGTTGATTTATATATGCGTATACAAGTGTTATGTCAAGCACGTAGCCTATACTTAACGTACATAGAATATTCATAGCTCGTGCGCGATAAGACCGCTGAGAATACGTTACTCGTTATATACTCGCTATATCTATCACTCTCTGATTATGTATACTGTGATTATGTTGTCGGTTTTATATATATCAACCGGCAAGTCAACACATCTATTGTGTACTGATAATTATTGTTATTTTATATCAATATTTAAATTTTTTGAATAAGCTATTGGAAATTATTAAATAAGAAATCTCTTATTTAAATACTACCAACTGATACTTATTTGACACAATTAAATTATTATTTAGTGTATTTATTTTAATTGAATAGTTATTTGTTTATAGTTAACAAATATTTCTTTAATACTTTAAAATAATTTATTTCAGTCAAAAAAGATTTATTAAATATAAACAAATGTGATATTTTGATGTCGATAAAGGAATCATGCTCTGTAATATATTTCAATTAATTAAGGTGTCCTACATGGAAAAAAATAAATAGTAAATGCAACATGATGCAGTTTTGGTATATGAACATGATGAAATCATGTTACAGCCACATAGTTTGTCACGTTTCGGCTACATGACAATCATGTTGCGGTAACATGATTTGTCATGTTTCGGCTACATGACAATCATGTTGCGGTAGCATGAGAAAATTATGTGGCAGCAACATGATTTTTATGTAGCAGAAACATGACATATCATGTAGCAGAAACATGACATCATGTGGCTTCAACATGAGAAAATCATGTGGCATCAACATGATTTGGCATGTTTCAGCTACATGGCAATCATGTGGCTACAATATGTGACAATCATGTGGCATCAATATGATTTGGCATGTTTCGGCTACATGGAAATTATGTTGCGGTAGCATGAGAAAAATCATGTGGCAGCAACATGATTTTCATGTAGCCTTAATAGCGTAAAATTAAGCTGCAACAACTAAATATTTATGCTTCAGAAACATTATTTACTATAAAGTAACTAGGTTGTTTAGGATGTATGTATATATAGATTTATATTGCGACATAATTTTTCTCATGCTACCGCAACATGATTGTCATGTAACCGAAACATGATAAATCATGTTGCCGTCGCATGAGTTTCTCATGTTGCAGCCACATGATTTGTCATGTTTCGGCAACATGGAAATCATGTTGCTGCCACATTATTTTCTCATGCTACCGCAACATGATTGTCATGTAGCCAAAACTTGACAAATCATGTGGCTGAAACATGATTTCATCATGTTCATTTACCAAGACTGCATCACGTTGCATTTTCTATTTATTTTTTTCCGTTTATAAGAAAAGTTTTTCATATGCTCGATATCTATTATGGTTCAATTTTTATACATATTTGTTTATAAAAAAAGTTGACAATATTGATTTGAAAGACGATAAAAAATTCAAATATTCACGATCACTCTTATAGTGTCAATAATTGGGGCTTTTACCTTAGTATTTGGTTGAAAGTAATCCAAATTCAAATAAAATTGTTCAGTTTATCTAAACTGTTCAATATTTGGAGCTTTTATCTTACTAAAAAACTGAAAATAATACAGCAATGAAAATGGAAGAAAATAAGTTACTTCTGGACCTAATACTCAGTGACATTTAAGTATATCTAAAGCCGGACTGTAGAGTCTGATAAGTAGCCTAATAAAAGGGGTAAAATAAGTCAGCCTGACATTGACAAGCTTAAAGTAAATTCCTAGATTAAGTCATCGCATAGCTACTTGACGAAAAAAGTAAAAATAAACGAGGAAATATCATTTAAAGTTATATTAATATTAATACTTTGAAGTAAAAGACGTAAGTATAGGGTAATGCGATGCACAAATCATACGCAACATGTAAATTATTTTTTGAGCTATCAATGTCAATATGACAGCGGAATCATGAGTAATGGGCTAGTGTAATGGGCTTAGTGCGGGTTTTTAAGACCAAAGTGAAATCATTAGTTTGGTTTAATCAATGCGAGCGTAAATGTCGGCCGGTTATTTATGTCCAGTCATTATTGTTAAAGAAAACGTCCTCTTCACCTTCAATGCTTGCATAGTATTCTTGTGACCGGGGCCGCCAATTTATAAGAAATTAAGAGAAATTCAATATTTTATTGATAAACAAATCATTACTTTTATTTTGTAGCTAGTCATTTAATTTTTGAAGTTTTTAAAGAATAAATTTTTAGTACATTTAAATTTGCATGCTTTAAGTGCTTATGCTTTTAATTTTATGTCAAATTTCGATAAGAAATATTTAATGTACACAATACGAATAAATTAAATGTATAATTATTATAGAAAGTTAAAAAAAATAAATTCTAAGTAAAGAAAAAATAAAAAAAATAACATTATTTTTTTTGATTAGGAAATTTTAGTGGAATGGCCCTTAATAGATAATTTTTAGACATTAAATTGATTACGATACATTTTTTATGAAACCAACAGTCAAAATTTTTTTGTTCCAATAAAACAAAATATTTTTTAAAAATAAAGTTATTAATATGATTGTGGGTCAAAATCAAGTCCAAAAGAGTCGGTTACAAACAACAAACAAACATACAGATGAAGCTAATAAAAAGCTCAATTTTTCAAATCATCGATCAAATTTTCACCAAAAAATAACAAAAAGTCTTTTTTTGTATCCTTCATTAATGCAACTGGTATTTTGCGTTCCATAAGTTATAATTTGATTTTAAAACCTAGCTTCAACAAAATCCCGTTAATTTTCATATATTTTGAGCTCTTAGATCAACAAAAAGCTCCAAAGCTTTCCGCGGGTGGTTAATATTTTGAATCTCATTTCGAAAATGTTCCGGAGAAGTTCCTATAAAATTTCAAAAATTTTAAATTTTTGGTTACTCAAAAGTTGGTAAGTAAATTTTTTTCATACTCTTCCTAAAGAGTTCCAGAATTGTTCCGCAGGGCATTTTAAAGGTAACAAACGAATTCGAACACTGAAAAAAGTATGAGAACCTATTATGTTCTTGTTTTTAAAAATGTTCCAGAAAAGTTCCTGAGAATTGTTTTTGCAATAAAATTTAAAGTTTTTCATTCACCCAAAAATGTGTAAATAACTTTAAAGAACAATTCTCAAAATATTCCGTGGAACACTTTGGAGCTTTTTGTCCATCTAAGAGCTCAAAATATCTAAAAATTTTAATATTTTGAATCTCATTTCAAAAATGTTCCGGATCGTCTCATAATCGGAACTTTTCTTCGGGACTTTTTTTTTTACACGGGATCAAATGCAAAAAGTGATAAGCCAATAAATAGTAGCGTGAATGATAAAACCGTTGGATGATGATAAATTTGAGACCAGTAACCAGTAGCTGATGGATCCAGAAGCTACTGGGAGTTGGCGTTAAAATATGGTAATCGGGAGTGGAGATCGGCAGATCGACGACTTGACAAATGATCCGGACGTCAAACGTCGGTTGGTACGTAGTCGGAGCCGGGACCACCAGTGGAGACTGACGTTAAGAGTAAACGATTTTATTCTTTTGTCTAACGCGCTCACGGGCGTCCAACAATATATTTTAGGCTCCATTGTTTCTTTGTTCTGCTTCAGAGATTCTATTTGTTACTTTTGAATCAAGCCTGTGCATGATTTGTCGAAAGATTATCCTGTTTTTGTCACTCGCTTAGGCATTCTTTAATATTTAAGAAGACGAATCAAAAATCGATGGGTATAAGAATGAAAAAGGGTCAATCTAACCTTTTATTATCTATCATTAAGATGATTACTAGACTCGCTACCGGTAATAAACGTCGATTGGCAGCGGCCTCGCTCGTCAGGTGAATGAATAACAGGAGCCAGAGGGAATCGAAAATAAATCCAGCGTAAATCAACTAAAACCTACCGCATTCGTCAAAGGAGAAAGAGAGATACTCATACTCATACTTGTTCATACTTTAATACATTTATTTATTTTTAATACGAGGTTCTGATGGGACTCATCAAGGAGCCGGATGAGGATGACCGGACAGTAGTTGAGTCGACATTGGTTTCCTCGGAACCCAAACACCGTAATCATTGATAATGGCCTTGAATGCTACCATCGTCATTAGATTTTTTTTTGTTCCAGCTCTTTATTGAAATGTCTTGTATTCGATTCCATCAACGATCTAACCATCCCGATTCAACCTTTCGGTTCTTTTTCAGAGAAGGGGGTTGGTAGCTGGTAGCTGGTAATTGTGATTTAGAGGTTTAGACGCTGTAAATGATGTCTGCAGGCTAGGATCTAAGATGTAAATGATACAGGGCTAATAAACTGGTCTAGTGTAGGAAATTTTTTGAGTATATATTTTGGATTAGTATGTTTGATTATAATCATTATCATCGGCACAAAAAAAATCATTATTATCATGCAAAAAATCACTGTCATTATCATGAGATGAATCTTCGGTATTGATATGCAGGAAATTGTCATTATCATGCAAAATATCATTACTGTGATCATAATGATGAAAACATTTGCATTGTTATAATCGTGAAAAATGACTATCGGGATCATGAACATGATAAAAATAACCATGATCATCATCATGTCATAAATCATCATGTAAAAAATCATGATGATCATCATGTAAAAAATCATGATGATCATCATGCAAAAAATCATGATGATCATCATGCAAAAAATCATGATTATCATCATGCAAAAAACAAAAAATCATGATGTAATAAATCATCATGATGATCATCATGCAAAAATCATCATGTAATATAGCATTACGATGATCATCATACAAAAAATCACTGTCATTATCATAAGAAAAATCTTCAGTATTGACATAAAAGAAATTGTCATTATTATGCAAATTATCATCACTGTGATGATTGTCATGCAAAAATTTGCATTGTTATCATCGTTGAATACCACTATCAGGATCATGATCATGCTGAAAATCATCATGATCATCATCATTCAATAAATCATCATGTAAAAAATCATAATGATCATCATGCAAAAATAATCATGTAATAAAGCATGATGATGGTCATCATGCAAAAAATCACTGTCATTATCATAAGAAGGATCGTCGGTATTGATATGCAGAAAATTATTATTACCATGCAAAATATCATCACTGTGATCATAATCATGAAAACATTTGTATTGTTACCATCGTGAATTTTACTATCAGGATCATGATCATGCTAAAATTCATCATGATCATAATCATGCTAAAAGTCATCATGTTGATCATCATACAAAAATTCATGGTGATCATCATGCAAACTATCACTGTCACTTTTATGAGAAATTTATCTTCATGTAGAAAATTCTTATTATCATGCAAAATATCATCATTGTTATCATAATCATGAGATCATTTGCATTGTTATCATCGTGAAAAATCAGTATCAGAATCATGATCATGCTAAAAATCATCATGATGATCATCATGCAAAAAATCACTGTCATTATCATGAGAAATTCATCTTCATGTAGGAAATTGTTATTATCATGCAATATATCTTAATTGTGATCATAATCATGCAAACATTTGCATTGTTATCATCGTGAAAAATCATTATCAGGATTATGATCATGCTAAGAATCATCATGATCACCATCATGCAAAAAATCATCATGTACAATATCATCATGATCATCATCATGCAAAAAATCATGATGATCAAGAGTTTGTAAAAAAATTCATGGGTTCTCCAATTATTTTCCCTAACAAAAGTGTACTTATTATACAACGTATCCGTATTTTATTCATCACTAATAAATTTTGAAGACTAAACCAAACTCTAGTGAAATAAATAAAAGTCCCAGGGTCCAAAATGACCGATTCGAAGGCTTATAACCTAACTTACAATATAACACAACTGAAGATTTAAAAACCAAAATAACATCAGGCCCTTGATAACTGCAGAATCATTTTGTTTATTCATTGTGATGCCAGTCGTGTCAATACAACGAGAACAGGTCTTATCCTCGTATAGACGAAGACGAGTGATGACTTTTCGTTTGAAAAGAAGCCTCGAATGGAAATAATTGTGAGCTGATGCAGGAGTGATATGTCAAGATGGTAGGCGATCATGACTCGCTGGTTACATTGAGTGTCGATGGGTAGTTACGATGGTTATTGAATTGCTGATTCACTCCGAGGTAGCTGAGTTTTAAATCGATGCAATTTATATGTTGACGTTTCATTTAAATAATTTTCATTTTTTGTTGTTTGCTCGGGCCCGGACGCTTCGGGATATTTCTGAGCCTTATAAATAGTGCAAAAAAAAAATCAAGTGCTATAATTTCATTCATTATGCTCTCGCTCATTTTTCACATTTATTTTTTTTTTAATTTTATATGTTTTGATAAAAATACGACTGTAAATTGTAAAAAATTTTTTTAAACAGTAAATTTTCGTACAAAATGTTTGAAATTTTGAAATTTTGTTAACGTGTCGTCATAGTGTCCCAATTTATAAAAATTTATGATTTATATATCAGTGAGTTAAAAATTCAATGGCGCTGAAACAAAATTTTTTTCAATACATCAATTTGTTACGACAAAAATACATATTAACTTTGATGTTACCGACATCTGTGACTACAGAATAATAAAGAGAAGAAGAAAGTGCATAATGAGTGCAGTCATGGGACAAAAAAAGAACCGCGACATTGCGTTAAACCCGCAGTTATTTAGAATTTAAAAATAAAAATTTATTTATTATTGAATATATATATGTATATAGTAATTCTTTAAATCTGAGTCTATGTTTGAGCTCGTAATAACGTTACGGTTTGTAATGTGCCGTGACCCGCGATTCAGACTCGCGTCGCTCTCTGTATGTTTACGATCCACTAACATAGCTTAATACCTCACTGGAAGTCCCTGCATTCGATGAAGAAAATACAGACGACTGTGTTTAAGACAAAGAGCTGAGAGTGTGTTGAAAGTTTGCTAAATAAAAACAAAAAAAAAGAATTACCACACGTGTCCGTATCGACAGAAAATGGCCCTCGGCTATCAATATGTGTGTGGTCTTTTGCGCCGATGAACCAATCCAATCATTACGTAAATCAATCTCAAGATGACCTTGCTCATCAAATTTTTCAATACTTTTTCTTCGACACTTTTGATACATTTTACTTTTAACTTTACAGTGAAATTTTTATTTTTTTTACTTGACTATAAAGTTGCCGATTTTACTTCAGATCTTGACAAATATTTTAGAAGAAAATTTACTATTTATTCATTAAATTTTACAATTTACGATTAGAAAAAATACGATATTACTATTGTAAAAAGTAAGAATTGAAATTTCCAGTGCTGCCTCTGTATCTTTCCAATAGAACTATAACAAATTTTACAATAGTTGAATTGGAGTGTTTGTCAATTAGTGTGAGCGATGGCCGTGCACAGCGCTAGACTCCGAGTTTATCTAAATGTTAAAGAACATGGGTACTAGTTTACCTCGCATAGCGTAGAGGGAGAATCTCTGGTTGCCAACATAGAGTTCTGGGTTCGATTCCCGGATAGGACGAAAATTCCGATTTCTTTTTTCGGTTACTATATTGGTACCAATTAGTCCAACCTCCTATCTCTCTCCCTCCCTAAAATTTCTTTTAAAAATACCGACTGTCAATTTTTACAATAGTTGAATTGTAAAGTTTACAAACACATATTGTATAATTTGCTCTATATTATTCGACTTTTTAAGTTTCTTGCTAGCCGTGCTTGTTGGATAAAATTTACAATAGTAGATCGTAAAAATTACTAAATGAGAAGTACAGTCCACTGTTACTATTTAATTTAATAAAAATTACGATAGTGAAATAGTAAAAAATCCTTCAATTTTTTTTCCGTGTAGAAAACCAAACTAAAAAATAGAAAATAAATTTTAATAAATATAAATTAAGAATAGTGTAAATAAGAAAAAAATGTATTTTATTTTAAAAGAAGCGTGGAGTGCTTTTAAAAATATTATCGAAAGGATAATCCTTCTCATATCTGTCAATAAAATATTTATGATTATTGTCACCATGCACCCCACGCTTTTACAATAATACATTTTTTCTTTTTTATAACATTAATTTATAGTTATTAAAATTATTTTCACTATTTTTAATTCAAATTTATTTTTTATTTTTTAATTTGGTTTTCTATAAAAGCGTGTTTTTATTTTTTTTTAATTTTATAATAAATTTTATTTTCCATCTGATTCCTTCCACAAAACTGGGTCAAAAATTAATTTTATTTTAATTTTTTTCGTCAACTTTAGAACAAACTCAAGTGGAATTAATTATGATTTTTTTCTTAAATAAGCCATAAAAAATTCAAATTTTGCACCGAAATAAAAAAAAATTGATAAAATTAAAACTCTAAAATAAGTTCAATTCTCTCCTCTATCCTAATTAAATTTCGCTTATTCACTTCCACAAAAAGTTATCGAAGACAAAACTGATGATCCTGTTGTTACAGTAGCTCTAGGTAGTCATACGTTATCAAAAGATCGTTTACTCGCGTCTAATCCGTAAATTAATGATTGGAATTTCCTTTGTCATCATCTCAGTCTGAACCGACTCATCAGTGGGCGGTCATAGCGGGTGATACAACAGATCTCAAAGCAACAATAAACCATCCCAAGTTCATTCACAGCTGGGATATACCGGGTGTCTAGATTCTCCTCAGCGTCTTCAGTGCTTCCGAATCCTCCTGCGGTGATCTGAGGAAGATCGAGTCAAGGCTGGATCCTCAGGCTGAGTAAGAGTGGACCAATTTGGGTAGTAGCCACCCGTTAGAGCTGGATGTTGTTGCTGGTGGTGTATTTATATAGCTCGAGACGTTGATTATCCAATGTGTGCATTCAAAGTGTGAACTCATCATTAATCATAGAGCAGAAAAGGGTGAAGCTCAGACGATGAAAGAGGAAGGGGCTATATAGGATTTTAATTCATCCAAGCCGCTCTATATGAATTGTATGCCTGGATCTGGGACCGGATCATTAGTAACCTGGACACCAAAGTCGTTCCTCATTTGTGATAGCTGTAGCTGGTCATTCTTTGATACCTTCTGGTGGATGCTGTCTGGAAAATCATTCAATCATTTCATTGTTTTGTTTTTATGAAAAATATTTAAACTGTAATAAAGTTTATATCAAAAAAGTCACACCCATGCCAACACCCAGAATACAATAATCGGGCCTTAGACCGGAAGTTAGACCCTCCTTGGCTGTTCGACGATTTCTTCAGTTTGATTTTTTTTCTCGTTCATTCATCCTGCATACTTTTCTTATTTCAATAATTTAGGGCCTCGCGCCCACAATCGACGAACACATTTTTTTTTTTTCGAGAAGTTTGATTTAAGATTTTGTTTATTTTTCTACTCGTAAGTTCCTAATGATGCCTACACGAACAAGAGCTCGTGGGCGATCTGAGTCCTGGTGTCTCTAATATGAGATGCCGAAATAAATGTGCAAGTGTCGCATACCGTCTTTTTGGGCCTACAGGACAAAGGAGGCCTCGGGGAGCCAAATATAAAGATGTGGATGGAAATTATGTGGGAGTGAATTAAATATTGGGCGAGGCTTTATTTTAATAATTTTTTAAGGAGAATTAGTTGGAGAAATTTTTTTTTATTTTTATTATTTATTCAATTAGTAAATTAAAAATTTTTTTTTAAGTGTCTATTATATAGTCCGATCAATTTAACAGTGAATCTAAAAAAAAATTTCTTTATTAGGAGAAGAATAAGATTCTCTGAATTAGAAAAATCTAGTTGGAATAATCACAATTTAATTTAAGTTTTTATACCTAAAATTATTTATTATATTGTACCGCAATAACATAGTTAAATTATTTTTAGTTAAATATGGGCAAAATAGTCATCTTGATTAACTTGATTAACTTTAATTCAGTATGTCTAGCTCTGCATTTTAAGTTACTGTAACTCAATTATCCTTCGAGAGTGAATGATATACATTTCGTAGCTAATTTGTCATTGAACGAAAAATTTCGGGAGAGGGGAGGAGAAAGGATAAAGGGAAGGGGATCACTCAGTGGGAATTTTTTGGCAACCGAAAAAATAATTCGGACAACCCGGGCCGGGAATCGAACCCGGAACTTTTGGTTACGCGCCAAGGGCTCTTCCAGTTAAGCTATCCGAGACATTGTCCGTAGCTACCTTTCAGTCACTCGATAATTTTTTGTTTCACACGATAACAAAAAAATGTTTATTAAAATATAGTTCACATAATTATTTATTAATTCTTCAACTCTTCAATAATTCAGATCAACTCGTTATAAAAAAAATAATTAATCATAACAACAATAATTGTTATTATTCCTCGGAAAAATCGTTCAATTGGAACAGAATTCCGTCACGTCTTGAATTAACCTCCGCCATTACGAAAACTCAAGCAACGTCTTTACTGAAAATTTATGCTTGCGATTTGATTACCGCGATATAAAGTTGATGCGGACACGGCTTAGACGTGGTCATACATCATGAGACACATTATTTTTTCTTCTCGTCCCCCCTCCCAGCTTCTATCTTCTGTAGCCTCCTTCCCTCGCACACAATTCTGTTTTGGAGAATTTGCTAAAATTTTTTTTTATGTCTGCCTTTGCCTGAGTTTCTTTCTCTGCTTAATTCTCATTCTCTGGATTTGAGAGAAAAAGATGACGCTATCGTCATGCCCGTAAATGAGATAACGAGATCAAATTTATGGCACCAGATCCCCTACGAAAATATGATAATCGCGACTAATGCCAAACTCACAAGTAAAAATAAAAAATTAACGAGTATATATATATATATATATATATATATATATATATGCCAAACTCACAAGTAAAAATAATTAAACGTAGTATATATATATATATATATATATATATATATATATAACCATTTTTGCGTATATAATTTTTATGAGCGGTAGGGGTCCCTTGTGTGCACATTTTCGTCTCTTGAAACATCTTACTCTTATTTAGTCATACCCAACTTCTTGGTAAGAATACAATAATGCGTAGTACATGCATTTAACAATTGAGTTTAACTTATTAATAAAATTTTTTGTTGCACTATTTGTTATTTAGTAAATTGCATCTAACTTTTGATAAAGAGTTATATGAACTATATTTTAATAAATATTTTTCTGTTATCGTGTTAAACAAAAAATTATCAGTTGACTGAAAGGTAGTTCAAGTAACTCTGTTATCACAGTACAATATAATAAATAATTTTAGGTATAAACATTTTGATTTTTTTTTATTAACTTTTTTTTTTGTAATAAAAATTGAATTTTTCACTTTTCAGGTGTTGGGGTACGATGACAGCGTGGGATAAAAAATACTCGGGCTAGTTTAAAATAATAAAACTTTTATTCTTGTATAGAGCGATAAAAATAACTCAGTATTCAGATATCATCGAAGAATAATAAAAAACATATATAAAATAAATTTGAAAACAACCAGTCCAATCACGTACCAATAATGAGCGTCCAGCTCATCTTGATTTTTTTACGACTAAGATCTGACCTTTTGACGAAGACGAGACCGCTAATAAATATACCGAGGCATCATCGTTATAGTTATAATAATACTCCTAAGAAATATAAATAATAATGACAATAATAACGCAACAATAAATTTTTGAATACGCATTTAAAATCAAAACGTTTTATTTTGATTTTATTTATACTTTACTTTTCTTAGGCTGCATGCAGTTTTATCTTTATTTTAAATCATTCTCGGAATATAATAATGGCTTTCGGTGCGTTTAATATTTCTTTACTCGGACGCTTAAATTTTTATTTTTTACACGAGTTGTAGAAAATTAATTTAAAATTTTTTGATAAGCGAATTGAAAATTATACAATGTTATGTTATATTAGTTTTACATTTTTTTACACAATAATTTTTGATATTTTTACACGCTTTTTGTTAACTTCACCTATATGTTTGTAACCGACTCTTTTAGACTTGATTTTTAATTTTGATTCAACAAAATAAGCAAAAATTAAAATTTACAATTTTTGAGAAAAGAGCCTTGTTCGCTATTGTAATGATTGGTGATTGAGTTACCGATTAATTTTGCTCTAATAAAAATAATAGTTTAAAAAAAAAAACTAAAAAAAACACGCTTTTATAGATTAACCAAACTAAAAAGTAGAAAATAAATAATAGTTTAAAAAAACTAAAAAACACGCTTTTATCGAAAACCAAACTAAAAAATAGAAAATAAATTTGAATTAAGAATAGTGTAAGAAATTTAAATAAATATAAACTAATAATAGTGTAAATAAAAAAATGTATTTTATTTTTAAAAAAATTAGGACGACGGTTGACCCTAAAGGCCATCCCTGCAACTCCCCGCTCATTTTGTACTTAAACGCTCAACATTACACATTACGTTTTTGAGCGCTTCGAGCTCAAAAATATGATTATTGTGTCATTTTGAGCTCTCCGAGCTCGAAACTCTAATAGCAGTTTAGTAAAACACAATTTTTGGAAATCTTTTGTAGTTATAACAAAATTTAATTATTCATACAATTTTTCGAATCTCTATTTCCATGCTTCAATCGATTATCAATCCAAGTGTTTTTCAAATTAGAAAATAGCTATTTATATTACATCAATTTTAATACAGAACGGAATCTAAAGGATTTCAAATTAAAATGTCTCAATTTTGAAAATATCATTCAACATATATATTACTAGAGTACGTATATTTTTTGAGAGTCCATCATGAAATGTACATGTGAACTATCAAGAAGTTTCAATTATAAATTATGTTAAAAAGCATATAACAACACTGAAAACGATAATTATAGTACTTTGTAAATACTTACTGTTACTGATCGGTTATTAAAAAATACGATTAATTATATCATTTGATTCTATTCAAAAGTATTTAATTGGACCACAAACACATTCTAATTTAATTTAATCTAAAAAAATAAACGATAAGAATTATAGAAATCGCCGAATGTTTAAAAAAATATTTGAGGGTACGAAAAGTTGAATGACAATTAAATTTATTTGTCAAATCGCACTTAATCACTCGGTCTACCGCTCTGCAAGTGAAAATCTTGAATTACCTTTCACCACCTAGCGGCTGACGTGGAACTATAATCATTTTATCAACCATTATACGTAGATAACTCTTTCAATACATTAAGTTTAATAAGCGTTATTAATCAATACAAACTTTTGATATTAATCAATCATCTTAAGATGTACAATGTTTACATTAATAATTTAAAAAATTGTGATTATGAACATTATTATTATTATTTATTATTATTCTGGCGCAGGTGGTTGTAGAAACATAGGGAAGGCCGCTCGTCATGGTCCGCGCGAATTTAGGCCCCTGCGCTAGACTCTCTTCAAGGTCCGCGCTTGTTCATGGTGGTAATTAAGAAAGTAATTTTATCTTTAATAATATTTCATTTTTTAATTCTAAACAGAAATCGTGAAGACACTCATACTCTATTTTAGTCTTTTTATTATCATCCAGGTTCAAAGGTACTTTTGATAGAAAATAGCACGTCTTCAGCATCAAAGATTTATACTGAAATTCTAGATATAATTTGCACAATTTGTTAAAACAAAAGAATGGTTGTTGTAACTGAAACGATAAAATATTTCTATTTTTCTAACAGCTTTTTGTAAATCGCGTCTCATTTTGTTCGAGGATACTCAGGCCTATAATTATTATCTCGTAATTTCTAAAATCAGAAAATAACTTCTTATGCACCGTCGTTGATGTTTCCTTAATTTCATGTATTGTTTGACGAAATTCTTCGACTAAGTCTTTGACAATATTTTAATTGTTCATCATATCAGCACGACACTTAGTTTCAGCATTTTTTCGATCACCATGAAGTTATTTTGGTGATTTTCATGATCTTGGAAGGGAACTATATTCAAGTTCTGATACTTCTTAATCGATGTAAACCATGATTAATTCTAACATACTTAAAAAGTTGTCAAATAAAATACTCTTATTAAAGAAGTGTGAAAACATTTTCATTATTAACGTAAAGATGTCCTTAGAAATATTATTAATTTGCAATCAATGGTATTTTTTGTCCCAGTAAATAATTTGCTTATCAGAGATGTTTTGTGTAATTTTTAAAATCAGGGATTTGTTGATCTTCGATGATCTTTCAGCGCCGGACAGATAAAAAGTTTCATATTAAATCAAAACTTAAGACTTTCTTCAAATTATATAAAATATTAATTCTCTCCGTAAACAGATAAAAGTTAACAACTTTATTTTTCCGATCCATAAAACCAAACTCTTCTAAAATAATCTTATAAATCCAATCGCTATAAAAACATTTATCATTAGATTGAGAAAAATTTTTTATATGAAATTCTTGAGACCACCCGAGAAGAGATAAATTTTAAAAACTCTTGAGATACGAAAAAAAACTTAAACATCGATTTCAGAATGAGAAAAAGCAGTTATTGAACTCTCGAGTGCCAAGGCCTGCACTTGAGTATTGACATTAATTTTTTTTACTACCTTAAAAGATTATTTTTTCACTCGGGCCAAACATGATAAGTCATTCGGGGACCGGTTAACTTTTATTTTATTATTTTATCTGTTAAAATATACACTTATCATATTATTCGATTAAATTAATTACATAGAAATTTAATCTTTCTTTATTTTTCTAACTACTCGTCAGACTGTAATCCTCAATTTTGGAAAATGGTGACGCTTAATCTAGACCTTGACCTTTAAGTAATAGAAATTTTTGATTGCGAGCTAATAGTTAAATTTTGTAACTTTGTTTTTATTCTTACTTACTAGTACTGGCACGCGTGCATCACCGACATAAATCACTTCCTCAGAGGCTCCGCTTCTCTCTTGTTCGCCGTGGATCAGATAGGATTACAAAAATATATAAAATACGCGAGTGATATTTTTGGTACTGAAACAAACGTAAACGCCGCGAGGAACCTGTACAGGTGAAGAAACACCCGAAGCTAAAATAAAATAAACAATATAAACACATTCGTCACGAGGTTATTCATGATGATGATGATGATGATGATGACGGGTTATTCTTTGAAATTTTATTCCGAGGGTTTCGGTTTTATCACCGGTCATCTGCGGTGATATTATTTGATCAGATAATTCTTGAAATATCAGAACATTTTGCTGAAAAGTATTATTTTTTGAGGTACTCAAAAGGAGTATTACCGAATGTGAAAAAAAAGTGTAATTATACACAGAAAAAAAGTTCAATTGAGCCAAGAAAATTTTTTTTTAATTATTTTCTTGAGCGAAAAAAAAATTTTTTTTTGACACAAGATATTTCACTTATTCCAACAAAATTAATTCTCTTGCTTTAAGAAATGCGTATCTTGATCCGAGAAAATTTATTAAAGTCAAGAAATCTTGTAGAAGGATTGAGTTCTATTCAATAAGATTTAGTAATAATTACTGAATTATTTAGTGACAAACCTTTAATTACCAAATATTTAGTAATAATTACTAAATCATTTATTACAGTCTATTTATTTCCACCAAATAAATATTTAGTACACGGAAAAAAAATATTGTTACTGGAGCCATCTATTAGATACCTACTCGTAGAAAGTTACTGTAGCATTATGCATTCCTACAGCAGCAATACGGTATGGCTACTGGAGCGATCTGTTAGATAGCTAGAATTGCCAACTACATTTCTCTTACAACGCCCTCTTACTGGACAAAACATATTTATCCGGACCACATAAAAGTGACACACGTGTTTTTTTGTGCCAATGATCAATTAAAAAAAATGACTTAAATATTTGTTTTAATTAAATATGGATTCGTGGGTAGGAAAAATTTTACAAGAATGGAATCTTACTGATTAAAAAAATCAATTTATTGATAAGTATTTATTTGTCATAAAATATGAACAACTAGCCTCAAACCTCATGATTATAAAATCAAAACATTTCATTCTTCTAATCTTTTGTTAATTTTTATTTAAAAATTGTATGGATAAATAAAAAAAAATAAGTAATTAAGAATTAAAAAATAGATTACATATTAAATTATTAAGTTTTTGAATGACATTGAAGTTGAAAGACATTAGAAATTTTTTTAGAATTTTTTAGCAATAAAATTATTACGTAAAAAATTTAATGAAAAAATTCCACATGTGAGAATTAAAAAAAATTCTTAGTGAAAATTTTTAGAAGCATTTTTTACTGTCATTGATTTGTTATAAAATTTAAAAAAAAATTGACAGTTGTCAATTAACTTTAGTATCACATTTTTGATATTATTTATTTATTTTTCATGTACCATTTTAAAAAAAATAATTATACAAATTAAATGTTTCTACACACATTCCTGTGTTTTAAATATTTCGACTGTTTTTTTTCGAATTTCGGAAGGGGTTTTAAATAATTTGTTGGTTCTATAAATTTTCTCAACCACATTTTTCATTAAATTATTCGGATTTGATTTTCTCATTGCACTAATTATTTTCAAATTTATTTAAAAAGTACCCAAACTATTAATATCTCTATTGGAAAAAACAAAAAATTAATAAGCCAAAGTTTTTTTAATTATAATCCATAACTCTTGACAGTCGCATATTAACTACAGATTGCTAGTAAATAATTATATTAATTTTAAAGGTTATAAAATATGTCAACAAACAAGACTGCGCGCAGAATCTGAGACTTCAACGAGGCGTTTACCCCTCACAGCAATCCCGTATTGCTCTCCCAGCTCAACGGTTTAGCTATTTTAGCCATCTACTGTATACCTGCCAGAGCGATCTACTAGATGGCTCTAGTAACTCTCTAACAGTTAGTCGATTGGGGATAGTTACTGTAGCATTACAATATATCTCTGAGAGCGATATTTTTTTTTCCGTGTAGTATTTATTAAATTTTTTATTGCTACTCAATAAATCTTTTATTGATATTAAAAAAATTGACAATTATTACAAAATTCTTAATTTTAATTAATAAATTATTACAATGAAAAAAATACTACAAAAAATAGTTCCGCGAACGCCGATAGGTGGCGGAGCGTTATCTACAGTTTCCACTTGAAGATTGGTAGATCAAATTATTAAGTACCATTAAAAGTTCTCTTCGTTAATTTTAGTTGAAATATCTTTGAATTATTAATTATTTATTTTGATGCAAAATATTAACAAATTTCAACATAAATTATTGTCCCTTACAGTGAATAACTTATTGATAACAATTGTTTTAATGACTATAAAATTTTGCGTTCATGATTATTTAGGCTCTTAACTTCCTGTTCAGATCATGGAAGCCATTACGTACGTATTTTTTGATAAGTAGGATATAAATTTCATGAATGATATCTGGAATTCGGTAGTTTCACATGCTTCATAATAATTTGAGGGAACTCTATAAAATTTAGAATTTTTTTTTCTTATGAAATCAGTTTATTTCATCATTTGTATAAGCTGGAATGTTATTAGCTTAATAGTTTTAAGTTTGATAAAAACAAAAGAAACAAACTTTACCTGTACATGATGAAAAAAGCACACATTAGGTATGCATTAATATTTTACCAATAAGTTTAGTACGGAATATTTAGTATGTCTCTAAAAATAATGAATTGCCGGGATTTTTTCTGTCACGAAGTTGGAAAGTAATAAAGCAATAATAATGCAGAATTATTGTTGCGTTTAAGATTAGGAGTTTTTAAACGAAATTTTCATCGGAATCCGTTACTATTACTGTCTTAATGTACCTTGTATTATAATGATTGAATAATTATTAACATATATGCTACGATAATAAGAAGAATTATAAAAGCATGGTGCTGGAAGCGTTTACCAATTATTTGTATAAAGTTAATGAACCGGAGTTCAACACTGGATCTTCTGAAAATACGAATTAAACGTATACGCCCCATTATTAAAAAAACTTAAAGATCAAAACTAATTCAGTTGAATTCAAAATGAAATCATTCAAATTTAAGTTTAAAAAATTACATTGAAAATAAATTAACTTTATTTAAGAAAAAAATTCTTAATACAAGAAATTTAGTTTTAAGAGTTTTGGTGTCTTTATTTAAGACAGAGACTTTTGAAAATTTTTTTCTTGGCTCAAGAATTTATCTTTTAAATCTACTAAATTTTTTTTTAATGTAAGTAAATAATATTAATAATTAAAATCAAAATCTGAAGTAAAATCGTCTTTAAATTAATAATTTAAACAAAATTAATTCATGAATTTAATCTGACTAAACTGATAGAAGGATTTAGTTCTATTTCATAAGATTATTAAAGCCCGTTTATTTTTCCCACATAAATATTTAGTAGTACTTTAACAAATTATTTATTGCTACTCAATAAATCGTTTATTGGTATTAAAGAAATTAATTTTTTAACTAATTTTAGCGTATAACCTAACTTTTTTACTCAAAATAATTAAATTAAATAATTTTTAGTAAAAGTATAAGGTATTACAAAGAAAAGAATCTCATTACATTATAATTCTTTATTTAAGACATATATCAAATTTAAAATTAAAGAAGTTTTTAACATACCAATATAATAGACAAATTGAAAAATTTAAACTAAACTCCACTGAGAAATTACATATAACCTATTTGGGAGTATGTTTGTTTTCAAAGGGAAGATAAATCTCCCAAAATTGAGCTGAATAAAATAATCTGAGTCAATAAATAAATTATGTATAACATTGGAATTAAAGTGTAGTCATTAACCGACAATACTTATCAAATTTGTTGGAAACAAATATTTATTTTTATGTAATAAGGCTTTGTTTATATTAATATAATTTATTTAGAATAAAAAAATCATTTATTGAACTGTAACAAATAATATTGATGGGTAATAAATATGTTTTTCTCCCAAATAAATGACTAAAAATTTTGTTTCTAAGTTTATTACTCCGTACAAAATAGTTCTATCAGTGTAAAAGTATTGTGTTAAAATTTCTGGGTGATCGGACCACTAACTATATTATTTTACGATGTTTATGTGGATGTTCGAGTGAAAGAAAATTAAATTTTTGAAAAGACTGAAAGGATTTTGTATGGTGCCTCGCTGATTGACTTTAGGTAAGTTTTTTTTTTTCAATTAAAAAAACTTTAAACGCGTTTATCTCAGAACTATGTTTTTCTGGTTGAGGTACATGATATCTCTGGACCCACTGACTCGATCTTAATGAAATTTAAACCACATATTCAATATAGCAGTAGCTATTGCATCAGCTCCAACCAAATCAAAATTTTGATTTTTACTATTTTTTTAGGACTTATAACTGTGAAAAAAAGCCTCATTTTTCAGTTTTTTTATGTCCGTCATTTTGTTTTTTATCAATAAATATTAATCTTCTTCGCTGGTGCAATAATAACTACTTAAATATTGAAGGTAAATAATTTTGGTTTTTGTGTTTTAGATGAGCCGTTATCAAGTTATCATGTACGTCAGCGACGTACCAACGTTTTGTCAGAGCTCCGTTCACCCGTTGTTTATTTATATAAAAAATAAATTGAGATGTTTATTGTGTTATTTAAGACTGTATTTGTTGAGCTGAATAAATTTGATATTAATATCTATAATAATTTCTGTGTAAAAAAATCACAAAACCAAAAAAATTCGAAGTAAATTTAAATTTTGTTAATTAAATAAATAATAAAAATGTTTAAAATTGCTTAACAAATTTTCCAATTCAAAATTGAAACTTGCAAACTTTAAAGCGCATTTAATCAGTCTAAGTATCTCGAAAAATGGATGGAGCCTTGGGGCTGATGTTAATTATTTGAGTGACGTTTAAGTAAAGATGCATAACCTCAGCATCTCTCGATGTCGGAAGAATTTAACTAATTATAATATACGATAAACTGTTTATGTCTACCTGACAATCTACTTACTTACTTACTTGGTTGCTTGTTTATTCACTCGCTCCCTCTCCCAGCTTCTCACTTTCACACACAGCAAGTCATCTCACTTTTAAACTCTCACTCTCGTGAACTCTTATTCACTCATCTCTTCAACTCCGCTTCCATCCATACACACTTCAAGCACACGTCACTTATTTGCATTATTTTGGTACTTATCATATTGTATTCTACTTTTCCGAACTAATCAATTTGTTTTTTTTTTTTTAACTAATTTCTATTATATTAACTTGAAAAAATTAAATAAAATTTTTAAATTCACAAGAAATAATTTTTTTCAATCTTTTTATGTTTAGAATTAGTAAAAAATGATAAAGAAATCTGCGTAACACATTTACAAATTATTTACAAAAAATAGTTACAGCTTCACCGCTAGGTGGCGAGATGTCGTCTGAAGTTTTCGCTTGCAGTCCGGAAGGTCAAGTAATTAAGTACCATTTAATCATCACATTTCAGATTATTTTTGCAGTAATAAAATTTTTTAACGCTCTGAAAATTATATTTTAAGTTTATTGGTAGCTGGGTAAGAAATAATAATTAATAGTATGCAACACCAGTCAGACGAACTGAAATTCACTGAGTATTGTCCAACATTAACTTTCTGTTTCTGTCGGCGGCATTTTTTTTTTAATTTCTATTAAACACTGATCTTCAAAATAATCCATTATATTTTTAGTGTAAATCGATGGAAGATTCAACAAAGCTTTGTTTCTTGTCATTATTTTGATTGATATCAAGTGTAATTCTCTAGACATTCATTGATTTAATTAAATTAGATTTTTTATTTTGTATGATATATATAATTCATTTGTGAAGATGACCCGAATTTAGTTTTCAATTAATAGTTGTTCTTTGACTCCAGTAACATTTGGTTTATTTTCTACAATTTTTTTATGGTTATTTTAAATATTGGTTTTCATTCAAGTCTTTTTTGTTGATTTTCTGCAATTTTTAGATCGTTGAAAAGTTTGAATAAAATTTGAGCAGAAACATAAATTTTCTTATTATATTTGAGATTTCTTATATTTCTGAGAGTAAAACTGTCAGTAGACTCCATTATGTTAATAATTATAGATTTTGTATCCCTTATCTGAAATCATTTTCAATAGTGTAAAATAAAAACATCTATTTTTTGTTAAAATTAAAATTAAAAAATTCTAACATTCTCTCTGAACATATTATTACTCACATTTTATATTTGTCCAATTTAAACTAAAAGAATTATCTAAATTAATATTTTTCATTACAATACCTGAAGATTTAATCACAAAAGAAAAAAAAAACTTACTATTTTTCTATAGTAAAAAACGGCCACCAATAGTTCCACATCAGCCGCTAGGTGACGAGAGGTAGTCTAAAATTTTCATTTGTAGAGCGGTGAAAAAAGTTACTAAGTATCATTTGAAGATATTTTTTAGTTAGTTAATTTTTTGTCGATGAATTAAAAAAATTTTTATGTTAATATTGTATCAATAATAAAAATTTTAGATACGGATTAAGATATTTTTCTTTCTTATTAATAAATAGCTATTTTGCAGACGTTGTGATAAAAATTGAAGCAATGCTCTTAAAAAACAGTTAATTACACCATTTTCATGCTTCCTGCTTGAGAATTTTTTACGATAAAATTTTCAGTTGTCGCATGTGTTTCAATTTATTTTTCCAAATTGGAATGAACATGAAAGGAAATACAAATATTTCTCAATGATAGTAAAATATTTCAGCAGAATTGATTCGCAATGATATACCTGTGTGTCCATTATGTTTTGACAATATTTTAAATTTTGCCATATTAATGTTATTTCGCTCTTAAAATGACGATGGTATTAATGATCACTTTTCAATTATTTATTTATTTATTTATTTAAATTTCAATGCCAAAACAAAAGCCAAATGGCAAAATACAAAAAAAAAAGATAAAAAAGAAATATGATTTAAAGTACATGTAAAACCATAAACATAGTCATTTTCAAATTAAAGATTTGACACAATATAACAGTATAAGAAAAAAAGAAGAAAAAATATAAAAATATAAATAATCATAGATCAGAGCAGTATAGTTTTGTATTGTAAATATCAATATATAATGTAAATTATTTTAAGAAATAGAATTAGCAGACTTTGATCCCTAGGCCTCCCTGAGTTCAAGCTCATAGAAGAATTCAAAGGCTTTTGATTTAAATGCCTCTATGCTGAGTGAGTTTATGACATCTGGTGGAACTTCACGCCAAAGGCGTATTGATGAGATTAAAAAGGAGTGCTCGTATACTGATGTCGAGAAATTTGGAAAGCAGAAAGAGACATTGTTGTACTTTGAAGCCAACCTTTCCGAGCGTCTGATGTCTTGTGGCTCATCAACAAAAAGACATCTCAAAAAACTTGGTTCACCAGAACTGAATAATTTGTATAAGAAACAGGCTAAAAGATAAAGTCTTTTTGATTTGATTGAAAGCCATTTTAAGGAGCGACGATGAGGAGTGATATGGTCATCACGTTTCAAATTGTAGATAAACCTGATGCCGTTGTTCACCAAGCGCTGTAGTTTATAGTCAAGTCTTTTGGAATTGTCAATCAATACCAAAGAGCAATAATCAATTATTGGGATAATCAAGGCTGTAATGAGCAATTTACGATTTGCTGTAGACAGTATGTTCTTCCTAGACTTGAGGCTATTCAATGTACCATAAACCTTGCGTGTGGTATGAACCACATGTACATCCCAAGAGAGATTATTTGTTATATGAACCCCGAGATGTTTAGTTGAATTGACATATGGAATAACATTTCCATCAACAGTAATTTGAGGAAGATCATAGTCATCCAGCCACTTCAATTTCCTGCTACTACCCAGTATCATAACCTTAGTTTTTTGAAAATTTAATTCAAGACCAACATCTTTAGCCCAATCAGCTACAGCCTGAGCATCAGTATTTATTTTGAAAGCTGCTTCATGTAATTGAGTACAATTGAAATGATAATAAGCATATTTGTCATCTGCAAAGAGACCGTATTTGGAATAATTTATCTTCTTTGCAACACCATTTATCATGATAAGGAATAAAATGGGACCTAAGATGGATCCTTGTGGAACTCCAGATGTTGTACTGATGGTGTCCGATAAAGAGTGATCAAGATCAAGCACAGATTGCGATCTACCAGTGAGATAGGAGTGAAACCACAGAATAACTTCAATGGAAAATATAATTTGATACAAAGTTATATATAAAACCTCAGGCTTAACATAATCAAAGGCTTTGGAGAAGTCAAAAAAGATAAGATATGTTAATTCATCTCTATCGATAGCTCTGCGGATATCATCAGTTAGTAGAAGTAATGCTGCCTGAGTGCTATGATGTTTCCTGAAGCCTGACTGGAAGTTGTCAATGATACGGTTCCTTTCAAGATAGTCTGTCAGTTGGTTTGCAACAATACGTTCAAACACTTTAGCGAGATGAGAAATGTTAGCTATTGGTCTAGTGTCAGACATAGTTCTTGGAGCTTTTGTCTTGTTTAAAGGAACAATGTAAACCTGCTTCCAAGCTTCCGGAAATATACCCGAGTCTAATGATTTGTTTAAGATGGTCATAAGAAAGATCGAGATCTGGGGTAGGTGGTCTCTAAGCCATTTGAGATCAAATCCATCTGGGCTTTTCCCTTTTGACTTTTGAACAGCAATTTGCAGATTTTTTGTAACATCCACAATATCTATTTTAGTCCAATTAAAGACACTGTTTACTTTCCTCTCAGCTATCGTTGGTAGATCAGTTATAAATTCACAACAACAAGACGGATGTTTTCTTAGAATACTGGCATAAAAGTTGTTAAGATCATTCGCTTTAAAATGGTTTAACGGCGAAGAATTATTATGCTTGATGATTCCAGTACGTTTGAGAGTAGACCACAAGTTTGTTTTGTGGGAATTATTATCAAGAATTTGCTTAAAATAACTGTCACGAGCAGATGTAAGTTCTGCTTTCAATTCTTTACGTTTTGTTTTAAATAAGGTAAGCAAATTTTTGTCACCAGTGCGTCGTGCCTTTTTGTATAAAGTGTCTCGTTGTTTAAATTTCAACCTAAGTTCTTTTGTCAGCCACAGACTGCTGGGACGATTTAATGTCCTTTCTTTGAATGGTGCAAAAAGATCTAAGGAAGATGTAACAGCATCAATGAGGTATTGGACCAAAAAATTTGGGTCAGAGTCTGTTGTATTCAAATTTGACTGAATTAGTTTTTGATGTAGATCCGTTGAAAATGCTTGATGATCGCAATCTCTAAAGTCACGAAACTTAACTTTTTTACTATATTTGCTCTTGTGTTCAAGTTTGTATTTGCAAAATAAGTAATCGTGACCACCTATGAAAGGCATATCTGATTTGAAGTAGTTCACCAGCTTATCACAACTATCAACGATGATAACATCCAGCCAAGAGTCTACTGTTGAGGTGTGAAATGTAGATCCATATGGTACACAGTACAGCCCAGATTCCATGAGAAATGATTTAAGATGATTTGCAGGATGATCAGTTCTTAGAAGATTACAATTTAGATCACCCATTATGATGACATTATTGTAGAATGGATAATATTTGGCGAATTGGGCAAAGTAGCTGTCTAATAATTGACCCTGAGGTCTTCTGTAAATAGCTGAAAGCAGTATATGTGTACCGGTTGATGAAGTGACATCAATTAGCATAAACTCTGGATTATTGATATCATGAGCTTCAGATGAGAATAGCAGCTTGGATTGTAAGGAGTTATGTATGAGGCAGGCAATACCTCCACCTCTAATATACTGACCATTTAAATTTATTAAACTCCGATCTCTAGGATGTATGACATAGTCTTTGAAAGTAACATTATTATTTGGTGTGAGCCAAGTTTCCACGACAGTGATGATATGAGGTTTTAACTCGTTTGCTAAGACTTCAAATTGGGTTGAATGAGCAGAGAAACTATTTATATTCAAACTCAGGATGTTGATAGATGTTAAGATGTTGCTGGTTTTACAAGGTAGTTGCTAATCCAATTTGACTAAGTCAGCCTCGGTGCTTATTAGGAGCTTCGATGAGTCATCATCTTTTTTAGCATAGATTTTGCCTTCAAAAATCCATACATAATTAAATCTGCTTTGCTTAGCTTTGGCTTTAGTAAGTTGAAGCAATTTATAAACATGAGTATGTAAAAATTCATTTATATATACTTGTCGATTTTGGGCCGATTGAGTGACTGAATCAAAGATATCATTGGCCAATAATTTAGGTGTACGACGCTTTGTATCAATAATATGTTTGCAAACCTCAGATGATTTCAGATGAATAATAAAAGAGTGTGTCAGTGGCTTGGAACTAGATCCATTTTGTTTCTTTTTGGAGTTGAAATCGCGAATACTTAAAATATCTGTAATAAGGTTGGTAACACCAAGCCTATTGAAGACTTTATGAATTATTTGCTCCGACGTTTGATCAGCAGCAACATTTGCTGGAATCCCAGATAGTAGTAGCTCAGAAGACATATGATACTCTGCAGCATGATTGGAAGTTGAAGTTGAAGCACTTGCAACAGTATCAAGAGCAGCTTGTAATAAAGTGATCGACGTAGCATTTTCATCACATTTTTGCAAATTTAAGTATTAATTTATTGCTGATGTCACTAATATCCTTTCGAGCTAGTGCTTGATTATCAGTTATGTCTGCCAACGATTTTTTTACCATAACAAGATTTTCTGACAGTGTTTTAATTTTAGAATTATTCAACTCAAGATTGGCGACTAAACTTTTAATTTCTTGACTATGATTATCAAGATTTTTAGAGATAGACTGAATACAAAGACTATTGTTATACGACATATCAATTAAAAGATTGACTTTGTCCTCTAAACTAAAGTTTTTCCAATCAGGTTTGCTTCCAGCAGAATTTGTTTCATCTTGTTTACCAGAAGTGACTGAATTATCACTAGCTTTTGTGGCACCTGCCATCGTGGGAGAGTTTAATACACTTGGCGATAAGAATACAGAGTCGTCACCAACAGATATTACTGGTGGAGTTTTTGGCGATGATCCCACCGATTTAAAGCTGGAAAGAGTTGAACGTGTTTGCTTTAGATTAGAGAGACGAGATGGTCTTATCAAGGATGATGGTGTTTGATTACTGGAGCTAGTCGCACTGTTGTGAGGTAACTGTGTCGACGAAAAAGACGTGGAACAACAGTTTGAGAGTTTCGCAGCAATAATTAGTTTGGCACAGCTAGGATGATATGAGAGTTTGCAGGTTTTACACTTCACAGGCTTAATAACTTGTCTCTTACATCTAAAACAGTCCATAACAGTAACACATTGACAGGCATGTAAACATTAACTGTTTATAAACATCGATGCTGATGTAACTAAAAACAGTGTGTTTTTCTCCTAAGAGGCGACACCTGTTGATCAATACGACAAGCTCTTACTAGCTATGAGCGAAGGTGAGGTAATATAGCAATTTAATTGACACCACTTTATTACTATCACGTGACTAGTAGACTAGATTACCGTCTTAGAAAAAGAGTATAACCTTCAAATGTAGATGGCCGTATTTAAAAATATTATATGACAGCTTATATGGAATGGATTCCAGAAATTTTTAGCAACCCTGAAAGATTGCAAAAAGCGCTGGCAAATGTAACTGGAACAAAAAAAGCCCAAGGGCAAAGAAAAGCAGAAATATGTTCTGAATCAGAGCGGCAAAATTAGACGTGTTTATAGTACTTACGTGACTTTAGATCTGATTACTGCTGTCGGAGTCAGGCAAGTTTTAATTTTCTTTGTTGGCATATTACTCAGCGACATTTTTCACTAAACCTCGCTCAACAAAATCATTCTTGCTACTGGTCTCGGTCATAGTAACCAATACTGGATATTCTTTTACGAGCTTAATTAAACTCAAAAGTTAGCGATTTCAGGTTCATTTTAATCGATTCTTCGTTCGAATTGATAATAAAATCTGGACTGAATTCTGATGCTATTATGGTATCGTTTTCTGTCACATTCTTTAGTATTTAAAACATCGATTCTAACACGTCGATAAGGACAATTTACATCAATGTTTTGTTGATTTATGTTGATGTTTTCATGCCTTTGGTCATTTTTACATAAGTCTCAGTTGTATTTGCTGACAACCGATGACATTCATTCTACAATGAAGAACATCAGAGAAATTCGTTTAACAAAAAATAAGAAAAATTTTAACGATTAACAAAATTTGTCAAAGTTACTCTTTCTTATCATTATACCAATTAAATAACTTATTATGTGGAAAAAAAATCATTCTTTATTATTATTAAAGTAGACGCGTCTGGTCAAAAGTACCTTGACAGCCGCTAGGTAGCGAGAAGTCGCCTATAATTCTCACTTGCAAAACGGGAGGCCAAGTAATTAAGTGTCTTTCAAAATAAAAATAAGATAGATATTTTATTACATGATACATCTTCAAATTTTCACTTATTAATTAAAGTTCAATTATATAAATTACATTATGTTTTAATGAAATGTATTTGTAGGACTTAGATTACCTATTAATAATTGTCTTATAATCAAAATTGTTTTTCTAGCATCACATGCAGATTTTCTTTTGATGGCTAAATTTTTTTGTAAGTTATCTTTGACATAATTATAAATTATTATTTCTTCATCTTTCTTTTTAGGTCCTTCAAATTTTTTCTGCTCGCGTACTCGACAACATTTCTTCATCCTCAGTCCAAAAGTTTGTTCCATTTTTTTTAAATTTGAATTAAATTGAATCTTTAATATAGGCGTATTTTGTAAACTTATTCTATTTGATTTTGCTAGTCGATACACTACAATTTTATATAATTTATTAAATAATTCAACAATTTCATATTCTTAAACCTCAAACATTAACTCAAGTTTTTCTACGTTTATCTTGTCTGTTAGGTTAAACATTCTCTGATTCATGTATTTTCTCCATCCGGTTCATCTAGTTACAATAGTATTTTCAATGTTCCATACGAGTTGAAATATTTTACATTACTTCCAGTCGCAGCTTCAAGACCTGCTAGATTTTTAAAAGTTTCCTTGATGCCAAAAATCTTGACAATGATTTCTGAAATTTTTGGTTGACTTTATTAAAAATGGATGATTCATCTGTTCTGATGAAGAAAATTTTTATAAAGCCTTCAATCTGCACATGTATCGATCATTTATTTGTTTCTCTGGTAAACAGTCGATATAATTTTCGAATAATTATTTTTATTCTCTTTACAGTTAAAATTTTTCTGACCTATTATTTACATAAGTATTTATGTTAAATTCATTATTTAAACTTTTAATTTTATAGATATAGGTTTCGAATTAAAATAGATGAAATAAAAATAAAACTGAAGTTAACTAAGTACAGTGCTCCCTCCCTAAGATATAACAGGTTATCTATTTTTCTTTTGGTAGTAATTAATGAAAAAATTGCGATAAAGTTAAAATATCTTAGCGGGGGAGCACTGTATTGAATTATCGCAAAAATATGATCCCGATTGATTATTGGTTGATCGATTATTGGTTGACAAAATTAAGCCACGCGAAAAGCGCAATTTAAATTCTTAGTTCACATTTAATTCAAATGAAAAATGCAACTAAGATCTTAGACGCATACACAGTAAAAAATTTTGCGTCTAAAAATTTTTTGTTAAATATTTAACATATTTTTGTGTTGATTTAACAGAATAAATGTTAAATTTACACATAAAGATGTTCATGTCTGATCAGATCTGTTCATGCCTGACTCGATTAGGTCCATAAAAAAATTAGGTCCATAAAAAGACTGATACTTTACCTATTGACCCAATGACTTATCTCAATTCTAGCGTACCTTTCAAACTATTTTAAGTAATTTAAATTTTATACATGACTTATCCTTATAGTTAACGGAGTTCTATACTTAATTTATTAATTAATTAGTAATAATTAATTATACACAGTAAAAAATTTCGCGTCATAGCGTCAAACAATTTAATAAATGTTAAATTTACACATAAAGATGTTAAATATTTAACAAAAAAATTTTTAACACTGTTTTTTGACGCAAAATTTTTTACTGTGTAAAATAGTAAGCAGAATACTTTGAGACAATTCAAATCTATGCATATATATCGTAATTCATTTTTTATTTTGTATTTGTTAACCAGAAAACATTTTTAAACTCTAATACATTCTCTAATATACGGTCTTAATTGTATATTCTGCTATTTTAGACCAAATAGTTCTGCGTTCGCCGCTAGGTGGCGAAAAGTAGGCTAAAATTTTCACTTACAGAACGGTAGCTCGAGTAATTAAGTACCAATCAAAATTACATCAGTTTGTACTTTTTTTCACTCATGCAATAATATTAACACTCACGTAAAATGTTTGATAAAAATAGATGTTTTTTGTTTAAACTTAATTTTTTGAGTTGATATAAGTTCAACTCGTCATCGAAATTTTATTGAGTAAATATTTTCAGAGACATCTGTGATTTTGTATGGTAGCATTATGAATGAAATTTCAGTAGTTATAACTTCTTGGACTGTAGAATGGTGGCAACAAAAATTGTAAATCTTTCAATTGGAGATTATAAAACCATTTTGAAACAAAGTAGTCGATTGCTTCCAACTATTCACAAATTTTCCAGTTTTCGAATTCGATTATATAAAATATCAGTAAAATCAAACACCACACTCTATTAATCATTCTCTCCTTATCTGATTTCTCAATTGAATCTGTTGATTTTCTAGCTCTGGCTGCAATTATTCTGAAATAAGTAGAATAATAATAATAATTTATTGTTTTCAGTACTTTCCAGATACTTGGGTAGATTTAATAGTCCAAAATAAGAGAGAAGTAATTAAAAATGATTATTATTTTTTATTTTTATTAAGACTATTTATCATTCTCATTATCAACTTAGAATAAAAATAAATAATTTCTAATAAACAAGAAAAAAGTAAAAACTTCTAACACATCTAGTCCATTATTACTTCTATTATGTCATTCATAGCTAATAATTTGAATAATTTTATATTGATTTAAAATATAAAATATTTTAATAAACTATTTAGAATAAAGTATTCGAATTAACTATTTAGAAAGTATATCTAGTATTTACTATAGGTCTTGTAAATCATACTGCAGATCTAATCGAGTGTCCAAAATTACCATTATTTAAGAGTATTAGAAATTTTGTGCCGGTACTTTTATTGATTTTCTATATTTGACATATTAAATTGAGAAGAATATCACAATTTAAGTATTTCATGAGAAAAAAATATTTATGTTAGTAAATTCCACGAATAAAATTTACTAGTTCTCTATCAGCCGCTAGATGGCGAAGGCAAGTCCAAAATTTTCACCTGCACAGCGGTACACTAAGTAATTAAGTACCAGCTAAAATTAAATTGGGTAAATGAATAGATAAATATATAATCTATTATCTTATTTTAAAGCAAAATATTCGTTCTTTTTTCTTTTAGTAAAGTTCGCAGAAAAAAAACTTAAATTCGAGAGATTGTAAGATATAAATGTTTAATTTAAATAATTTAGAAAATAAAAAATTATTTACAATAAGTAGTTCCAGCTTTACAGCTAGGTGGCGAGATGTCGTCTGAAGTTTTCGCTGGTAGTTCGGGAAGCCAAGTAGTTAAGTACTATTTAATAATAATATTTGACAGTAATTTTTGGTCGACTCAATTGGAAAGATTTTACTTATGTAAATTTAAGAAATTGTATAAATTTTATAATGAAAAATTTTAATAAAAAATATTTTTATTTGTTTTGTAAAAAAAGGCTTAAAGATTAGTCTTAACCTGCCACTGAATAAAATTTTTATTCAAAAATTCATCTTTATTTTGGTTTTTGCCAACATATTAGTCATATTTTAATCAAACTAAGATTGACTGGTTCAAGAAATTTGACCAAATGAAGACTTCTGTAAAAAAAAAAAAAAAAATCATTTTTAAAGTCCCTATTGCCAAAAAGTCACTTTAAACAATTAAACTGTTAATAACTTTTGAGTGCATAAACTTACAAAAAAATTACTTTCAGATTCGTAATCTACGTATCAAAAAACATAAAGTTTTATCAGTTTCTTAGATTCGGATTTTGCTGAAGTCAATCTGGTTGATATTGAATAAGTCAAAATTAATATTATTATTATTATTATGACTAGCCAGTTACAGAAAATAAAATTCACTAACTTTGGTCTTGTTCGAATTTATTTTCAGTAACGGTTTTTTTTATGCTTACCAAATTAACTGTTTTCAGATTTCTTCCTAGTATTTCTATCAAAACTTAAAAAAATCCATAGTATTTTGAATTTAAATTAAACGATAATATACTTAACAAAACTTTCCATTCGTTGTTTATTTTGAATGATACCAAGTATTATTTGACAGATTACGTCGTTCAATTTTATTAGATTTTTTAATTGATAAATTTGTGACGCGCCCCTATATTTTGTATAAATTTAATAAATAATGTATTATTTATTAATTAATAAGAGCAAAATAAAAATAAAATACTCGAGTATTTTATTTGAGTGCGAGAGAAAAGACAGCCGCGCGCAGCCTACTCGAGAAAAGAAAGGGAAGAGAGAGAGACGGCGAAAGCGCCGGAGATAAGCCAAGAGTAGGGGAAGCAGCCGGGAAGCCCAGGAGCATAGTTCTCGCGAGCGCCGTGAGGCAGCGCGGTGTCGCTCAGACTGTTCGCGCGGAGACTATCGCTCCAGAAGTGTTAAAAGCAATTTTCGGATCATTTTTCGTCAGATCAGCTTGGGCTTCCGAGCGAGTGGTACACTCTGCAGAGAAGTTACAAGTGCTTTGCCGAGAGCAGTTGGAATTGTTATATACTTAGTATATACTTTCTGTAATTAATCCTGCCCACACAGTGGATCGCTTTGTCGCCAGGTTGACTTGAGGTACTCGAGTCACCAAATAGCCTCTATTGCACGGAAAGAGGTGAGGTTGTGGTACACGACCTGTCGTTCTCGTAACGAATATTGTGCGCGGTTGCAAAATATTTTACTTTTAACTAAATTCGTAAAATCTATTTACTAGGACTTTAAAAAAATTGAAATACACAATATGACGCACACCAAGTACGTTCCAAAATTGTTTTTTTAATTTTAAAATTTACAATAAAATTTTTTTTAATTTCCGAAAATCATAAACAATCATATCGGTTACTTGGATTTTTTAATTTTTTTATTTTATATCTTTTTGTAAAGAAAAAAACTAATTTTTTTTCTTAATAGTCTTATGAACGTGGACTTGGCGCGATTTTTTTACAGTGAAACTGTTTTTGTTCGGATTTTAGTATTTTTTGTAATTTTAATAAAAATTTACAATTGGTACCAACTTAAATCTCGCGTTGGCTGCATTTTTTATAGCAAACTATCCCTTTGAAGCTACAGTTTATGAAAAAATAATTTCAGCGCACCCTGGCGGGTGTAGATGCAAGCTGTGAAATATCTTTTTTTAACTGTAGTTTTCCATCTAATGAAGGATTACTATGCATTCTCGAATTATTTAGTCTGTGGCTGATCACTTTGCCCATCGAAAAAAAGTCAGGATCGAAATTTATATTATTCGTTCAGTTGAACGTTCGAAACTTCAAGTACATGAAATTTTTGCGTTGCTATAGTTTGTGCTGATTAAATTTATTAATTTCAAGTAGATTAATTGTTATATGTGAATATAATTAATTAATAACAGTAAATTAAAGTATGAATTACTGTTATAATATACAATTTATGAAAAAAAAGTACCGTAGGATTAAATAAAATTTTGCAACCTCAAAATACCGTTCTGCTTACAGTAAACACAGTCGGTAGTCTGGCGCTCCGTTGACAACGGATTTGAACGGAACTTGGCGCCAGATTCTACCGAATCTGTGGATTTTTTCATTTTATCTTCGCCAAAATTAAACCAAAAAAAATATCTAAATCATTATTTTTCAGTAAAAATATTCTGAAGATTTAATTACTAATGAAAAAAGAAACACACTATTTTAAAATCGTAAAAAACGGCCATCAATAGTTCCATATCAGCCACTAGATGGCGAAAGGTAGTCTAAAGTTTTCATTTATAGAGCATTGAACAAAATTAGTAAGTATCATTTGAAGTTTTTTTTTAGTTAGTTAATTTTTCCTTGATGAATTAAAAAATTTTTTACAAGTTAATATTGTACCAATAATAAAAATTTTTGATAATGATAAAGTTATTTTTGTTTCTTATTAATAATTAGTTTCTTTGCAGACGTTGTTGATAAAAATTAAAGCAATGCTGTTAAAAAAGAGTTTATTGAGGATTACTTGATGCTTCCTAAATTTTAAACTGTAATTTTTTATTTGCTAAAATATCAGATGGACATATTTGTAAATTTTTATGTTATCAAATTAAAAATACAAATCTTTCTCAACAATTGTGCTGCAATTCAACCGGATCATTTCACTGAAAATTCTGCTTTTTTGTGAATCATTTTTCGATATAATTCAATTCTGGTTGTGACTATAGTTTCAATCTTCACATCTTAATAACAACGGATCACTTTTTTATCAATGTAACATCATTTCCTTGTCGTACAAGTTTCAAGTTTTGTTGTTGACGAGTGCACCATATTTTTCGGCGACATTTTTTATTAAACCCTCGGCCTACAAAATCATTCTCGTTAGGAGTTTCGAATTTAATCGACTCTTCGGTTGCATTGAGGTCGAATTTAATAAAGTATAAAGTTAGTTTATTAAAATAAAAAAAAAAAAACAAAAAGAATACATAAAAATACAAGTTTATTCTATTTTAGATTATATTTTTCTTATCCATTGATAAATATATAATTTATTAACTTAATTTAAACCAAAATATTCGTTCTTTTTCTTTCAGTAAAGTTCACAGAAGAAAAAACTCAAATTCTAGAGATTGTAAGATATAATTGCTTAATTTAGATTCTTTAAAACATAAATTATTTACAAAAAGTAGTTCCAGCTTTACCGCTAGGTGGCGAGATGTCACCTGAAGTTTTCGCTTGTGGTTCGGAAGGCCAAGTAGTTAAGTATCATTCAATAATAATATTTGAAAGTAATTCTTGGTTAACTCAATTGGAAAAATTTTAGAAATTTTATTATGAAACATTTTAATCAACAATTACAATATTTTTATTTGTTTTGTGAAGAAAGGTTTAAGGATTAATCTTAATCTGCCACTAAATAAATTTTTTTTCAAAAATTTATTTTCTTTTTGGTTCTCCTAACTTATTAGACATATTTTAATCAAACTAAGATTAATTGGTTCAAGATATTTGACCAAAAGGAATAGAATTTATTGCTCAGATAATTCTTTTATCAATTTTCTTTATTCGGCTTCTGCCAAAGTCGGTAGAGGATTCTGTGCCTTCAGCACCTGGTTGATCTTGGATGAGTGAAAATTAATAATTAATTTTATGACTAGTCAGTTACACAAAATAAAATTCATTTAGTCTCGCCTTGCTGAAACTTATTTTCATTACTGTTGTTTTATTCTTTTAACGCTTATCAAATTTACAATTTTCAGATTTCTTTTTAATATTTCTATTAAACACCTAAAAAATCTTAGGTGTTCTGTGAATAGTCACTGATAATATACTTAACTAAGCTATCTTTTAGTAAATTATTTTTGCTGTGGTTGATTAATATTCCATAAATTGATAGGTCGAATATAATTAGGTTGTTTTTTTTAATAAATCGTACAGTCCATTTTTAAAGATAATTTTTGATTGATAAACTTTTTGTTTTCGAGTACTTTAGCTCGTTTTGGGTAAATTTAACTATTAAGCAAATAACTTGACTATCTGTTTCTAGCATTTAAGTGATAATCGAAATTTTTTCTAAATTATTAGGTGGACAATGCTTTTTTGTTAATACATGATAGACGAGACTCACAATTACTTTTAAATAACATTTAATTTCTACCACTACTATAACAGTTGGTTTATTTAATGATTTTTTTTAGTTGTGTTCAACGTGGGTTTCATCAATAATTTTTTTTCTGACATTTTTCTGATCGTTGAAAATTTTGACCAAGATTTGAAGATATCAAATAGTTTTCCGACAAATATATTTTATTAAATCGTTAATTTTCTTATGTGTTCAATAAAGCCAATGGGTTTATTAATTCAGCAAATTTCTTCTACAAGGACGTTTTGTTTTAAGTAATTTTTTTGTAGCACGCAATAAAGAAAATTTATTTTTAATAACGATTAAAAAATTTAAACATTTTACAAAGTAATGTAAGATTCTCTCTAAATTTAGAAAATGTAAAATAAAAAAAATTCCTGTGTTCAGAGAGAATCTTACATTACATTTAGACAATTCTTTTAGTTTAAATTTAGAAAATGTAAAATAAAAAAAATTCCTGTGTTCAAACTAAAAGAAGTGTCTAAATTGATAATTTTTGTTACAATATAATCTAAAAATTTAATTTAAAATGAAAAAAAAAAACTTACTATTTTTATATAGTAAAAAACGGCCATCAATAGTTCCGCGGTAGCCGCTAGGTGGCGAGAGGTAGTGTAAAGTTTTCATTTATAGAGTGGTGAAAAAAGTTACTAAGTATCATTTGAAGATTTTTTTTCGTTAGTTAATTTTTTCTTGATAAATTAAAAAATTTTTTCCAAGTTAATTTTGAATTTTGGATCATCGACTCAAACCCGTCGATTGGGATAATTGAAATTCATGTTTTGGTTATTTTTGTTGAACTTCTTATGTCACTGGTCATTTTTATTTAGGTCGTTTATGACAACTAATGATATTCATTCTATAGTGAAGAACATCAGAAAAATTTATTCAAAAAAATTAGTAAAACATTTTAATGATCAACAAAATTTTTCTCAATTAATTTTTTTAGCATTATACAAATTAAGTTACTTATTATATTGAAAAAAAGCATTCGTTAATCCTACTTAAGTAGACACGTCTAGTCAAAAGTACTTTGACAACCGCTAGGTGGCGAGAAGTCGCTTATAATTCTCACTTGCAGAACGGGAGGTCAAGTAATTAAGAACCCTTTAAAATAAAAAAAAGATAGTTATTTTATTACATGATCTATCTTCAAATTTTCACTTATTAGTTAAAGCTTAATTTTATAAACTACAATTATGTCAAAATCACATTAATTTACAGGATTGTGATTGTCTTTTGATAATTGTCCTATAATCAAGATTATTTTTCAATGAATTTCAAACAGCTTTTCTTTCAATAGCTAAATTGTTCGAGGAAACAATTTTTGACTCAATTGTGTTTCAAAAAGTTGTTATGAGTTTTTTTTTATTAAATGTTTTTCGATCCTTGCGATGATGTTGCATATGGATATAACAAAATTTCTTTATCGTCGTGGAAAATTTGTTATATTTTTGGTAAACTTGAAGATAATCAACATCTCAATATAAATTTGTTTTGTACACTGATAGAAAATTTATGTTGACTCAAGAGATATTTTCTTGATCTAAGAATTTATTTTGGAAGACAAATGATTATCTTGCTCTAAGAATTTCTTGTATTGATTTAGATTTTCTTGGCTTAAGAGCTATATTATCTTCAATCGATACATTGAAGTTTTTCAATTAAAATAACATTATTGTTTAAAAAACTTTAAATAATTTATCAAAGTACAATTCAAAAACTAAATAGTCTTTAATTGTTATACCAAAAAAAAAAATTATTCCTTAGAAAGAAGAAAATTAATTAATGACTCAAAAAAAAAGCCATTCGTAACACAAGTCGGTAAACATCTTGAATCAATGTTATCGCCTATCTTGAACCAAGAGACAAAAATTCTTGAAAGAAATATATCTATATCTAGTTTCAAGAGTTCAAGTTTTGAAGAAAAAAAGTTTCTTGAATCAAGATGTTTTTCTATCAGTGTAGGTTCCTTTTATTCGATTTCGCTGGTCAATACAATACAATATCAGATAATTTAATATCTAATTTAAGAATATAAAATTCTTAAGCCTCAATCATTAACTTAAGTTTTCCACTTTCTTTTTTTGCCTGTAAGAATAAAAACACTTTTTGAATCGTCATTCGATGGTTCAATATTCATTCAATTAAATTAAAATCTTAAACTCATGAAATCATACATGTTATCAATTTTGTACAAACCATAATTGGCAATATTTTACATAGGATGATTTTTTTTGTTTACAAAATTTGAAACTCGATCATAGAATGTTGTCAATATAAGTTACAATACTCCAGTTTGTGATTAATTATATCTGCATCGATCTTCAAATATTTATCTCTAAGATTTTGTATATTGGATAATATTTTACAATTTCTTTATGTTAATAATTAAATTGATTTTATTTTACTCGGATAAAGTTGCTGCTTTTTTAATACACATTGTAGAGTAAAGGTGCACTTAATGTTGGCTTCAGAAGAGGATTCATATCCCTTGGAGTAATCAAAAACTATAATATTTACAATTATAAGAATCATTCGAATTATTTTTTCTATTTCAAACCTTAATGAAACCTATAAGGCTGCATTATTATCGAAAATTTAATTTCCCAAACATTCGATTCATCCTTTATTGTTCAAACTAGTTAACTTAATATTTAGACTGCTTTATATTACCTCAAAGTTCCCTGACTGCCGCTAGATGGCGAAAGGTCGTTAAAAATTTTCACTTGCAGAGCAGTAGATTAAGTATTTAAGTACCATTCAATAATCATAGCAAATTGTAATTTATTATTGGATATATGTTATGAATTTTTAACTTACATTGTTCCATTTTATTAAAAAGTGTATATGTAACAGAAAAAATTGAAATAATTCCATTAATAATCCAGTAAATGGTCAGTGTATCATATCTAGACTTCAAAATATTTCCTTTGCGATAAGATTCAGTTTTTCGAAAATTATCCGGACAAATTAAAGACGAATAGAAGATATACATTTATCATTGACATGTTGAAATAAAATAGATATACTTTTGATTCGTTATTCTGTAGTGATGTGATAAAACACTTAAAGCAATGGTGAAATCATCATCACCGATCATTTTAATACGTTTAGTTTCAATTTTACAGTTGCAATCATTTATGATATTTTGATATGAAAGTTAAATAATTATTCATTAGTTTCAATTGTGAAACACGTTAAGAATTAAATTTTTTGTTTTGATGCCACATAATCTTGAAATTCCAAAATAAAATGACTTTACTTATATAAATAAATTTTAGAAATCCGATAAATTATTTTATGAAAAATTTGCATTCATTTTGCATTCTTTCTGACATTGATGGACTCTCTAAAAATTGTAATATCGTTACTTCTTCAGTAAAGAAAGTTTCGTAAATGGATTTAAAATTGCAGCTAACTAAAAATTTTACACAAAGATTTAGATCGGTATTTTTTTTGTTGATCAGCCTCTCCGGGTATGATTGAAAATTAATCTTTTATTCTAACCAATATCAGAAAATCATTAGATGTATTAAACCAAGAAACTCTCTAAATAATCTTTGACACAAATTCAATTAGAGGAACTGAAGTTCACTAATGATCATCAGCTATAAACTTGTTTTTATTAACGAAATTTTTTCAAGATTATCAATATCTAGTGATGCCTTGTGTTGCTTTAATTTCATTGAATTTTTTTACTTAAGAATTATATTGAATTCATTTTCGATGATGAGATCTACTGATGATTTTTTAGATAATTCTGGAAAAGTTAAAAATTAGTTAGATTACAAAATAATTAATTTCACTATCAATTGCCGTCGTTAAATAAAGAATCAAAATTTTTTCTGCAATATTCTGTGGACAGTAATCCATTTCTTTCAAAGCGTCACAGTCCATGTCCGCAATTAATTTCAAATAACAATTATTTTATCGACTCCTGTTACACTCATTTTCCTCAATATTTTTTTTCTTCCCTTCAAAGTTCCATGACAGCCGCTAGATGGCGAAAAGTCATTAAAAGTTTTCACTTGCAGAATAGTAGATCAAATATTTAAGTACCTCTCGAAAATTATAGCAAATTGTAATTTTTTATTGGATGCATGTTACAAACTTTTAACTTACATTGTTCCCTATTATCAATAAGTGTATTAATGACAGAAATGATTGAAATAATTTCATTAATAATTCAATTAGTAGTTAGTGCATTAGTTAGCTATCGTCTCCGGATTGGCAAATATTTTTCTTTCTAGAAGGCTTGTAAAATCTGTCGGAAATCATCCGGATAAGTTAAGAACGAATGTAAGATTACATTTATAATTGACATCCTCAGAAAAGCCCAGCATATCTTTAATACGATTTTCGATAATAAGATAAAATACTTAAAGCTTTGAGAAATTTGATGGCTAATCAATTTGATAAATCCAGTTCTACTTTAGAAGTTACAATTGTTAAACTAATTTTTAAGCAGAGCTGGAATTACTTTAGATTACATAGAAACAACTCAGATACATTTTCTTGTTAACTAGAGACACATCAAATTTTTTAAAGCTTCTTCATTGACACATAATCTTGAAATTCATGACTGTTAGATTAACTGTAAGGGAAAATCCTTTTTTTTGCATCCGTCATATTGTTGCATGAATAGTTTCTTAAGAACTAGGATTTTTCTATAAGATGGTTACTTTTTGACTCTTGTGGCAAATAGTCAATATAATTAAAGCATGAAAATTTTCATTATCTAAATAATTGAAATTTTTCTGATCTGCTATTTGAGTAAATGTCGGTGTCAAGTCATTTTGATATGTTTTAAATGAATTGATAAAAATAATCATGAAATTCAGTCTAAAAATCCGACGGTTAATCTCTTAGACACATGAAGTAGGTGGAATATATTAAGATAATTAAAATTTGTGCATATAAATCGTCAGTCATCTTTTATATTGTATGGGTTTACTTGAATAAATGTTTTAATTCGAATCCCTTTGATAATATACGATCTTAATAGTTTGTTCTGCTATTTTAGACCAAATAGTACCGCGTCGGCCGCTAGGTGGCGAAAGGTAGTCTAAAATTTTCACTTGTAGAACGGTAGCTCGAGTAATTAAGTACCAATGAAACTTATATTGATTTGTACTTCTTTTTGCACATGTTATAATATTGTAATTGATATACGATGCTTGATAAAAATAGATAATGTTTTTAATTCAAAATTAATTTGGTAAATTGAAATAATTTTAACTATTGATTAAAAAATTTCCTATGTGTAATTTTTAATTTCTTTAAATTTTTGTATGATAGTATTGAAAAGAAAATTTCAGTTTACTGATACTTTGATAATCCTGGCAAACAAATTAAATCATTCAAATGTAGAACATTTTGATAAATCAATCTCGATGATTTTCAGCTATAGTTCTTTTAATTGATGATTTTAATTATTTAGCTTACAATAAAAAGAAATGCTTTTAATTATGATCTGAAAGGTAACTTCAGAAAATTATACTGCTTACTCTCCTTCGAATGCAATTATTCTAAAATATGTAAAATAATTACAATCCATTTCTTTGAGTACTTCTAAATTATTTGGGTAAATTTAACATTTCGCAATAAGGAGAAAAATCAATTTTCGAAACAATTTTTTCGAGATGAGTAAAACTACCCAGACATTTTGTCTGTTTTTTTTTCAATGGGTTGTAGTCAATGCACACAATTTATTTGAGGTACTATTTATTTTCTCCGATTCCTGTCACAGTCGTTTCTCTTTTAATACAATTCTTCTGCTAATGCATTTATTTTTTCGGGAATTCTCAAATGGATTATGCTTATTTTACTAATCTTTCTTAAAAACTTTCTTGCGCTTTATAGATCGTTGAAAAAGTTAACCAAGATTTGAAGACATCAAATAATTTTGTCATTATATTGGATGGGATTGCTAATATTTTTTGGAGTGATACTGTCAATACACTTGATGATACCTTTCTCAATTTTTGTTGAAAAATCAAATTTTTCCTCCAATAAAACCAAGAGATATCTTAATTTAGCGAATATTTTCTACCTAGATATTTTGTCCTTTATTTCAAGCAATTTCTAATGGTACAGAATAAAAAAAATCAGATTTTAATTAAAAATTAAATTAAAAAATTCGAATCGTTTCAAAGTATTATAAGATTCTCCCTGAACATATTAATTTTTTTATTTCATATTTGTTAAATTTAAACTAAAAGAAATATCTTAATTATTATTTTTCAGTACAGAATATTCTGAAGCTTTAATTACTAATGAAAAACAAAACTTTATTTTTCTATAGTAAAAATCGGCCATCAATAGTTCCGCATCAATCACTAAGTGGCGAGAGCTAGTCTAAAGTTTTCATTTATAGAGCAGTGAAAAGAGTTACTAAGTATCATTTGAAGATTTTTTTTAGTTCGTTAATTTTTTCTTAATAAAGTAAAGAGTAACAAATATAAATAATGCTGTGAAGCGGGAAAGAATAGGAGTTACGTATAATTTATTACGTGAAGCGTTCCAACATTCACGTAACAGGATAATTGGTAGGAAAGGATTGAAAAATGATTATGGAGAGAAACTTCTTAATGTGAGTGTATAGAATATGTAAGAAAAAATTATTAGATAGCTCGGACTTTTACAAGTCAATATTGTACCAATTAAAATTTTGATGATCCAAAAATTTTTTTAGTGATCAAATTGCTAAAATTGATAAAATATTATCAAATTGTTTCGAATAAAAACGAAAATATAAATATCTTTAATATTATTTAATTATAGTTCTGTACTTCAACAGCATTATTTCATTGAATATTTTGTTTTTTTGAGAACCATTTTTCGATAAAATTTAATTCTGGCTGTGATTATATAATTTCAATCTTTTTGGGTCTGATACCAATTGACTACTTTTATTATCAATGTTACATTACATCCTTGTCATGCAAGTTTCAACTTTGTTGATAAGCCCAATTATATTCATAACGTTCAGGTTTACTAAGTTCTGAGTAGGGCTGACTTTATCTACCAAAAAATTAATATTGAGACACACTTAAATAAATATACCTTGCATTGTTTTATTATAGATTGTTTAAAAAAAAATATAGTTACTTTAAGTTGTCGCTACAAGATATGCTAAGATCTGCCAAGAACTTAGTAAACTTGAACGCGGCCATTGATAAATATATAATCTATCAATTTATTTTGAAGCAATGTTATCATTCTTACTTCTGAGTAAGATTCACAGAAGAAATAACTTATTCGAGATTGATAGATAAAAATGGTCAGTTTAGAGAATTTAAATTATGAACCGCAAATTTCTTGTATAATATCTGTGAATATTTGGTTGTTCAAATATTTTTTACTTACAATATTTAATATTTATATCCAGTAGTCATAATCATTTTAAGCTACTCGAAAAATTAAATTTTTCGAAGAACTTTTTAATTATTTTTTATGATTGCTCTGTAAATGCAATAGTTAAATAGTTGAACATATTTGTACTCTTCTACTTTTGTAATTTGAAATTTTCAATCAAATATTTTTTAAAGTATAATTATAAGTAAATAGGTTTCATCAATTAGTACCGAATTTATTTTCCCAAAACATGGAGTTAGTTTTCTTTTAAATAACGACAAAAATGAAACCTGACAAATATTTTAAATTTTGGACATTATTATTTAATAATATTGAAATTTTATTTCCAAATTATTTACAAAAAGTAGTTCCAGTTTTACCGCTAGGTGGCGAGATGTCGTCTAAAGTTTTCGCTTGCAGTTCAGAAGATCAAGTAGATAAATACCATTTAATAATCATATTCGACAGAACTTTTTTATTGATTGAATTAAAAAAATTTACTTATATAAATAAATTTTAGGAATCCTATAGGTTATTTTATTAAAAATTTTTACAATAATCTAAATTTTTTAACCCTAAAAAATTGTAGAATTTTTATCTTGGTAAAGAAAGTTTCAAAGATTGGTCCAATGTTGCTTCTAAATAAAATTTTAGCTCAAGGATTCATCCACTCGAAACAACAGGCTTATTTGATCTTGATGTAAGCTCAGTATTGAGATTTCGATTGTACTTGGACCACTTTTTTAAAGCATAACATCCTTGTCGTGCAAGTTTTAATTTTATTTGTTGACAAAGGCAATTTTATGTCTTAGATCATCTATATCTCAACCTCGCCTTACGAAGTCATCCAAGTTAGCTGTCTCGGTGATAGAGGCCAATGCCGGATACTCTTTTAACAGCTGAAACAAGTAATTGATGACAACGGATGACATTCATCTTTAGTTGAATAAAACCAGACAAATTTATTAAAAAATAAATGTTTTTATGATTTATTAAATTTTCAGAATGAGTTACTAATTACTTCGTAAGAAATTCATACGTTATTTGTACTGATGTAGACACATCTAGTCGAAGGTACCTTGACAGCTGCTAGGTGGCGAGAAGTCGCCTATAATTCTCATCTGCAGAATGGGAGGTCAAGTAATTAAATACCCTTTAAAATAAAAAAGAAGACAGTTATTTTATTACATGATCTATCTTCAAATTTTCACTTATTAGTTAAAGCTAAATTTTATAAACTACAATTATATATAAATTACATACATTCACAGAATTGAGATAATCTAGCAATAGTTGTCCTATAATCAGGATTGATTTTTTACATGCGTGTTTTAATGGCTATAATACATTTTGCGAGGAAATAATTTTTGACGTAATTATGTTTTATGTTCTAAAAAGTTCTTATGTTCTATCGGACCGTGCCTTGTGGGTCTTTGCTAAAAGATTCTACTTGTCAACGTCATAAAATTGCATAACATTTATTAATGTAATTGATAAAAATGAAAAAATAAGATTTTTAAATGTCAAATATTTACTCAAGTGTTGAACTAGCTAATTCCTGATAGAGATTGGTGATACGAAAAACTTTTCTAATTGCAATGTTCGATATTGAAGAATTTGTATTATTATCTACAGTTAAACCATACACTTATTATGATTGAATTGCAGCGGAACAATTTTATTTAGAAAAATTTATTTATTTATTATTTATCGGTTATTTCCGATGCTTGTAATAATGGGTCGATTACTTTATGATAATCCTAAATTCATTTCATTTAACTAGGATACAGGTGATGATCATTAAATGGATAAAATAGAATATTTCCACAGTTATTATTGGCTCTACAAGAGAATTTATATTCCTTAGAGTAATCAAAAACTGTATAATATTTCCACTTAAATAAATCATTCAAATTATTTTTTCTAATTTAAACTTTAGTGAAATCTATAAGGCTGCATTATTATTAAAAATTTAATTTTTCAAACACTTAATTTATCTTTTATTGTTAAAATTAAACTACTCAATATTTAGACTACTTTATATTACCTCAAAGTTCCTTGACAGCCGCTAGGTGGCGAAAGGTTGTTAAAAGTTTTCACTTCCAGAGCAGTAGATCGAGTATTTAAGTACCGCTCAAAAATAATAGCAAATTGTATTTTTTTATTGGATATACATTACAAACTTTTAACTCACGTTGTTCCATTTTATTAATAAATGTATTTATGACAGAAAAGATTGAAACAATTTTATTAATAATTCGATAAGTAGTAAGTGCATTATTTAGCTATCATCTCCGAACTTCTCAATATTTTCTTTACGATGAGATGCAGTTTTTCGGAATCTATTCAGAATAACATATTATAAGATTAAGCCATTAATAATTGACATGTACAGATAAGTCAAGCATATCTTTGACTATTCGAATTGATTTGACTCGCGTATTCAACAAAATTTTTGTCTTATTATGTGAAAGGTGATACATTTTTCGTGATCTTGAATTAAATTAAATCTTTATGAATAATTTTTTTTGTTGGTTTATTCAATGAGGTTTTGTTTGTAAGTGTAATACAATTTCACATAATTCCGAAAATGAGTATAATATTAAAATTTTAAACCTCAAATATTAACTCAAGTTTTTCTACGCTTTTCTGATCTTTTATGGTCAAAACTTACTATCTGAGCCGTCAATCTTCTCCGTCAATCTTAACCTATAATTAAATTATACATGCAATTTTGTAGGAAGTATATTCGCAATATTTTGCATTATAATTTTTGTTTTTACAAAATTTTAGAGCCGCTTTTTTTCGGAATCTTAATAAGAGTTAATGTATCGACTGTGTAGAAATGTCTGCATCGATCTTTAACTATTTATCCGTAAGATTTCCTATGTTAAAAACAATTATTTGTATTTCTTTGATAATTGTAAATTAATTTCATTTGACTTGAATACAATTACTGCTAATTTAAAACACATAATCGGATAAATGCGCTCTTACTGGTGGTTTTACAAGAGGATTCATATTCCTCAGAGTAATCAAAAATTGTATAATCCAATTACATGAACCATTAGAATTATTTTTATTATTTTAAACATTAGTGAAACCTATAAGGCTGAATTAATATAGCAAATTTAATTTTCTAAGCATTCAATTCATCCTTTATTGTTCAAATTAGACTGTTTATGATTTAGACTACTTTATATTACTTAAAGTTTCCTGACAGCCGCTAGATGGCGAAAGGTCGTTAAAAGTTTTCACTTGCAGAGCAGTAAGTCGAGTTAATATGTACCGCTCGAGATTTATAGCAAATTGTAATTTATTATTGGATATATGTTACAAATTTTTTACTTATATTGTTCTATTTTATTAATACTAGAATTCAAATTTTACCACAATATACATCTCAACAGGCAGAATATTTGTAATCACAATCAGATTGGCAATCGTATCAATAAATTTTTTCTTTTAATTTCTTATGTTTCGTTATTGATACTCAGAAGTTTGTTATCAATTTCTATTACCCATAAAATATTCAGGTAAAACATTTTATTGAGTAAATTAACTATTGATCTAGTAAATTATTCTGTGGAGCTAATCGAGTGTCCAGAATGACTATCATTTAAGAGTATTAAGAATAATGTGCCAGTACTTTCATCAATTTTCTGTATTTGACATAATGAGCTGAGAAGAATATCACAATTTGAGTGTTTCATGAGAAAAAAATATTTATGTTAGAAAATTCCACGAATATAATTTATTAGTTCCCTATCAGCCGCTAGATGGCGAAGGCTAGCCCAAAATTTTCACCTGCAGAGTGGTAGATTAAGTAATTAAGTACTAACTAAAATGACGTTGGGTAGATGAATAGATAGATCGATGTTTATTATGTTTAAATAGCAAGAAAAGTATTTGATAAAATATAAAAATAATTTACAAAAATAAAAGAAACGAAGAGAGTAGATAAGAATAAAATTTTATTGTATCTTAGGTTATATTTGTCTTATGCATTGATAAATGTAAAATCTATTAACTTATTTTAAAGCAAAATAATCGTTCTTTTCTTTTAGTAAGGTCCACAGAAGAAAAAACTCAAACTCTAAAGATTGTAAGATCTAGAAGTAGTTCCAGCTTTACCGCTAGGTGGCGAGATATCGCCTGAAGTTTTCGCATGTGGTTCGGAAGATTAAGTAATTAAGTACCGTTCAATAATAATACTTAAGAGTAATTTGTGCTTGATGTAGTTGGAAAGCATTTTCCTTATGTAAATTTTAGAAATCGTATAAATTATTTAATGAAAAATTTTAATAAAATATTACAATATTTTAGATTGTTTTGTAAAGATTGGTTTTAACCTGCGACTAAATAAAATTTTTATTTATAAATTAAGATTTCCATGTTGTATTTTGGCAACGTTGTCACAGGGTTTTTAGTCCCTGTGCGCGTCCCTCCCTGCGCCTAATATCTGGCAACAGATCCACACTCGATGTGTGTCTCAATTTTATTTTTGTATCTATATATTGATTTGTTTATTGAATTTATTATCATTATTATTATTTATACTTGAAATTTTTAATATTATTGTTAATAATTTAAGAATTAATTTTACATTTGTTTCAGATATTTACAATGAATTATTTGTAATTCATTGTTATCATTATTATTATTTGTATGTATCGCCGTAAATCATAGTTATAGTACCTGGTTTTATTATCATAGCCTTTACTCGCACGAGTGAAGTCCTGTATTATCGATCGCGAGCTAAAGGTTTATTAAATTTGGGAAAATGGCTAAAGAGGCCCTCGTGGTCGAACACGAGACCTCGAACGTTTTACGGTGACGTAGATTGAATAGACACGCGGTGACCCGCTTGGTGTGAGGAAGACACGTGGGACCTCCGTTATTGTAAGGAGTGTGGATTTGGTGCCTTGGGTTGAGTTTCCTTTTTCGGTGAGTACTCACAAGTTGAGCCATTTTGTTATCCGTACACCGCTGTCTCCTGACTCAGATAATTCATTTTTATTGTTTAATTAAATTCACTATCGATTAATCGGGTCGATCCCATAGGGAGTAAGGGTTATTATTGGGAATATTTGTACCTGTCCTGAAAGCCGCGTGTTGGGTCCTCGATATGGCCAGCAATTTTTAATTAAGACATTACGTCATAGTTCATTATTGCGATTATTATTTTTAGTTTGATTTACGAATGACGTTAGTTATTAAAGCAGTTATTGCTTAGCGTTATTTACAATTATTAATGTTAAATATTTATTATTACTGCAAGTGCTATTTTTGAGCGCAGAACAAATTGAATAGTATTGAGTTTTAATCATTATTATAATTATTGTTTTCATTGCGACTATTATTATTCTCGAACGCAATATTATAAATTCAGTTAAAGAAAAAGTTTTATGTATTAATCAGAACTCCATAAAGGATTTATTTTGTTATTTAGAAAAGATATTTAGTTTAAGTAACAACGTTTATAAATAAATAATTTATTTTTATTAATATTTACCGATTTAATAATAATTTATTTTATGTAAGTTAATTCCCGGAATCTTTTCCTGCAATTTACATTCCTATTTAATTAAATAATTTGAGGTACTATTTATAATTAATTGTTTAGTATTGCTGATTATAAATTATATATTAATCCTGACTGTAAGTATTTCGTGATTTATTTTCCATTCGCATTAATTTAGATCGTTAATTGATCGCCCGGCGAGGCCCCTGGCATTTTTATTAATTTTGGTAATTTTTAGATAAAATTACCTGGCGTCCTTTTCGTGCACTAACCCAGCCTGAGGAGTTTCAGGTTCATTTTATTATTATTCAAAAAGGGCGAGTGTAAGAACTTTACCCAGTCGGTATCTCCGCCTCCGGTGGAAATTTATTTAAATTTTCGGGGACAGTTTTGTTACAACGTATCAATCTAGTAGAATCTAGTAGAATCAATAGAATTTGTTACTTAACAAAAAATTTTTGTACGAATTTCTTAGATTCTTCTATGCCGAAGTCGATAAAACACACGGTTCTCTTCCAGGTTGAACTGGAATGAGTATAAATTAATTAATTATTATTACGACAAGCCAGTTAGATAAAACAAAATTTATTTGAGAGGTCTTGGAACTTATTTCTGTAATCGGAATTTTTTTGACTCTTATCAAACTTACAATTTTCAGATTTCTATCAATATTTCTATTAAAAACTTGAAAAAATCCATAGTATTATGAATTTAACCTAATTGACAATGTACTTACTGAAGTTTCCTTTTATCAAATTATTTTTAGTGATTATTGGATGGTTTTTTATTGGATTTTTTAATTAATGAATTGTATAGAGTCCATTTTTAAATATCAGTTTTGACTAATAAACTTTTTGTTCTTAATAAATTTAGATTTTTTTGAGAAAATTGAAAAATTAATTATAGTATCAGGTAATTCATTTCACTATCAGTTTTTATCATTTAACTACTAATGATAATTTTTCCTAAATTATTAAGTGGACAATGCTTCTTCAGTAATGCATCGTTATCAATGCCTACAACTACTTTTAATAAATTAATAAAAATTAATAAACAATAATTTTTTACCAATACTGTTACAGTCGTAGCCGTCATTGAATTTTTTTTAATTTCACAACATGAGTTGTGAAACCTAAATGTTCCCTGACTGCCGTTAGATGGCGAAAGGTCGTTAAAAGTTTTCACTTGCAGAGCAGCAGATCGAATTAATAAGTACCGCTCGAGAATTACAGCAAATTGTAATTTATTATTGGATCTAAGTTACAAATTTGTAACTTACATTGTTCGATTTTATTAATAAGTTTATTTGTAACAGCAAAAATTGAAAAAATTTCATTAATCATTCAGTTAGTAGTCATTGTATCTGTTAACTATCATATGCGGACTTCTAAATATTTCTTTTTCGACAAGATTCAGTTTTTCGGAAATGGTCTAGACAAATTAAAGATGATCAAAAGATAAATTCATTTATAATTGACGTATTGAAATATATCGGGAATTCTCTTTATGCGTTATTATCTAATGAAGAGATTAAACACTTAGATCATCGAGAAATTCCAATGGTCAATCAATTTAATACGTTTAGTTTCAATCTTACAGTTTCAAACGTTTTTTATATTTTTTTATGAAGGTTAAATTTTGTATTTTGTAAAGTAAAATATTGAGATACGTTAAGGTAAGAGAATTTTTTTCGTTGTCACATAATTTTGATATTCATAAACGAAATGTCGGAGTCATTATTCGTTCGAGAATTTTTTGATGTTTAGAATAATGAAACTTAATTATTTGTAAAAAATGATAAAGAAATCGTAACATATTTATTTTTACTGTATTTCAACGAATTTACAAATAGTAGTTCCGTCTTTACCGCTAGGTGGCGATAAGTTGTCTAAAATTTTCGCTTGTGGTTCGGAATATCAAGTAATTAAATGCCATTCCATAATCATGCTCGCCAGTACTTTCTTTTTGATTTAATTAAAAAAACCTTACTTATATAAATAAATTTTAGAAATCCTATAAATTATTTTATGAAAAGTTTATGTTGCGATTAAAATCAATGGACATTCAAAATTATCATCTGGATACTTTTTAAGCCATGAAAGTTTTTATAAATATTTGGGTATGATTAAAAATTAATCTTATATTCTAACCAGTATCAGAAAATCACTCAATGAATTAAATCAAGGAACTCTTCAAAAAAATTAATAATAGAAAACCAACTGCATACACTGAACGGTTATTTTGTGAGGCATGCACTTGTTTTTATCAACGGAATTTTTGAGGAATATCAATTAATGAGGAAGATAATAAATTTTTATTTAAATTTATCAATTTATTTAAAACTGACAAAGTACTAAACATAGTTTCCCTTAAATAAAACGTTTTGGACAGTTCTAAGTATTGTTTGATGCATTGTGTTAGTCTAATTTCATTAAACTTTTCAATTTCTGAATTATATATAATCCGTTTGCGATAATAAGGTCCAGTAATAATTCTTTCGACATGGTTTTATTTTTGGCGAAATTGAAAAATTAATTAGGTTATGAAGTTATTGGTTTAACTATTAGTTACTGTCGTTAAATAAAGAATCAAAATTTTTACTACAACATTCTGTGGACAGTAATCTATTTCTTCTGATGCATTGTAGTCAATGCAATTAATTTCAAATTACAATTATTTTCTTCGACTCAGCGTTCCTCAACGTACCTCAACGTTCTATTACAACCGCTAGATGGCGAAAATTCATTAAAAGTTTTCATTTGTCGATCAGTAGATTAAGTATTGAAGGACAATTCGAAAATTGTAATTTCTTATGGGATTTATGTTACAAACTTTTAACACTAATTATTCGATATAATAAATAATCGTTATTGATGATAAAAATGATTGAAATAATATCATTAATGACTCAATAAGTAGTTAGTGGGCCAGTTAGCCATCGTCTCCAAATTGTTAAATATTTTTTACTGCCATAAGCTCATAATCTGTCGAAAATTATCCGGACAAGTTAAAGACAAATAAAAGATATACATTTGTAATTGACATGCTCAGAAAAGCCATGCATATCTTTTGTTTAGTGTTAATGAGAAGATTAAACACTTAATTCCTTGAATAATTTGTTTGGTTAATCAATTTAATAAGTTCTGATCTAACAGTTACAATTGTTGAATAAATTTTCAAGTAGAGGTTGAATTATTTTTGATAATGTAGAATGTCCTTTGCTACATTTTTTTCTTGCATGAACACTTATTGTTTTCATAATTGAAATTTTTCTGGCCTACTATTTAACTAAATGTTGAAGTGAAAAATATTTTACAGGTGTGACTAAAATTTACCGGAGTCTCCGATAAAAAAAATTTTTTTAATTTTCAATGCCGCTTGCCACACACATGGAGTATAATCTTTTGATTTTACTGTAATTTTTAAGATTAAATGAGCAAAATAATAACTTGTAATATAATTAATTTTTTACGTTTATTATTTTTTACCGGTATACTACAGTAAAAATTAATGGGGTGATTATTAATTTTTTTATTTTATATTTGTTAAATTTAAACTAAAAGAATTAACTAAATTAATGTTTTTTATTACAAAATAATCTAAAGATTTGATCACAAACAAAAAAAAAACTTACTATTTTTCTATAGTAAAAAATGTCCGTCAATAGTTCCGCGACAGCCGCTAGGTGGCGAGGGGTAGTCCAAAGTTTTCATTTATAGAATACTAGAAAAAGTAATTAAGTATTATTTGAAGATTTTTTTAGTTAGTTGATTTTCAGTTGAAGAATTAAAAAATTTTTACAATTTATCGTACCAATAGTAAAAATTTTGGATATTGTTTGAAATATTGTCTTTTTTATTAATCAATACCTATTCTGCAGACGTTATTCATGAAAACCCAAGCGATGGTATTAAAAAAAGTTAATGTTTAGGGTTTTTTTTCGTTCCTAAATTTTTTGATTCCGAACTTTCAGTTTGCTAATAAAATATGTTTATCGCACTTGTTGGAATTAATTTTAGCAAACTAGTATGAACATGAGAGAAAATATAAACATTTCGCAATGATAGTAAAGTATTTCAACATGTTTATTTCACAGAAAATTCTGCTTTTTTGTGAATCATTTTTTGATAAAATTTGATTCTTTCAATATTAATAATGTAAGTTAAGTCTTGAGAAGTCGATGGTACCAGTGAACACTTTTTAAAGCTTTACGTTCTTGTCGTGCAAATTTCATCATCATTATTTGTAGAGAAGTGCAATTTTATGTCTTAGAATATCTTATATTTCAACCTCGCCCTACGAAATCACCCTGATTTGCTGTCTCGGTGATAGAAGCTAATACCTGAAGAGCTTAAACTCAAAAGTTAATGATTTGTGCTTCAATTTGGTCGTTTTTCCAGCTGCGTTGAGATAAAATTTGAACATTTTATATTCAAGTAAATGATGATTTTTACAGCCGTTGTTTTTATGGAATATTCGATATTTTCCTCTTTTTTTATAGCACTATACCCTTGTCATCTAATTTTAAACTTTCTTTTTTGATAGGAGGTAATTTAAACTCATGTCTTCTTAAGTTGATGCTGTGATTTTTTATAGCTCATGTAATTTTTGCTTAGTCTCCATTAGTATCCTCCGAGAACTGATGTCATTCATATTTAGTTGAAGAAAATCAGGCAAATTTATTTAAGAAATAAATGTTTTAATGATAAATTAAAATTTTCAAAAATGAGTTTTTTCAGTATTATACAAATTTAGTTACTCATTACGCCCAAAAAAATTCATACGTTATTTACACTAATCACATCTAGTTAAAAGTACCTTGACAGCCACTAGGTGGCGAAAAGTCGTCTGTAGTTGCCGCTTGCAGAACGGGCGGTCAAGTTATTAAGTATTTTTTAAAATACAAATAAAATAGTTATTTTATTACAAGATACATCTTCAAATTTTTACATATTAATTGAAGTTCAATTGTATAAACTACAATTATTTATAAATCTCATGCATCTTTAGGATTTACATAACCTATGAATGAATGCCCTATAATCGCGTCTTTCTTCAAATTTCCCATGTATTTTTTTTTTTTTATCGAGAAATTATTCGAGGAAACAATTATTGACGTAATTATGTATTAAAAAGTTCTTTTACTTTCTCGGACTAAGAGTTTGTCAGTCTCGGGTTATGATGCGTATTCCACAAAATTTCTCATCAACTGAAATCGTTGTTACATCTTGGTAAAATTGATCATTTAATTGAAATTTTTTTAGACACCACTGTGTCTGTGGGTCTGTGCTATAAAATTCTACTTGTCAACGTCATAAAAGGCTTAACATTTAATAAATGATTAAAATACATGAAGTAAGATTGTTAAATCTCAAACATTAACTTAAGTTTTTCATTCTTCGATTCTGATACATCTGTTACACGAAAAACTTACATTTTGAATCGTTAATGTTCGACATTTTAACATTTAAATTAAAATTTATAGTTGAACCATATACTTATCATGTTTAAATTTCAACTGATGCGCATTATTTTTCTCTACAAAAAAATTTCTTTTTATAAAATCTTAATTTTGATTTCTATTGAGATCTTATAGATCTTATTAAAAATTAATTTTGTTCAATTAGTGATGAATTATATCTGCATCGATTTTCAATCATTAATCTGTAAGATTTTTTATGTCAGCAAAATTAAGTTCATTTCTTTATCATAATCATAAATCGATTGCATTCAACTCGAATATAACCGTTGCTTATTTAATACACATAGTGAATAAATGCGCAATTATTGTTTGTTCTACATAAAGATAATATCCCTTAGAGTAACCAAAAATTGTATAATATTTCCAATTATGTGAACCATTCGAATTATTTTTTCTATTTTAAACTTTAGTAAAACCTATAAAGCTGCATTATTATAAAAAATTTAATTTCCCAAACATTGAATTTATCTTTTATTGTTCAAATTAGACTACTTAATATTCAGACTACTTTATATTACCTTAAAGTTCCATAACCGCCGCTAGATGGCGAAAGGTCGTTAAAAGTTTTCACTTGCAGAGCGGTAAGTTGAGTATTTAACTACCGGTTAAGAGTTATAGCAAATTGTAATTTTTTATTGGATGTATGTTACAAACTTTCAATTTACATTATTCCATTTTGTTAATAAATGTATTTACGACAGAATAGATTGAAATAATTTTATTAATAATTCGATAAGTAGTTAGTGCATCAGTTAGCTATTATCTCCAAATTTTTAAACATTTTTTTTTCGATGAGATACGATTTTTCGGAAATTATCCGGACAAGTTAAAGACGAACATAAGATAAAGACATTTAAAATTATCACATGTGACTTTTGATTGGCTATCCAATGAGATTAAACACGGATAGCTATGAAAATGTAAATGGCCAATCAATTTAATTTCTTTAGCTCCAATGATAAAGTTTCAATTGTTTTTTCAATTTTCATTCACGGGTTGAATTATTTAGGATTTTTTTTTTTTGTAGTTTGCTACATTTTTCTCAGACATTATTTTCGACTACTTTAAATCGCAATATTAAAGAACATTAAATTTTTAAAGTCTTTCTTGTTGCCACATAATCTTTGAATTTATCTCTGAAAGATTGCATTGATTCATGACGTATTAATTTTTCATTATTTTGTCAAGTTCTAACATACATAATTATTTTGGTAAGAATGTGGATCCTCTCATGGGTCAATCTTTTATTAGCATCTGTAGCAAAAAATCGACATAATTTTTAGGGATAACGAATTTCAGCATATTTACTTTTAAAATTTCTCTGGCTTACTATTTGAATAAAAATTTCCGGTCAATTTATTTTTTGAACCTTCAATTTTTTTATTTAACTTTCACAGAAACTTCAAATGGAAAATGCGACGGCTAAGATTTTAAACTCATAAAATAGAATGCGAAATAATTTGAGATTATTAAAATCTGTGCATATGTATCGTCATTTAACTTTTATTTTGAATGTGTTAACCAGAAAAAATGTTTAGATTCGAATACTTCCGCTTATATACAATCTTTGTAATCTATTTTGCTATTTCAGACCAGATAGTTCTGCGTCGGCCGCTAGGTGGCGAAAGGTAGTCTAAAATTTCCACTTGCGGAACGGTAGCTCGAGTAATTAACTACCAATCAAAATTACATCTACTTGTAGTTTTTTTCGCACATGCAATAATATTATCACTTACATATAATGTTTGATAAAAAAAGACAATGTTTTTAATTCAAAATAAATTTTGTAAACTGAAACTGTTATTTAAAAATTTTTGGATAGGCTATTTCGGCGAGCACTGGAGATTTTGTGAGTTTTTTATGAAAAATAAAAATTTTAGTTATAAAATTACTATTCTTCTTGGCTACTTTGAATTCTAGGCGATATATAATGTACATGCCATCAGAAATAATTGTTAGGTCTTTAAGCGTTAAGTACACGGTGAGAAATTTCCATTATTTTTTATTCTGCATGGATTTTAGATTTTACAATGGTGCATATTACTAGTGAACTTTATTGACTCAGAATAAAATTTTACAATGGCCCATAGTAATTTCCGAAACAAATGAAATCAGACATAGCAAATGGTAGAAATTGAAATGTACCATAGTAAAATGAAATAGGCAATAATTTAAATTTCCGAATGTACTATAGCAAAAAAAATAAGAAAACGTTTCTAAAAAATAAAAAATTTTAGAGTAAAAAATATTTTTAGCAATCAAAAAAAATCTCAAACCAAACAAGATTTTTTTTGTTTGTAATAATTTTTAAAAATATTTTTTTGAAATATAGTTTTTTTTATTTGTTTTCTATTTTTTTTCATTTGAACGTAGGATTTATTTTGGCAATTAATTTTATTATAAATAATTATAAACACAATGTATAACTTTTAGATTATTTTTTATTATTATTATTAGAAAAGTGTCGGTTGCAGATTAACCATCAAATGTTTGTTTTCATTTTAATTTTTCACGGAAAATTATTAAATATTTTATTATTTAGGAATCTTACAAATTTTTATTAACTATTCATATGTTGATGGATTTATAAATTAATATTTATTTAAAACTTAATGTTTATTGCAATTTTCACAACACTGTTAACCACTACTGATAGTGTCTGTACACTTATGTTGACAAAACAAAGCAGCACGAAAAAATGAGAGCGCGCGTCGCGACTGACGCGCATACTTTTACTATGGGACATTTGAAAATTTCATAGTCACAATTTTAAATTTAAACCGAGTACACGTAACTAAATGTCAAACTTTTTTATAAATTTTTATTGTCGACTGAGCAACAGAAATTTTACTATGGAACTATAATGAAAAGTTTTAAGCACACTAACAGTTTTTGTTCTATCAGTTTACGAAAATTTTTTATATATGTTTATGTAACAGTTGCATGGTCAAATTTACTATGGTCCCTAGTAAATATTGATTGGTACAATATGATATTCTTAAATTTTTATGGTAATATTTTGAATTGAGTCATTAAGGTTCAGTCTTATTATGTATGTATAGTAAATTTCTACAGAAATTTCTCACCGTGTATGTAACAACAAAATTAACTTTCAACTATTTTGAATGACATTTGTATTATTGTATTGTTCTTTCTTATCTATGATTTTCCTTTATTGATGTACACAAATTAATTTTCACTTTCTATTACGCATAAGACATTTGAATAAAACATTTTTAGAAATTTACACTTGTGGTCTTGTACCTTATACTCTAAAATTAATCTAGTATTCAAAATGACCATCATTTAAGACTATTAAACATTATGTGCCAGTACTTTTATCGATTTTCTATATTTGAAATCTTAAAATGAGAAGAATATCAAAATTTATTCAATGAGACAAAAGTTTTTTGTTACTTTAAAAAATTCAATTTGTTAGTTACCTTTCAGCCGCTAGATGGCGAAGGCTAGTCCAAAGTTTTCACTTGCAGAGCGGTAGATTAAGTAATTAAGTACCAACTAGAATTACGTTCAATAGATGAATTGATAAATTGATGTTTATTATCCTGATGTAATATAACAGAATAACTAACAAAGTATTCAATAAAATAATAGGTTTATTTACAAAAATAAAAGAAACAAAGAAAATTTATTAAAAGACTATTTAATTGTGAGTCAATGTTTAGGGTTATCTTACTTTTTATTTTATTTATACATTTATTTTAAATGTACTATAGTGTATAATCTAAATTATTTTATAATAAAATCATAGTTTTTTTTTTGTTTAAGAAACATTCGCAGTGGATAAAATTCAAATTTAAGAGAACGTGAATAGTGAACGTTCAATTTAGAAAATTTCAATTATTAACGTATTTTTTTGGTAGTATATAGAATTTATATAAGATATAAAGATGTATTATGAATATATGAATGTTGAAATATTTTTCATTTTTATTTCAAACATCATATTCAGTAGTCACAATCATTTTACGCTCTCAGAAAATTGCTTCGCAATAAAAATTGACGAGAAAAGAGGACTTGAATAACAATTTGATTTGTTTTTTAATTAATTAATCTCTGTAAATTCAATAATATTTTATTATTAGTTAAAAATACCCAAAAGTTTTTCTAGTGGTTTCCATCGACATTATTAATCGGATATTTTCAAACTGGAAATGATCGGCTCTTTTAAAATTCATAAAATGAGACATGTAGCTCTGTAATTTTTAGTAAAGTAGTTTTGATTTGAGCTATTATTATTTTGTATTTCATCATCGTTTTATATTTCATCATCGTTTGATGAAATATAAAACATCAAAAAAAAAAAATTGTACTTAAATTTTATTTACAGCCAATATTTCTCTGAGAAATAAAAGGATTTATCGAGTTACGCAACAAAGAATCAATTTCAGGGGCATAACAATAAAGTTTTAGGCATAAAATGAAATAAAACGTGAATTTCAATAAAATTTTCAAATTTACAAGAATAATTTTGATGCATCAGAATTTTTTCAAATTTTTTTATGTTCAGAATTAGTAAAAAATTATAAAGAAATCATCGTAACATATTTACAAATTATTTACAAAAAGTAGTTCCAGCTTTGCCGCTAGGTATCGAGATGTCGTCTAAACTTTTCGCTTGTGGTTTGGAAGGTCAAGTAATTACATACCGGTCAATAGTAATATTTGAGAGTACTTTTTGCTTGATTCAATTGAAATGATCTTACTTGTGTGAGTAAATTTTAGAAATCCTATGAATTTATTTGTAAGAAATTTTCGAAACAGTCAAAATTAAGTAGCTCTCTTATTATGATCACATTGTAACTTTTATGGTAAAGAAAGTCTTAAACATTATTTTAAACCTGCCGCCGAATACAATTTTTAATAATGGCATGTCTTTTGGGGGCTCATTAGTATTAAATTAAACTGAAAATTAATAATTATGATTTTGAAAATCGGAGCTATTCGATGCTTGTTTTCATTTCCTTAATGCTTGAGTGTTAACAAAATTTAGCGTTTTCAAGTTCCTGATGAATATTGATATTTAATATTCTATTTTAGCATTATCTAATACACACAATTAATGTGAGGTAAACGTTGTTTCCTTCGACTACTAATACAGTCGTATCAGTGATTTTTTTTAGTTATCCTCAATACCGATATCATTAATGATTTTTTTTTGTAAATTTTCTTGCACTTTTTAGATCGTTAAAAAGTATGACCAAGATTTAAAGACATTCGATGATTTTTGTATTGCACTACACATATAATCCAATTGATTATTTTCTGATTGCGTGGAACTGTCACTAGACTTTATAATGCTCTTCAAAATTTTTGTTGAAGAATTTAATGTTTCCTCCAATAAAGCCAAGAGCTTTCTTAATTTAGCAAATGTTGTCTACATGGATAGTTTTTTCTGTATTTGAAGTAATTTTTAATAGTACAAAACAAAGAAAATCTGTTATTAATCAAAATTGTAATGAAAAAATTCTAAAAATTTTACAAGATATTATAAGATTCTTTCTAGACATATTAATTTGTTCATTTTATATTTGTCGAATTTAAACTAAAAGAATTATCTAAATTGATATTTTCCATTATAAAATAATCTGAAGATTTAATTACAAATAAAAAGAAAACTCACTATTTTTCAATAGTAAAAAACGTCCATCAATAGTTCCGCAACGGCCGCTAGGTGGCGAAAGGTAGTCTAAAGTTTTCATTTATAGAGCAGTGGAAAAAGTTATTAAGTATCATTTAAAGAATTTTTAGTTAGTTGATTTTCATTAGATAAATTAAAAAATTGTTTACAAGTTAATATTGTACTAATAATAGAAATTTTAAACATGTAAAAATTTCGCTTCAGTGATTGAGAAATTTTTTTTTCCTTCTTATTGATAGATACCAATTTTTTAGACGTTGTTAATAAGAATATAAGCGACGCTGTTGAAAACATTAGGTTCTCTCGTTATGTTCATTCCTATATTTATTTACTTCAAATTTTTAGTTGGCCAATGTTATATTCAATGTCAATTTCCTGGGAAATAATTTTACCAAATTGGATGTTATAAAAATACATATTTTTTTTAATGACATTACTGCACTTAGAATCATTTAACAGAAAATTCTGCTTTTTTGTGAATGATTTTTCATAAATTAGTAAATCGTAAACATAATAATAATTAAAGTTCCATTGTATAAATTACAATTATGTATAAACGAAATTTATTATCAGGGCATAGATTACCTCTTAATAAGTGTCTTATAATTCTTAAAATTATTCTTTTGTTGTGACATCCATAAGTATTAGGTAGTTTAATCTATTGGGAGCATAATCCTTCTTTTCGACAAAATGTTTGAGTGTTTTAAATCATGTTTTAAATGTTGATATGATTTTTGACCTCGCGATCATGAGTTTGATTAAAGCTTGGTCAAATCTTAATGACCAATCAATTTAATCTATTTTTTTTTTTTCATAGTAACAAGCATTTTTTTGATATCTGCACACGCGTTTAATTATTTTGAATCGCAAAGAAGCTTTGGTATATTTTTCTGCAAAGTCTAGGATAGATTAGATTCTTGAAAGCTTCCTCTTTGCCTCAAAATCTTTAAGATAGTAACTGAACTGTTGGACCGACTTTTGGGTATAGAAATTTTCCTATTATTTCAATCCTTGCATAAACAATTTTTTAAGAACTAAAATCTTATCATGTATTGATCATTTGTGAGCGTCTGTTGCAAACAGTCGATACGATGCAATAATGAATAAATGCATTATCCACAGTTAAATTTTCTCTTGCCTAATACTATTTAAATAAATATTAATCTGAGAATCATTTTTGATTTTTTGAAATCAACTGATAAAGATTAGCTAGAAATTCTAATAAAAAATGCAACGGTTAAGGTCTTAGACACATAAAATATTAGGTAAAATACTTTGAGATAATTAAAATCTGTGCATATGTATCGTCAGTCATCTTTTATTTTGTATGGATTAACTTGCGAAATTGTTTAAATTAGAATACCTTAACTAATATGCGATCTTAATAGCTTGATCTGCTATTTTAGACCAGATAGTTCCGCGTCAGCCGCTAGGTGGCGAAAGGTAGTCTAAAATTTTCACTCGCAGATCGGTAGCTCGAGTTATTAAGTACCGATTAAAATTACATAAACTTGTACTATTTTTGCACGTATAATAATATTATTACTCATATACAATGTTTGATAAAAATCGGTAATTTTTTTAATTCAAACTTAATTTTGTAATTTGAAATAATTATGATTTTTCAATTGAAAATTTGTGATTCCGAAATTTGGTCAGACATTGAAGTTATTTTGAGGGTATTGTGGAAAATTAAATTTGAGTACTTAAAATTTATTTAGTTGTATAATCTGTTCAATTGTTGGAATCCAATGATTAAATTATCAAGAATTGTAAAAACACTTACTATCAATTATTATCTGAAATATATCTCTTAAGTAAATTCTACGTACCACTCTTGCCCGAATGCAATGATTCTAACATAAGAAAAGTAGTAATTACCTATTGCTTCAGTATTTCTTAAATTCTTTGATGGATTTAGTATTCCGCAATAAGGGCAAAAATAAATTCAAAAGAGCAATATTAATAGAAAAACTAACATTTTTTGTTCAATTTCGTTTTTTTCATGTAATTTATAAAATGAATACTATAAAATGAATTGTATTCTACTACCAATTGATCACTTGTATTATAGATTGTAATAATCACCACATCATGATTAATATTAGAAATCAAACAGTTGTATTTGTGTTTTTTAATATTCTTGAGCTTCAGCAAAGCAAAAATTAAAGATTTATCTCGTAACAGAAAGAATTGCTTTAACTATTTTTAAGGACATTTGTATTCATAAAATATTTCCCTCAATCCCTTATTGTTCCGTATTGTTACACATAAATTAGTTTCACTTTTCAATTACGCATAAGATATTCGCATTAAACATTTGATTAAATAAATCTATATTATTAGTCGTGTAGATTATACTCCAAAATTAATCGAGTTTTTTAAATAATCAGCAATTAATCGCATTAAACATTATGTGCCAGTACTTTTATCGATTGTCTATATTTGACATGTTAAACTGAGAAGAATATCACAATTTAAGTGTTTCATGAGAAAAAAATATTTGCATCAGTTATTTCCACGGATACAATTTATTAGTTACTTATCAGCCGCTAGATGGCGAAGGCGAGTCCAAAGTTTTCACTTGCAGAGCGGTGAATTAAGTAATTAAGTACCAACTAATATTACGTTGGGTAGATGAATAGATAGATCGATGTTAATAACGCTAAAGTAATATCAAATAACAGCAAGTAAAGTATTTAATAAAATGTAAAGTTAATTTATAAAAATTAGAGAAACAAACAAAATAGATGAAAATACAATTTAGTTATATGTCGATGTCTATTGTGACTCAGTTTTAGTTCATTTTTTTCTTATACATTAATATATAATTTAATTTAGTGGATAACACAATCATTGGTGTTTTCTTCAATAGCTTTTTGTGTAAATCAAATTTACGACTCAATCAGACGTAAATGTTCAATTCCCAAAAATGTAAATTATAAAATTCGTATTTTTATTACAGCTTTCATCATTCGTCATAATCACTTTTAACTTGAAAAAAAATTGATCCGAAATAAAAATTAGTCAGACTTGAATCACGTTTTAATTATTTGCGATGATTGTTTTGTAAAAACAATAACATTTTATCTTATTGGTTAAATATACCCAACAGTTTTCATAATTATTCACTTTTCGGCAGGACTAATCGTATATTTTTAGATAAAAGATTTAAAAATTCTAGACATATTGCAAAGTAATAAAAGATTCTCTCAACATATTAATTTTTCAATTTTTTATTTGTCAAATTTAGATAAAAAGATTTATCTAAATTGATATTTTTTTAAAAAATATAATTTAGTCTTACTATTTTTCGATAGTAAAAAATCAATAGTTCCACGATGGCCGCTAGGTGGCGAAAGGTAGTCCAAAGTTTCCATTCACAGAGATGTGAAAAAAGTGATTAAATATCATTTGAAGATTTCTCTTAGTTAGTTGATTTTCTTTTGATAACTCAATAAATTTATTACAAGCTTAAATTGTACCAATAATAAAACTTAAACAGGTAAAAATATCTTCAGTGATTAAGAAACTTTTTTCTTATTAATGAATAGCTATCCTGCAAACGTTACTAACAAAATTCAAGTGATGCTGTTAAAAACAGTTTTTTACCATGGTTTTCTCCTCCCTAAGTTTGTTAAACTCAAGTTCGAACGTTTAGTTTGCCAATAAAATATTGGATCGTCATACTTTTGCAATTTATGTTATCAAATTGTTATAAATATTAACAATAATATCAGTATTTCTTGATAATATCAAAGTACATTTGCAGAATCAGTTTGCACTTAATTTTGCGACTTTTTTTCTGAATTATTTTCTGATAAAATTTCTTTTTTATGGTTATATGGAAGCACAATATTTTTAGATGTTTTTGGCCATAATTTACCGCTTTTTTATATTAATACGTTCTTTTCATCGAATTTTCAAACTTCTTTGTTGATAAAAAGTAATTTAAACTCATGTTTTCCTAATTTGATGTTGTGATTTTTGGTAGCTCGTCTGATCTTTGCTCAATTTTCATTAGTTCTCGTTGACAACTGATGACATTCATACTAAGGTAAAGAAAATCAGACAAATTTTTGTAGAAAATAAGTTTTTCAGCATTACACTAATTGATAGATAGGTATATAGATATATATTTATTATTCCAAAGCCTCCGGCGAGATGGTAATACAATAATAATAGAACGCTTTACAATAACCAGTTTTAAACTAATTGAAAATTTCTCTTATATTTCTAGTTTATATTGAAATTAATATTTTTATTTTTATTTAAATATAAAAATATTTGTGTTTGTAAAATTTTAAGTAAAATTTGCGATAAAATTTTATATAGATTTAACTAAAGCCCTGCAAAGAGAGATCAATGAGTCAAAATAAGGTATAGCATTTAAAAGAAAGAGAGATTAATCATCTAGATTAAGCAAATGATCAAACATTTGATTCTTGATTATTTCAATGCTAGCCGAATTTAATAAATCAAAAGGTAGTTCTTTCTACAAAAGAATACATGTAATAACAAAACAAATTTAAGGAGTTTTAAATCGTTTTTAGCTGAAGTATTGAATAAAAGCTGAAGTATTAATTAAATTGGGTTACTTATGACATTGTAAAAAATTCATACGGTATTTGCAATAATGTAGACACGTCTAGTCAAAAGTACCTTGACAGCCGCTAGGTGGCGAGAAATCGTCTATAGTCCTTACTTGCAGAACGGGCGGTCAAGTTATTAAGTATTTTTTAAAATAAAAATAAGATAGTTATTTTATTACATGATACATCTTCAAATTTTTACATATCAATTAAAGTTTCATTTTATGAAATACAATTATGTATAAATTACATACATTTATAGGATTTAGATAACTGAGTAATAATTGTATGCATTTTCTTTTAATCGCTAAATTTTTCGAGGAAATAATTTTTGACGTAATGCTTCGAAAAGTTGTTATCATGTATCGGACTGCTAATATGATTTAATAGTCCTTCGGGTTGTGATGTATGCGTATTCAACAAAATTGCTTAATCACCAACTGAAATGTTTGTTACATTTCCATGAAGCTGTTGATTTAATTTAAATATTTTACGTTGAAGGTGTCGTAATAGTCTATGTTATAAAATTCTACTTGTCATAAAATTGCATCTTTATTAAATGATTTAATAATATAAGATTCTTAAACTTCAAACATTTACTCAAATTTTTAACTTTCTAATACCTGATAAAGATCTGTTATACAAAAAACTTAATTTTTGAATTGTCAATGTTTAACATTAAGTAATTGAATAAAACTATTTAGTTAAACCATACACTTATCATGTTTGAACCTAAATTGATGCGTAACATTTTTCTGATTGTGAGGGAAATGTTTCTTACAAAATCTTAGACTTAATTTCTATCAAGATCTTAACAAAAATCAATTGTGTTAAATTGGTGATAGTTGATATCTGCATCGATCTTCAACTATTAATTTGTAAGGTTTTCCATCTTATCAATTTAGTCGATTTCTTTATGTTGAACGTAAATTGATTATATTAAACTTGGATACAGCTGCAGATAATTGAATACATATACTAAAATAGATTCGCAGTTATTGTTAGCTCTACAAAAGGATTTATATCCCTTAGCTATCAAAAACTGTATAATATTTCCAATTAAATGAATCATTCGAATTATTTTTTCTATTTTGAACTTTAGTAAAACCTATAAGGCCGCATTATTATAAAAAATTTGATTTCTCAAACATTGAATTCATCTTTTATTGTTCAAATTAGACCATTTAATATTTAGACTACCTTATATTACCTCAAAGTTCCTTGACAGCCGCTAGATGGCGAAAGGTCGTTAAAAGTTTTCACTTTTAGAGCAGTAGATCGAGTATTTAACTACCCGTCGAGAATTATAGCAACTCGTGATTTCTTATTGGATATTAGTTACAAACTTTTCACTCACATTGTTCTATTTTATTAATAACTGTATTTGTAACAGAAGAAATTGAAATAATTTCAGTTATAATCCAGTAAGTGGTCAGTGCATCTGTTAGCTATCATCTCCGAACTTCTAAATATTTCCTTTGTAATAAAATTCAGTCCGGCGGAAATTATCTCGACGAATATAATACACATTTATAATTTTCATGTTTATATAAGTTATGCATACTTTTGTTCGGACGCAATGACAAGATTAAACACCTAACATACGAGAAAAACAATAATTGGCCAATCAATTTGATACATTCAGTTCTGTTCTTACAGTTACAATCATTTTTTTAAATTTCGAACACATAAAAACAACTTTACTATATTTTTTGTGGAGTTTGAGAAACCTTAATTTTTAAAAAGCTCTCCATTGCCATATAATCTTGAAATTCATCACTGAAATGTTGGATTGACTTTGTGTGTAGAAAATATTTTTTCATCTGTTGTTTTCAATAATTTTCTAGATATTTACACTCTTACGTGTGTAAATTCACATGTATGAATCATTTTTTAACTTCTGTGGCAAATAGTCGACATAATAAAAGAGCAAAAAATTTCACTATCTTAACAGTTAATTTCTTTCTGGCCTACTATTTAGATAAGTATTGATCTTGAAAATTATTTTTAAATCTTTTAGTTTAATTGATAAAGATTCTCAAAAAATTCAAATAAAAAATACAACGGCTAAAGTCTAAAAATACACGAAATAGTAGGCGGAATATGTTGAGATAATTCAAATCTGTGCATACGTATCACCATTCGTCTTTTATTTTGTATTGGTTAACTTGCAAAATTGTTTAGATTCGAATACCTTCGCCAATATACTTTCTCAATAGTCTATTCTGCTATTTTAGACCAAACAGTACAGCGTCGGCCGCAAGGTGGCGATAAGTAGTCTAAAATTTTCACTTGCAGAACGGTTGCTCAATTAATTAAGTACCAATTAAAATTATCTTAATTTGTACTTTTTTTCGCACATGTTATATTATATAATTTTATCATTGATATGCGATGCTTGATAAAAATAGATAATGTTTTTAATTCAAAATGAATTTTGTAAACTGAATTAATTTGAACTGTTAATTAAAAAATTGCCGTGGGTAATTTTCTGTCCTTTGAAGTTATCGTATGGTAATATTGAAAATCAAATTTTTGTATGTTGTATTGATGAAGTTTCATAATCTTGGCAAAAAAATTGTTAGAACAATTAAATGAAGACTATTTTGATGAAAATTGTCGGCTATAAAAATTTGAGTTTTTTGATTTGATACAAGCTTCTTTGGTAGAAAAAGTTTTGAAAGTTGTTCTGAACGTGCCACTAAATGAAATTTTTATTAAAAATATCGGTCATTTCTTGGGCTTATTAATAAGATTATTAATCTTAGATTAAAGTGAAAATTAATAATTATGGACGCGATAAACTAACTAGACGAACGTATAGTCCCGGTGTGTCTGGTTAGCACTTGATTTGATTTTCGTAATACTTTGGTATTACCAAATTTTGAAGTTTTCAAATTGCTAAAAAATATTTATAAACAATCTATTTTAAACATACTATAACAATCACAATTCATATAAGTCAACCATTGTGTCTTTGGACTACTGTTGCAGTCATGTTCTTAGTGATCTTTTTGATTATCCAATACCAGTTTCATTAATAATTTTGTTTCGCAATTGTCTTGTGCTTTCTAAATCGTTGAAAAATTTGACATCAAATAATTTTCTTTCGATTGTTTTTCATGAATTCGTTAATTTTTTATGAGTGGAACTCTCACTAGACTTTATACCTTTCTCAATCTTTGGTGAAAAATCAAATTTTTCCTCCAATAAAGCCAAGAGGTTTCTTAATTTATCAAATGTCTACATGGATGTGTTGTCCTTTACTTGAAGTCACAATCAATAGTACAAAATGAAAAAAATCTCTTATTAAAATTGAATTTATGAAATTCCATACTTTTTACAATATAATAGTAGATTCTCTCTAAACATATAAATTTGTTCATTTAATATGTACCGAATTCAAACTAAAAGAATTATCCAAATTGATATTTTTCATTACAAAATATTCTGAAGATTTAATTATTAATGAAAAAAGAAACTCACTATTATTATATGGTAATACACGTCCATCAATAGTTCCACGACGGCCACTAGGTGGCGAACAGTAGTCTAAACTTTTCATTTGTAGAGCAGTGGAAAAAGTTATTAAGTATCATTTAAAGATTTTTTTAGTTAAGTAATTTTCGCTTGATAAATTAAAAATTTTTTTTCTAGTTGATATTGTACTAATAATAATAATTTTAAATATGTAAAAATTGCTTCACTAATTGAAAAATTTTTTTTTTCCTTCTTATTAATAGATAGCAATTTTTATACGTTGTTGATAAAAATGTAAGCGATGCTATTAGAACCAGTTTTCTTTGTTCCTAAACTTTATGAATTCGTCGAATTCTACGTTTGCCAATATAGTATATTACACTACAAGGGCAGAAAGTTTGAGATTCCCGCACTGCGCGCCATATGCCCGAGGCGAAGCCGAGTCTAAAAACAGTCTAAATTCCTAGACACATGAAATAGTATGCAAAATATGTTGAGATAATTAAAATCAGTGGATATAAATCGTCAGTCATCTTTTATTTTGTATGGGTTAACTTGCAAAATTGTGTAGATTAGAATATCTCCACTAATAAACAATCTTAATAGTTTGTTCTGCTATTTTAGACCAGATAGTTCCAGGTTAGCCGCTAGGTGGCGAAAGGTAGTCTTAAATTTCCACTTGCAGAACGGTAGCTCGAGTAATTAAGTACCAATTAAAATTGCATGAACTTGTACTTTTTCGCACGTGTAATAATATTATTACTTACATACAATCCTTGATAAAAATAGATAATGTTTTCAATTCAAACTTAATTTTGTAATTTGAAATAATTTTGAGTTTTAATTGAAAATTTGTGATTTAGAAATTTCAACGGACATTAAAGTTATTTCTATAGTAATATGGAAAATAAAATTTTAGTAGTTAAAATTTAATTTGTTGCATAATCTTAGCAATAAAAATTGTGGTGCTTATTAAATGTAGGTATAAAACCATTCATATGATAGATTATCAATTGTTTTCAGCTATAAAATTGAGGCATCCGGAATCCAATGGTTGAATTATCAAGAATACTGAAAACATTTATTATTAATTATTGTTTGAAATGCATCTCAATGAAATTCTACGCACCACTCCTTGCCGAATGCATTAATTCTAAAATAAGTAAAGTAATAATTATCTATTGTTTTAGTACATATTAAATTCTTTGACGGGTTTGTAACTTCGCATGCTGGACAGAAATAAATTCCAAAGAGCATTATTAAAAGAAAAACTTCTAAGACATCTTACTAATTAAAATTTTTGTAAAGTTATCCATAACTTTAAATTTGAATTGTATTCCACTACCAATTGATCGCTTGTATAAATTATAACAATCATCACATCATGATTAATGTTAGAAATCAATGAGTTGATATTTGTGATTTATAGTAATCCTCGGATACTCCGTAGCAAAAATAATGATTAATTTTTCCCCAATTCAGAAATGATTTAATATGATTACTTTCCTCAGATGCTTGAATTTTTTTGTAAAATCACTGACTATATGCTATCAGAAATAATTTTTGGTTTTCTGTTTCATAAACTATCTGTCGGGTTTATAAATAAAAGTGAAACACAAGGTTTTAATTTAAACTGAATCTAAGTTTATTCAATCTTCTAATAAATATAAAACACTTCTAAACAATCTTAGATATCAAATATAATAATAAATAATAATTAAAGTGGAGTTGAAAATCTTGACCTCTTAACACTATCTCATAACAGACAGAATTTTTTTCAGGTAATATTTTTAATAACATTCGTATTCATGAAATGTTTTCGTCAATTCCTTATTAATACACATAAATTAGTTTCCACTTTCTATTTTGCTTAACAGATTCAAATAAACCATTTATAAAAGTGCTACTACTTCTTATATTGGTCGTGTAAATTATACTCCAAAATTAATCGAGTATTAAAAATGACCATTATTTTTTACTATTAGGAATTATGTACTAGTAATTTAATCAATTTTCTGTTTGGCATGTTAAACTGAAGAGAATATCACAATTTAAGTGTTTCATGAGATAAAGATATTTGTATTAATAACTTCCACGGATACAATTTATTAGTTACCTATCAGCTGCTAGATGGCGAAAGCTAGTCCAAAGTTTTCACTAGCAGAGCGGTAGATTAAGTAATTAAGTACCAACTAAAATTACAATGGGTAGATGAATAGATAGATCGATTCTAATAACGCTAAAGTAATATCAAAGAATATCAAGAAAAGTATCTAATAAAATATAAAGTTAATTTATAAAAATTAGAGAAATAAATAAAATAGATGAAAATACAATTTAATAAGTCGATTTTTATTGTGTCTTAGTTACTATTTTTCTGATACATTTGATGAATGTATAATTTGATTAATGGTATAGCACAATCATCAGTGTTTTCTTTCGAGATCAAATTTAATTTCACTTATGAAATTCATATTTGTTTTATAGTTAAAAAATATTATAATGTTGAAATATTTCTTATAATTATTTAACCATTATAGTCAGTAGTTAGAATCATTTCAAACTTTCAAAAACTTGATTCGTAATAATAATTGGTCAGAAGAGAGGACTTGAATAACGTTTTGATTATTTTCAATGATTACTATGTAAATACAATAACATTTTATTTCACTAGTTAAATATATCAAACAGCTTTTTGAATTACCTGCATTTGACATCAATAATCGCCTATTATTCTTCTGGAAGTAATGGATTTTTACATAATTAAAAAATTTTGTCACTTAATACTATAATTTTGAGTAAATAGGTTTTATAGATTAGTACAAAATTTATACTGTCGAAATTTCGAGTTCTTTATTTTAGAACACGTCAATAATGAAACCTGTCAAATATTTCGACTTTTGGATATTTTATAAAATAATATTCGAATGCTAGAAAATGTTCCCAATCATAAATACTTTACCATTATCATCTGATGCAATAAAAAACGTCAAACAAATTAACGATTCAAATTTTATTTAAAACCAATATTTCCCTGAGAACTAAAAGGATTTTTCAAGTAACGCATCAAAGATCCAATTTCATAGACTTGCAAATATTATTTCAGCCATAAAATATCACAAAATTTGAAAACTTTATTATTTGATTAAACTTTAATATTTGAAACATCGACTCAAACCGTCAATTGGGATAATTTGAACGCATGTCTTGTTTATGTATGTTGTGATTTAGGTTCAGATCGATCGATTGTAAACTATTGATACTTTGAAGCTTCAAAATTAGTTGATTTAGAAAAATTTTAAATAATATTGAATTAAATTCATATGATAATTAATGATTTTATATTTATACGGTATAGCTAAATTTTTACTATAATAAAACCTATTTGAATTTTTTCAACATTTTTCTTCGATCATTTTTGCATTTTTTTTTTCTTTAAAATTTTTTTTCTTTTGCCAAAGAAGTATATCTTCTGACGCGTGTACATAAGTACACATTAGTTTTTATGATAACCTTTAGAAATACGTTTTTACGCTTTCGGTATAGTCGATTTGCGTAAATCGACATAAGAGTTACCATATCGTGTATATAAATATACCTTATATTTATACCCACTGTGGAGTGGGTATTAGATTGATTTAATGAGATTATCAAGTATCCGAAGACACGATAGTATTTCGCGCCAAGTACACGTCCAACATATGGCGTGAGACAACGTGTCTTTATTCTCTAATCATATGTCAACATAACCTCTTTACATATTTAGCTCTGTATTTTTTATTATTACTAAGACACTAACACTTTACACCATTGTTAATAAGTTTCTTTTTACCAATTATACATATATTACAAAAAAATGTTGGGTCTTAACAATTATTTAACTAATCGCGAGTTTGAAAATTTTTACTTGCGCCTGTTTTCGATTCTACTACGAGAGATTTTACAAATTTAGGGTGAATTTTATTATTTCGAAGTTGGCACTACTTAACTTTGTTATTCTACCATCTAAATAGCTAGTATATACTCTAAATACTGAACTTAGCGCCCATAAGTAGTTGGTCTTTAGTTTAGAATTTCAATATGCGACAGTAGGTGGAGCCACAAAACCATTACCACTGTATTTTAGAGGCACATTGGTCAGTCACGCGCATCATTTAAAGTAAAAATATTGTAATAACTTCGTTTGTAATTAATTATTACAAAAATTCATGAATAATGAATTAGCTGTATAACTTAAAAAGTACATATTTGGAATTTAAAAATGCTGATAAAATATTTGATTATATATCCCTTAATATATTCTTTACAAAAAAATGAGATATCCCACAAAAAACAGTTTCATTGTAAACCGTCGCGCCAAGTACACGTCTAACTATTGTTACAAACCTTGATAATTCAATTTTTACAAAAGATTATTAAATCGAAAAAAAAATCCAAGTACAAAAAATTTTGTAGATTAAAGAAACGCTAAAGACAGTAAATATTGTTAAGGAAAAAAATTAAATGTCCTTAGTGTGCATCATTCGATTATAATGCACACCATCATTCAATTATAATGCACACCAAGTACATTCAATTTTTTTCCTTAATATTTACTGTCTTTAGCGTTTTTTTAATCTACAAAATTTTTTGTACTTGGATTTTTTTTTTTCGATTTAATAATTTTTTGTAAAAATTGAATTATCAAGGTTTGTAACAATAGTTGGACGTGTACTTGGCGCGACGGTTTACAGTGAAACTGTTTTTTGTGGGATTGAAAATCATGACAAGACCATTAATTTTCTACTTTCGAACCAATAATCTTTAAATGAACATAAATTCATAATAAATGTCAATGCTCATTAAGCTATCAAATCTTCTTCAACTTTACACTGACTCAGTGCTAACTTGAACGCGGTAATATGAAGTCAGCAGTGTATTTATTTGTAAGTAACTTTTAATCTTTGTTATTAATTGAATAAGTGCGATGATGACCGATCGTTTTTTCAGTGCGTGGTTATATTGGTGACTGCAAGCCAAGCGTGGATAGTTAGAAATAAATATGGCGTAGTTGTCTATAACTCAAAATCAACTACAGATTCGGGATTTTTTGAGACTCCAACTCCAGATGCAGCAAGTGTTCCTACAACTCAGAAACCTCCAGACGCTGAAAGTCATGATGCACTGTTATCCAAGCTTCGCAGTACTATTTCTAATCTACGAGATGAAGTTTTCAAAAGCCGCAATTCCTTAAGCTCTGTTGGTTTAAATGTCAACCAATCTTAACTTTGTTGAAGATTTTGTGATGTAAGTTATGTCGAGTTGTTATCAAATTATACAGAATAAATTTTTGGTTTTTATGGCTTTATATCATTATATAAGAATGGATTTTTTCTTACAACCTTTCTAGTATTTAAATTTGACAAGAAATTTTAAGGATATACAAAAAAAGTGAAAATCCAAAATTGCACGCCTCATAATCTCATTTTTCAGAATAAAATTAATTAAAATAAAATATAAATACTTTTAAATCTTTCGCGCCACTGTCCACCCAGAAAAGAAAGGTACTGCGCATGTGTAGTGAACGAACCTTATTTACATAGATATAGATGTACAAACGATAAGTAGATTTTAGTTTATTGCTAATTATAAGTAAACTACATTGAATTAGACCGTGATCTTCAAGAGGACTTAGTTTTGGATAATACTGAAGCGTATAAAAAAAAAAAGTTAAGTTTTTCGACAGATATCGTGATTACGCCAGTTTCCACACGGAAAAAAGTAAACTGTAATTTTAAACAGTAAAATCGTAATTTTCTATACAAGCAACGTCAATATTTACAAAGTAAAATGGTAAATTTTAAACGCAACGCTAAAAATCAAACTATAATTATTGATTTAAAATATATTTTAAGAGTAGAATTTTTACGGTTTCAAATGTTAAATTTTCCGAGTGTGAGAGCTAGCCCTTCTCCTCATAGTATAGACTATATATTGAAAGGGCAATTTTTACTGTTTGAAACTGTAATTTTTTAAGATGAGACAGTTGTTATTTACTATAGTGATAGCTACTCATCACATTTTCGATATTAAATTATAAATTGTGACTTTTACACGAAAAAGAATTTCTGGGAAAATTTACGATACAAATATTGTAAAGCTGGGCTATACTTTTATTACTATTAATTTTCAAATATTTTAGAAGAAAATTTACTATTTATTCATGAAATTTTACAATTTGTTTGTATAATTTGCTCTATATTATTCGACTTTTTAAGTTTCTTGCTAGCTTTGCTTGTTGGATAAAATTTACAATAGTAGATCGTAAAAATTACTAAATGAGAAATACAGTCCACCGTTACTATTTAATTTAAGGCGAGAGTAAACCACTACCTTATTCGCTTCGCTTATGAGGCGTGCAAAAACATTTTTTAGTCACTCGATCTAAATCCAGTATATAACATTTAATTTGGTTTTTTGATCACAAAAATATCAGATATGACCTTCAAAAAATGTCAAGTTATTGAAAAAAAATTTTTTTTTAATTTTTTGTCAACAATATGAGTAGCAGTCGATATAATTTTTTGGGAAGAATTAATTTTGAAATGAATAGATACTTTAATTTAAAAATTATCTCAATAATAAAATACAAGAAATTCTCAAAAATTTTGTTTACAATTTAATACGCTTTCCGTTCAAATATATGAGCTATAAAAAGCCCAAGAATAGCATCTAATAAATTAAAAAAAAAAATTTAATTTGTGGCTTTTTATAAAACATTAAATTTTTTTCCCAAGTATAAGTATACAATTAATTGTTTCAATTATAAGTTTAGAAAAAACTGGAAGGTGATAGCAAATAATGACACAAGTGTTTCGATATCTTCTATCTAGAACAAAGAACTGTAATTGGGAATTCTGGTAATTAAAACACAATCTATCACAGTTTTATTCCAATAAGCCTTATAACTTACGACGCATTAAAGAATTTATAGTCAACGTGTCACAAAAACAATTAATAGCTTTGTTTTTGTCGATAATTCTCTTATAAGACCGAGCATTATTTTATTTTTATCAGTTCCACGTAGACAAAGATGAAGTTTAAATCAATTATATCGGTAAGTGTTAGCATATTTCATTCTGATATTATTTCTTCTTTCTAAAAATCTTAGTTTCAATTTACCCCTTACACTAGGGATAAAAACTCTTAATCTATCAAATATTTTATTTATTCAAATAATAACGGAATCTATTTAAACATAAGTGAAATGTGACTGATATTCTTTTATCATTGTTAATTATTTCCGTAGCTGCTAGCAATCTTGCTAATTTCACAATGCGAGTCTTCTATAATCAAGCCTTTGGATTTTTCTCAATTTGACTTTAAATTATTCGACGCTCTAAAGGAACCTGTGACTCACCGTCCTTTGATACTAGAAGATGATGATGATGATAATAAAAAAGAGATTGAATATGAAATCAATACTCTCCGATCGATTTTTGACATTGACGATGAATTCAAAGGTCAATCTACAACTAAAAGTAGTGAAAAAGATGTTGATAAAGCTACTGAATCATCTACCATGCTGAAGTCTGACAATATTCTCAAGGATATCAATGACTTAGTTGATGAAAATAAGCTCAATCCTTCAATTATTCTGGTTAATGATGAAAATCAACCTACATCTACAGTTCCGCATCTTCCTGTTCCCCTTCCTCTTTCCTCTCCAACGCCTTTTGTTGCTCCGGTTGATGATGAAATTGAAACGTCACCTAAAGTTACTCCAGTTGATAATAAAATTGAACCTAAGCTTCCAGTTACTTCTGTTGATGATAAAAAGACAATAACTCCTTCAATTGTTCCAGTTGATGATCGAAAAAAACCTCAACCTTCAGTTACTTCAACTGATGATGCAAGCAATTTCAAATCTTCAGTTACTTCTGTTGATAATAAGAAGAAACCAACCCCTTCAATTGTTCTAGTTGACGATAATAAAGAAATGTTATCTAAAGTTACTCCAGTTGATGATGAAAGTGAATCTAAGCTTCCAGTTACTTCTGTTGATGATAAAAAGAAAATAACTCCTTCAATTGTTCCAGTTGATGATGACAAAGCTACATCATTTAAAGTCACTCCAGTTGATGATACAAAAGAACCTCAACCTTCAGTTACTACAACTGATAATGAAACCAAACCAATTCTTTCAACTACTCCAGATGATGACAAAAACAAATCCAAATCTCCAGTACTTTCAAAAAATAACGTAATTGAATCTCCAACGATTCCGAAGAACGACGACGTGACAACTCAATCTCCAGATACTTCTAATAATAACAAAGAGCATCGATCTCATCGAGTAGCTGTATTAACCAACGAAAATGAAGTCAAATATATCAAACCCCTTTCCGACAAGTTCAACATACAGCTTGTTGATATTTTTAAGTCTGACTCTAAAAAACCTAAGAACAATGATGAAAATAAACCCAAAACTCGACCTACGGAACCTAAACCCACAAGCTTGGACAATCGGGATACTAAACCACCTGTCACAGTAGATAACAAAGACCGCAAACCTGACTCAGAGATTCCGCCTTATGCTAAGTACAACGTGGATCTGCTTGATCACAATAAACAGGGTCCGTTTCAACCAATACCATCAGTCATTAGCGCATTCCCACCGATTCCACTAACATTTTCTCGTATTCCTGCAATCCCGCAAATTCCTGACACCTTCATTCCCCAAATTCCTCCTGTATACATTCCAAGACATCCAGCCTTTCAAATTCCACAATTTCCACCACATTTTCCGTTTGCTAGAAATATTCCAGTTCTAAACCGCAGAACTGGACTTTTTAACCATTACCCAACCCAGCAAATTCCATTTTTCAACCATTATCCAACCCAACAAGTTCCAACTTTCAACAATCATCCCTACACGGAGAGAAAAATGTGGAAATTATTCCTATAATTTTAATGAAATATTTTCCTATACCATTTTAGGAGCGATTACTTAAATTATAGGAATTATACCCATAATTTTTGGGAAACGTTACTATAATTATGGGAATGGTTCCTATAGGAACGATACCTATAATTATAACTGTAATATAGGAATGGTTCCTATAATATATAGGAATAGTTTCCATAATATTATAGAAACCATTCCTATAATATTATGGGAATATTATGATAGGGTATGTGGAACAATCATTCCCCCTTCCAACAATTCCGGCATTCAACTTTACAGCTCCTCTGAACGATTACCAAAACTACAACATGAGAGCTACGTACAACAAAAACTACGATGGCATTGAGCTAGGAGGCCCACCTGGGACTTCTTACAACACGAATGTTGTCGTCGGTCACCACCGCAGTTATGAGCAGTACGGCTACTAAGCTGGATTTCAAGGACAATTCACTAATATTGGAATAAACTAAAATTGTAATGAATGTAATCTATTTCTGTTTTCTGTTGTTTAAACACAATGATAATTAATCTGAAATCTATATTTAAATCTAATATATTGTGGGATTCAATGAAATTCTAATAACTTCAATCAAATTCAAAATCCTTTCGCCAACTTTCTTTAGATGTAAGAGGGATTTTTTAGGACAATAATGGCAGGTTTCGCAAGAAATATATGAAGTTCAAACGTTACCCTATCAAAGGATCCAACCATGTAGGTTTGGAAGGGAATCTATGATAAATTATGGATTCATATGATTCTATCTAGGAAATTTTTGGTACATTGGTTCCCATCCGGAAATTCACATGGTAAAGTATGGGTACATCTATGATATCATGTGAAATCTGTGATGTATTGGATCCGTATCTTTCATATGAATCAATACTTTCTCATGTAGATTCCATAGATCACCAAACAAACTTGCACAGATTTTTTTGGTATGGCATACTTGAATGTCATTCAAGCATATAACATTAATAATGATCTGGGACAACTGAGTGGTGTGAATGACAAACGCAAAGTTCGTGGTTTGAGTCCTCAATATAACCATTAGGAATTTAGGTTGATTTCCTACATGGATTTATTTGATGTAACAATCTTCCACCCCGTAGTTTTGACTTAGTAAACTTCCATTTGGTAATCTTAGAAATTTTAATTACTATCTGAGGCTGTCTTAAACTAATTGGGTAGAATATGGATTTAAAAATTAATACGAGACAACAAAAGTATTTTGATTGTAAAAAAAGTTTACTTCAAATAAATTCATATAAATCTTTCTATTTTTTTAACATCAACATATAAACGCTCATAAAAAGTAAAAATATTCTATCGTATTAAATAACTCTGAAGTTTAAATCGTTTCTCTTTGTTTCTGACGTTTTTTCATGTCTTTCATCATGTACCTCCACTCTATCCTCATAATTTATGGCATGTCGATCAATAAACTCCTCTTTGCGTTCGATTTTCTTTTCAATGGGTACCGCTACATCGACGCGTGAATTGAAGAGGTTATATGGATCTATTCTGATAGCAATTCGAGGAGGCTCGTAAAATGGTATTGATTCCTTTTCTGAGCGGGTGACAACATCAGTTTTATAATTCCAGGGTCTAGAATTTTTCTCTTCATGGGTCTCAGAATAAGTATGTCTAGGTTCAAGTTGTCCGTAATCGTAAGATGGCTACCCAGATGAGTAGTCAGAATCCGAGTAGTCGTAGTACCACCAAAATGACTGGCATGGAGCCGCCAGGATTGTTATGATCTACAACAATGTAAATTATACAACTGATCTCGATAAGTAGCATTAAAAATTTACACTTACCAAAATCGAAATTGTAAGTGTCTCCATGATGATCACTAACTGGAATAAATGCTATTAAAAGTACATAGATTTTTTATAACAGTTAGAGAAGATAGAACAATAGAAGACCCGAGGAAGTGCTAGTTGTGAAGAATCTGGAATTTCCGGTCGTTCCGATGACAATGGTGATCGTAAATCATCAATTCGGCTACCGCTATATTTAATTGCATTACTTTGGAATAAATATCGATGTCTCTATGTCTTGTAATTGTGACAGTATTTTTTTATCTCGAGTTTTTTGATTTGAAACGATTTTACAAAGCTGGTCACCGATGATTGTGGAGAGAACAGTCATTAGTATGACCCCCGAAGCATTTTATCATTTCGTTGGAATTCTCTGTTATTCTATTGTTATTCTAGCACCTCCATTAGATATAGCTGTTACGAGCTACTCTCAACCCTTTAATCCAGAAAAAACCTTTCCTAGAAAATGGATGTTCTAACTAACCAAAAATAGCGAGGAACTGGGTCCAAATCTTGGATATCTTCAAGAAGACATGAGCGACTTTCACACTTGGGAATTGAAGCTGTATTCTGATGATAGTTGTTTAGAACTTTGAATTTAAGATTCCGATCTAGTCATCAAGATGTCGAGCTATCATGAATCAAGAACGGTATCACCATGGATATCCTCTTTGAACCTACGGATGGTGAATTTGGTGTCATTAGACCAATTATCTGAACATCTTGATGAACTTCATCATCGACATAGTTAATTTCGACTCAATCAGGTAATCAGGTTTGTTGTTGATAGAATTTGTGGTTGGTTGCTATTACCAGACACCAAGTCTTCATCATCATGATAGTGATAACTAATCACGTGGATCGAAGTGATTTCTTATATGTATTCAGAGAGTGATGCAAGCAAATGAACAGAAACTATTTAAAGAAGGTTGTAGAATCTTTCAGCATTTCAATTACAGCTTTGTGTTCGTAGCTTATCATATTGTATTTTATTAATGTGTTTTACAACATTCCCCGAGGCTAATGTGAGTTGGCGGCAGACAAAGAACATTTATAGTATATTACATACCTAGGCCAGTAAAATAAGAAAAGTCTCAGATCACATGTAATTGTTGGCCGAGGCGAAGCCGAGGTTGACAAACATGTGATCTGAGGCTTTACTTTTTACTGGCCAAGGTGTGTATACTATTTTTCTGCTCGACGTAGCCGGAATGTGGCAACTTTGTTTAGCGCAGCGGCCAGAAAGTTGCCACTTTCCGGCCGGAGGGCAGAAAATGTCATTTACTTGGTAGTTTAAAATCCAACAAAGCACTTTTTATCATTCTGCAGTATCATCAACAGTTTGATTTCATTCTGCTTGACATTCTACGCAGTTCTTCAGTAATAACAAGTTACACTCTTCATCAACGTCGCTTATGAAAGTCATATTCATCACAAAAACAACTTTTGATATTTATAAAATCAATTGGATAAACCCACATCAATATTTAACGTAAGTTGTTTACTAACTTTAAATTTAGAGTATCACTCGACCCTGACGTGATTCACTGCGTGATCATTGGACAAGCGATTTGAGTTCTTCCACCTCTGTTCGGTATTTAAGCTATCTGTTCCGGAGCATTGACAGTGTAAAGAGCATCAATTAACTAGACACGATGAAAGCAAGTCTTCTAATGGTAAGTATCCTTTAGTTTCTAAAAAATTAATTAGAATTTACAAGAATCATTTCTATCCTTAGATAGCTGTCCTGGAGTACGTGTTTGCTGACGTGTCCCTATTTTCTCCAGCAAGTATTCCGGAAGATCCAGAAAGTTCAGTGCCTAGACTTTGGAGCCTGGAAATAAAAGACAAGACATTACCCGAAGATGTTAACACAGACTTCGAACCACCACAGCCCTGGACCATGAAGCCCGTTGGAAAATTCAGTAATGATAGTTTGAAGAATAGCATCAGGATCAGGGTTCCCAATGACTTCTTTGCAAACAACGGACGAGAAGTAATTTACGCTTGTGGAACTATAATTTCGTTTAGATTATTCTACCTGAAGAGCCTTGAAGATCCTACCTCTGTGTTCACTTATCATTCGAACAGTACGAAGATTGCTGATGATTATGAGCTCTGGGAAGTAGATACATCGAAAAGGCTTATAGGGTATGAATATTCGAAGTCAGTCGAGTATGAGTTCTCTATTCGACCGGCGAATAGTACTGATTTGCAGAATTGATATTAGTTGTGAATATTGTAATGATAATAATAAAAAATATGTAAATTCTAATCCTGATAATTCACATTCACAGGTGACCGTCTATAAGAGTACAATAAAATTATTTTGTTATTTCGACAACAAACATTTAATTATCCCCTCCCCCCTTCCTGCCACTATCAATAGCTACATTATGCTATTCATGGTCATTGATTTAATGACTTTAAATAAGTTTAAGATAAATAATTATATTTACAATTAAATTTCAATGCTTAATAGAAGTTTTCAACAGACTAAATTTTTTCATACGAACTGAACGCCCTCTTTTGAACGGATGCGTGAATTACAAAAAACCAAAGACTTTATTACCGGCAGTTCGTCAACAAGGTAATTAAATATAATAGCTGTATTTAGAGATAAATCCTGATAGCCAGAGTTTCAGACCACCCAGTTAGCACGGATTGACCATCAACTAAGTTGATGTTCAATGGTTTACGTCAACTTTACGTCATTTCGCGTCAACTTCTGCATTTGCAACAGTTTCCCAGAACTTGACTTTAACTTGCGCATCAAGTGTAAATCTACTGCAGAAAGTTAAGGTTAACTTCACGTCAACAGTTATAAGTACAACTGTTGCTCTACTGTTAGCGTAAACTTTACGTCAAATTTCGGCCGTAGATTTATGCAAACTTCGTTTCATTTGTGCTAACAGAGCAACAAAGTTGGTATCAGATAGTTGCCACCAACTGAGCGACAACTTGCCGTTAAATTCTGAATTCATAACTGTAGGTGACAATTTGCTGACAAGTTAGGGCAAGTTAGGCAAGTTAGGAAATTTAGCAACAATCTATTGCCGCAATATATCGCCAAATTTCTTGAGAAACTTGTCGTCAACTTGATGTGAAAAAGTTTATTTTTTCCGGACTGGGTCGCAAATGATGATTCAATTGTAGATAGCATAATTATCAAAGTGTATAATAATATATTTTTTATTTTCCCACCTAATCTTCGCTCTTGAGCAGTATATTGAAGAAGTCGACACGTCGAGCTTATCAAGCATGATAAGTGATTCGAACATTAACAGCTTTCAGTGTTAATGGCACCCATTAATTGCACGTGATTTTTGATGTGAAACATCTATAGGCTCACTAGTAAACCGAATTGTTGGCGTGGCGACGCTTGCCGTGGCGACGGGTTGCCAAGCTATACTAAGGTATACATATATATATTTTCTGTGTAGTAGAGTGTACGGTGTGGCGACGGGTTGCCACGCTATACTGAGGTATATATATATATATATATATATATATATATATATATATATATATATA
>CAJNRD030001117.1:10579068-10595389 GCA_905319865.3 Cotesia congregata | reverse complement strand
ATATGTATTAGGGTGTGCCAAAATGTAACTCCCGTGGAGGACCTTTTAAAATTGGAATTTTGAGTTTCGCTTTTAAAAGCAGCTCTGTTGAGGTCTTTCCTAAGATATTTTGGATTGAGACGATAAATTTGATTTTCATAGAATTTTTTAGCAGGAGGTTTAGTTGGACACTTCCGGCCAAAATTTGAATTTTCAGCGGAAGTGCCCAAACTAAGCTCCGGTTAAAAAATTCTATGAAAATCAAATTTATCGTCTCAATCCAAAATATCTTAGGAAAGACCTCAACAGAGCTGCTTTTAAAAGCGCAACTCAAAATTCCAATTCTAAAAGGTCCTCCACGGGAGTTACATTTTGGCACACCCTGGTGTGTCATTGTCTACACGAAACGCCTTACCCACACAAATACTTTTTCTACATTTCCCCTTCTTCCAACTCTTTGACTACACAGTCAAAACACAAACGCACATAATATTCGTAGATCGCTCTACACAGAGCCGCTACATATATGTGGCACAAGCCAACGCTTGGGCTTCTTTATCGTTTGTTTGATTTGATCGTGCCTCTCTATCGTTTGTTGCGCGCTCTCGCTTGCACTTACAGGCTCAGGCGGAACGCTTAGGAGGAACATAAAAGCGGAACAGTCTGTCGGAACACGACATTTTTTCATGAGTGCTGTCGGTGTTAATCAATTTATAAGACATTATCACGTCAAAAAAGTTAGTTATTAAAAATATATTTACTATACATATTTTTTATATATTTCGACATATATTTTTTTTATATTTTTTTTTTTCATAGGGGTACATTTATTTTAAAAGTATTTTTTTGAACAAAATGTGATTCAAAATCTACTACATTAAAATCTGGGTTTGAAAAAATTTTTTTTCTGAATATTTTGTATATTATTAAATAATTCTGGAATAAGTGTTAATGCAATAATTTTTTTCTTAAATTGAAATTTAAATTAATAAAAATAGACTATAAATTTTTTCGTAGAAAAAAGTTTAAACAGTGTTGAAAATATATTGACAGACATATAAACTCAATAAATATATACATTAGGAATGAAATTAGAAGACAAAATTTCTATCTAGAACTCTCGTTAATAAGGTTATCGATAATTACTTGACAACGAGACTATTAAAATAATCAAATTTTGAAATTTTCACGACAAATATTCACTGTCATTTACTTCAAAAAGTCCAAAATAAATTTATAGCAGTCGTTTAACAAATGACGTTAATGCTTTAATTTCAGTTATATTATCCCTCTTCCATTTTGTGGAACTATATATTCTTCAGTCCAGTTTCATTTTTGATCAGTATTTTGAAGACAACAATGCAGTTCCCAGTAGTCATATTTTTGGTAAGTCACTAATTTACTGATTTTTTTCGTAGTGTTTTCCTGATTTTATCCAAACATATTTTTTTAAATATCATTTTGTATTTATTTTCTTTACCGTATTAAGCTTTACCATGTAAACTTACTTAAGAACTCTTTATTACCTCCCAATCTCACTATAATTGTAAATATAATCTTCTGTGTTAATAACTATAATTATACCTAAACCGAATCCTACACGGAAAAAAATTAACTGTTGCTGCAACAGGAGGCTGTCATGTTGCAGCAACAGGAAAAATTCCTGTTACAGCAACAGGATTACTACTGTTATTGCGGCTTAATAGTAAAATATAGTTGGGTCATTCCATGTCAAATTGACCTACAGTTGGAATTGACCCCTTTTGATTTGGATAAATTTTGATCAGAAATGAACTTCTGCCAGACGAAAAACAATTAAAAAATTTTATTCAAAAAATATGCAAATTCAAATTGTACTGATCTTAAAAGACCCTAAAATTTTCAGAACTGTGTTTTTTTTTTAAATATGAATTTTTAAATTAAAAAAAAATTTTTTTTCTTGCTTTTGCAACTTTTAAATAAGGTGAAGTTATGCAGATACATAGTATAGTAATTTTTAGCATTAAAAATTAAATACACCACTCGGAAATATTAAATAATAAATTAATTTCAATTTTTTTTTATTTTTTTGGAGTAATCTTAAAGTCAGGCTTAACACATGATGTAGTGATATAGTTTCTTATTTTTTTTAACGCATGATATATTTTGTCCATTTCTTCACATTAATAACAGTATTTAACGTCAAATAACTCAAACAAATTGTTTACTACAAATTTCTGTACATTACTGTTGCTCAATCTCAAATTTCAAATCATTTCCATCTTAAAAAGACGATAAATGGCGTCGGAAATTTTAAATGAAGTAAAAAAAACGACGAATAACAATTATATCATGCTTTAAGCCTGACTTTAAGATTACTTCAAAAAAAAAAAAAAGTTAAAATTATTTTATTATTTAATATTTCCGAGTCGTGTATTCAATTTTTTAATGCTAAAAATTACTATACTATGTATCTGCATAACTTTACCTTATTTAAAAGTTGCAAAAGCAAGAAAAAATTTTTTTCTGAAATTCAAAAATTCATATTTAAAAAAAACACACAGTTACTATATAAAAAAATTGAGCCAAAATTTTAATGTCAATCGAGATTTTTGATGATTTTCAAAAATTTAAAATTTACAAATTTGGCATTTTTCAAAATTTTTTTCCAAAATATTTTTTTTTTCAATAGCTCCAAGTGTCTCCTATCAAACAAACGAAAGGCCATTCCCGTATCTATAATAACGTTCGAGAAATTCCAAAAACAAAATTAAAAAACTGAAAAAATAGCGAAATTTTGAATTTGCATATCTTTTGAATAAAATTTTTTAATTGTTTTTCGTCTGGCAGAAGTTCATTCAATGATAAAAGAAAATTTCTGATCAAAATTTATCCAAATCAAAAGGGGTCAATTCCAACTGTAGGTCAATTTGACATGGAATGACCCAACTATATTTTACTATTAAGCCGCAATAACAGTAGTAATCCTGTTGCTGTAACAGGAATTTTTCCTGTTGCGGCAACAGTTAATTTTTGTCCGTGTATTGTACCGTGTATCAAGGAGAGACTCCTAAAAACCCACGTAAATGTTAATAAATAAATAAATAAATATCATTTTGCTACCGTTACTCTGTTCATTTTGTTGTCAAAAATGGTTGTAAAATTCTGAGAAGCTTTTCTCTAAATTTGTCATTAAAGTTATAATTTACAATTTTGTTTATTATTGTAACAATTAAAAAATCCTGGATATGGTTAACTCGGCAAGCTATCCCTGGAATTTTCTGTTGGAAAAATGTTTTTGAGAAAATTTACCTAACAAAATAATTAGTTGGTCGAAAATAATTTAGCTATTTCAACAACATTTGTTGAACCACCAACAAATTTGTTGTTATCCTGACATAACAATCTCGTTATTTCTAAAAAATTTCATTAATCACTGAGAATTAAAAAAATGAACTTTTTTTTCTCCAGATCTCTGTTCTCTTGCAATGCACCTCCGTAGCGATCGGCAAACCATCTGAAAAAGAGCATTCACCAAGTTTCTCACCCTCCAAGGGTCGAGAATACATGTTGGGCCTATCATCTTACCAGAAAGATCAAAACGTTCACATGAACCAGAGAGGTGATCAGGCGATTCAGCAAAGTCCATTTAAAGGGAATAACATTGTTCCAGTTCCGACAAAGAAGGAAGAATATTCAAGCCAGATACCAGATTCTCTAGTAATAATTGGACCCAACTCAAAAATCACTCCAGGTTCTGCGTCAGAACGCTTCGAAATTCCGTTCATTCGGAGTCCACCAAATGGGCATTTGGACATGCTTATTCGCTGGGCTGATTAGGGGAATCATAAACAGGCCTCTGATGACATTCCTTTAATAAATTAATTGAATAAATATAAATTTTTTAGCTAAATAATTGTATAGTAAATAGCAAAAAAAATGTTTTTCCTGGTGCTTAAACTATAATCGCTCTGATTGAATTTTTCAATATACAATATCTAAATACGCTGATAATGTGATTATTTTTATTATCAGTACTAATAATCGTTAAGAAAAAACATGAAATCATGGTAAACTTAATCGCTCGAAAATCAACAGATAAGCAGGTGTTGTTAGTATAAATTAATCACTTTTTAATGTTATTTTTCTACCATTAAGCACGTCGTGGCTGAGTATAACAAAGGACGTTATCTATGACATATTGGAAGTTTTAATGGCTGATTTGTTGCAGTATCAGTCAATATTGTGCCGACAACAATGACAGTCAAAATAATATTTCTGATAAGTTATTATTTATTTTAAATAATTTTGAATCATCTGATTTTTTGTTAGAATCTATATTCACTATTGTTATAATAACACAATTTAGATCTAAGAAGTAAACATTTAAAAATAAATAAAAAATTTTTAAAAATTTAATACTCAAAAAATTGTTTTTTATATTTTCGTAAAAAAATTATCATATATTTTAAAAATTGATCGTTATATTGTTAAATTATCTTAAGGGGGTATTCTAGTCTAGAAGCATAAATTTCAGGTAATTTTTTGAAGTGCTGTAAAAAAAAGGTAATCAATATTTTTATTATCCATTTTTTTATAAGTTATTTATCTATATATATAGGAGCTGTTCTAAATATAGATTGACTCATCACAATATCTCTGGAACTATAAGACCTAGAGACTTGAAATTTGGCAGGAATATTACTTTTACCATGTAGAGGTCAGCTAAGAACAGATTTTAAGAAATTCCTCCCCCAAAGGGGTTTGCGGGGGCGTTAACAATGAAAAATTCCCGTTTTTAAACTATAGCTCCCATCGACTTCAAATTCAACCTAACTAATTTTGAATTAGCACGTATGTAATAATGTGAAAAAATAAAATTCTTTGAATAAATTCGAGAGAAATAATTTTGACGATTTTTTTTAATTAAAAAAAAAATCTTACCTAAAGTCAATCAGCGAGGAACCGTACAAAATCCCTTCAGCCTTTTCAAAAATTTGATTTTCTTCCACTCGAACATCCACATAAACATCGCTAAATAATATAGTTAGTAGTCCGATTACTTCAAAATTTTGACATCATACTTTTAGATACATGTACTTTCGAAAATTTTTTTTTTGAAAATTACAAACCAGAATGATCCCTTGAAAATAATTTGTTGGACTAAATGTAATCTATATTATTAATAGAATAAGAAAAATTTTGTCTCCAGGATAGTCATATAATGAAATCGGTTTTTTTAGTGACATTTAGTGTCATTGCATTGGTCTTGACTTGAATTTCTGCCTTTTCAAGGTTTTCATATCATTCTCACCGATAGTCAATTTGTGATACTAAGTATTTAGGCTGCATTCGAAAATGCTTTATATCTCTAGATACATAATGAAGAAATGACCTTGTATCTTGTAAGCTATTGACATTTTTAAAGATATAAGCTCATCCCGATGTTACACTCATCGAGACCTTTCATTTGAGTACCCACATCAATTTTTCATATATTTATATATATTATACATATGAATGTATGAAAAATATATCAAAAATGCATGTGGGTACTCAAATATGAAAGCTCTTGATCAACAGACTCGATAGAATCTGGCGTCAAGTTCCGTTCTCAAGCCAGACTACCGAGTGTGTATATACCGTAAGCAGAACGGTTTTTTGAGGTTACAAATTTTTTTTTCAAATTTATTTTGATTTTTTTTTTTTATCTGATATTTTATAATAGTAGTTCATGCTTTTTATTACGCGTATTAATTGATTATTATCAATTATCTTTATAGTTTCTATTTAAAATTATTAAAAATAATCAGCACAAACTATAGCGACCCAGATTTTTAGATTTTAACTTTTTTCTTATGTAAAAAGCGGACGGCCAGAGACTAAATAATATAAGGATGCATGCTAATCTTATAATAGATGGGAAACTACAGTGAAAAAAAGATATTTGACAGCTTGCAATTACACACGCCAGGCGGCGCAAGAATAACTTTCACATGAACTATAGCTTAAAGGGGATAGTTTGCCACCGGAAATGTATTAAATTAAAATTGTTAATTTTTAATTATAATTACAAAAAATACTGAAATCCGAAAAAAAACAGTTTCACTGTAAAAAAAATCGCGCCAAGTCCACGTTCATAAGACTATCAAGAAAAAAAATTTTTATTTCTTTACAAAAACATATAAAATAAAAAATTGAAAAATCCAAGTAACCGATATGGTTGTATATGATTTTCGGAAATTAAAAAAAAATTTTTTGTAAATTTAAAAATCAAAAGAAATAATTTTGGAACGTACTTGGTGTGCGTCATTGTGCACTTCATTTTTTTTTTAAAGTCCTAGTAGATAGATTTTAGAAATTTCATAAAAAGTGAAATATTTCGTAACCACGCACACTAAATACGTTCCAAAATTATTTCTTTTAATTTTTAAATTTACAAAAAAATTTTTTTTAATTTCCGAAAATCATATACAACCATACTTATTATTTGTTTTGTAATATATGATTGTAATTTTACAAAAATTTTTATCAGTGTTGGGATGAGCTTATATCTTTGAAAACATCAATAGTTAAGAAAGTACAGTGCAATTTAACAAAAATCATTATTTAATAAAGCAAAATTTTAATTATTTATAATTTACAAGTCACGGCAGTCACATAGTGACTGTAAGGTTGTTAGTAAGTTTATTAATTAAAGAACTAATAAGCACTAATAACTTTTCCAAAAAATGTGCAAAAACTCTGAATTAAACGCTTATAGAATAATGACCAAAGGACGTTAATTGACTTGATTGGTTGTCGACCTAAAGTGACCCAAGTTAAAAATGTAAATATAAATGTCAACAATTTAATAATCGCTGGAATATAAATTGACAGCAAGTAGGCCAGTTATTAATTTTATCCAAACACTTTACATTTAGTCATTTTATTGTCTAGTAGTCAAGTGTTAACGAGTCTCAATAACAGCCACACGACCCTTTAACAAATATATTCATACATCTACGTATCAATTACACTTCCGTTATTATATTTATCGATAAATTGATGATCTCATGCTTCATTGAGTCTGCTGTAAGATCAGCGGCTTCTAAAACGTCACATTTATTTATAACTTTCTATCAATCGGACTAATTTGTCGGTAAATATAAATTAAGAAAGTAATTACCGCGGAAATATTGAAAAATAGTTTCATTGCCGAGGAACTTAGGCTATGAGTTTTGTCAAGTTTTCCGTTGAATAAACCAGAGATTGCCAAAGAAGTAGTCGAGACTAATATACCAAGTTTTCGCATCATCCAACAATTTTATACTTCCGTCTTGTACGTCTCAATCTCGGCTCTTATAGTTGGCTTATATCTTAGAGCACTTGCCGGCTCTTTCTTCACTTATTAAGCTCCCGGCGAGTCCTTCGTAATTTTTACCCTTTTCAAACTTTCGGTTCTCATAAATTTTCGTGGGTGATTTTTAATTAAAAATTAATTCATTTTCATCCATTGAAGTTTGATATCCTTCGATAGTTTCGGACTAGCAGCCTGCAGTTGGAACAACGTAAAAGACATGTGGTTGCAAATAAATATAGATTATGTGGACATGGATACTTACCGATCGGATTGAGAAAATCGATAAAAATTTTGCTATCGGTAGATCACGAACTATTGACTATAAAGACCGAGAAGGCTTTTATTTGTCGGTAATGTGGTACTAAAGGTGTTACTTATTGCATCTGTGCTCTGTTGGGCGAATATGCCTGTGAAATTCATGATTGGTGGGTATAATTCCACGGAATATTGCGATATCCCGGAACTGGGAAGAAATCGGATTTTTATGTTATAGAAGATAGCGATTTATTGTTAACGTTTATCTATTTTCAACATACAAATGTTGGAAATTGATAAACGTTTTAGAAATAGTAAAGTAATAAAAATAATAATTTTTACAGAAATAAACGGCAATTTAGTCTTATAAAAAAAAAAAAATTAACCTTTTTGAAATTTTATCATACATTGATAGAAGGATTTAGTTTAATTTAATGAGATTTAGCAATAGTTACCAAATGATTTAGTAACAAACCTTTCATCACCAAATATTAACTAATAATTACTAAATCGATTATTAAAGCCCATTTATTTCCACCAAATAAATATTTAGTAGTATTTTACAAGTCCGAACAAAAACAGTTTCACTGTAAAAAAATCGCGCCAAGTCCACGTTGATAAGACTATTAAGAAAAAAAAATTTTATTTCTTTACAAAAAGATATAAAATAAAAAATTAAAAAATCCAAGTAACCGATCCCGTGTAAAAAAAAAATCGTCTTAAAATTGTCTTAAAATTATCGTTCGTTTAAGATCTTAAACGTGATACAAACTAAGACTATTTTAAGACTCTTTTAAGACACCAAAAGAAAAATTCCGAGAGCAGATTTTTGAAAATTTTATTCTCGAATTTGTTGTGAAAATTAATTTTTAGACGATTTTACGACTTTCTAACCGCAATATTTTTGAGTAAAATGTTTTTAAATTGAATTTAAAATTGTTAAAAAATTATTATCTGACAATTTTAAGACTTTTTTAAGACGTTCCCGTTTTAATGTTCCGGGGCTCTGTCACTGTTAGCCCATCTTAAAATAGTCTAAATTTTTTATTAAGATTTTTTTAAGACTAATTTAAAATAATTTTGAGACAATTTAAAGACGCTCCATAATAACTTTCCGGAGCTGTCACTGTGATGTCATCTGAAAATAGCCTAAAAATTTTTTAACATTTTTTTTTCAGATTTCTTTAAGACTATTATAAGATTTTTCAAGACTATTTAAAAATTATTTTAAAACAACCTATATACGGTTACTTGCATTTTTTAATTTTTTTTTTTATATCTTTTTCTACAGAAATAAAATTTTTTTTTCTTAATAGTCTTATCAACGTGGACTTGGCGCGATTATTTTACAGTGAAACTATTTTTGTTCGGATTTCAGTATTTTTTGTAATTATAATAAAAATTGACAATTTTAATTTAATACATTTCCGGTGGCAAACTATCCCCTTTAAGCTATAGTTCATGTAAAAGTTATTCTTGCGCCGCCTGGCGTGTGTAATTGCAAGCTGTCAAATATCGTTTTTTCACTGTAGTTTCCCATCTATTATAAGATTAGCATGCATCCTTATATTATTTAGTCTCTGGCCGTCCGCTTTTTACATAAGAAAAAAGTTAAAATCTAAAAATCTGGGTCGCTATAGTTTGTGCTGATTATTTTTAATAATTTTAAATAGAAATTATAAAGATAATTGATAATAATCAAGTAATACGCGTTATAAAAAGCATGAACTACTATTATAAAATATCAGATAAAAAAAAATCAAAATAAATTTGAAAAAAAATTTGTAACCTCAAAAAACCGTTCTGCTTACGGTATATACACACTCGGTAGTCTGGTTTGAGAACGGTACTTGGCGCCAGACTCTATCGAGTCTGTTGATTTGAAATTTTGCACTGTAAAAATTTAGATTTATTTTTAAAATTTTTGTAGATCAATTATTGCTAACTTATTGAGTAAATAAAATTAAATGTTTTATAATTAATTTTTCTAAATTTTATTTTTTTAACGGTAATTTTCATTTTTAATGTTTTTCACAATTTGTCTATTTATACAGAAATATTATTTAAAAATTTTATAATTTAAATTAAAAAAACAATTTTTTCTTTTCAATATCTTGCTACTGTAATTACATTATTTTGAATTACTCATTTTGAGTAAAAAAAAAGACTTGAAATTTGTAAAAAAATTTTGATTTAAAAAAATTTAGCTTACAACTAATAAAATTGTTTTTAATAAGAGCAGAATGCCGTTAAGCTAAAAATGACTTTACAAGTAAAATTTGATTGATCAATCCCATTCATAAGATATTTTTTATAAAAATAATAACAATAATGGAGGGTGGTAATTTCCGTTCGATGACAAATAATAAATGAGATTAACGTATGCGTGTTTGATATCATAAGAGACAACGCCTTTAATTAATTCAAATGCATTAGATGATTACGTATTATTAATTTATTTATTACAATATTATTAATTACTTATAATATTATTATATTCGTAATGCTTATTATTACTTCGCTTAATTAATTAAAAATATTTCGAAGGCTGCTTTTATTTCCGCCAACGGGAAAAAAAACTCAATACGAAACCCACGTATATACCTGTCTATTTTTATACATGTCCAAGAAGAGCGTGTGAAAATACCAACGGATTCAGAAGCTAAAAATTCCGATCGATCGTCGGTAGATTAATAGAGATCAAAGAGAAATCCGATATTTTTTTTGTGCCAATTTCTTTGATGGATTTTGTTTTTTTTTTTTGCAAGAACAAAAGAATTTTTCTTTTGTTTTTAACCCTTGACATTTTTTAGGCACTTTGCAAAGCGAGTGTGCACACATTTTAACGATTTTCATGAAATTACTGGAAAATATGTTGTAGTAATAAATAATTATACTTATAGCAACGAATCTATTAGTTCCTTCAAGAAAATTGGTCTACACGGAAAAAAAATTGAAGCAATTTTTACTATTTTACTATCGTAATATTTATTAAATTAAATAGTAACGGTGGACTGTACTTCTCATTTATTAATTTTTACGATCTACTATTGTAAATTTTATCCAACAAGCAAGGCTAGCAAGAAACTTAAAAAGTCGAATAATATAGAGCAAATTATACAATATGTGTTTGTAAACTTTACAATTCAAGTATTGTAAAAATTGACGGTTTTTTTAAAAGAAATTTTAGGGAGGGAGAGAGATAGGAGGTTGGACTAATTGGTACCAATACAGTAACCGAAAAAAGAAATCGGAATTTTCGTCCTATCCGGGAATCGAACCCAGAACTCATTGTTGGCAGCCAGAGACTCGCCCTCTACGCTATCCGAGGTAAACTAGTAATCATATCCTTTAACATTTACATAAACTCGGAGTCTAGCACTGTACACGGCCATCGCTCACACTAATTGACAAATATTCCCATTCAACTATTGTAAAATTTGTTATAGTTCTATTGGAAAGATACAGAGGCAGCACTGGAAATTTTAATTCTTACTTTTTACAATAGTAATATCGTATTTTTTCTAATCGTAAATTGTAAAATTTCATGAATAAATAGTAAATTTTCTTCTTAAATATTGCATGCCTTAATAGCGCGAAGCGCGCAGGTATGCTCTACTCTCGCCTAAAAATCGTGATTTCGATTAAAATGTGATTTTCATAATTTAAATGAAAAAAAATTATGGATAAAAAGCATATTAAAATAAATAATAGTAACTATAGAACACATTAAAAAAATTCTGTTATCGATTAAATAAGATTTTTCAGAAAAAACCCGTTTTTCTGATGAATTAAATGAATAAAAGCGTGGTATTCACGGGAGCTATGGGCTTGATAACACCACAACTTTGTCAAAAATCACTTTCACGATTTAATTTTTTTTTCGTTTCATTCCTAAGAAAGTTTATCAAAACCCTTGTGAAAATTGCGTGTCAAAATAATTCCGTTTCGATACAGTTAATTTTTTTCGATTGTCAGTTCGGTGACTTTTTCTGCGATTTCGGCAGCCATATCTATTATTTTTCATAAACAGAATTGAAATAACTATAAACAAGCAGAAACTATACATACATGATGGTATAATTACTAACTGTTTTATCATCTGTTAAAATTTTCCTTTATTTCGACCTACAGAGGGGATAATACTACTCGCGGGAAAATTCAACTTAAAAAAGAATAATTTTTGTTATGATCTAAATAATTTATGTATGATATGAGCGCTTAAGGCATGCTCATTTGGATTTTCCAAACTTTTGAAAATTAATAGTAATAAAAGTATAGTCCAGCTTTACAATAGTTGTATCGTAAATTTTCCCAGAAATTTTTTTCCGTGTAGTTTTAATAATAAAGCAGTTTGTTGTCTCTCAAAATTAATTTTGCTAGGACATCAATTTTGTTTATTATTGGAACAATTGAAAATTCCTGGATATGGTTAACTCTGCAAGCTATCCCTGGAACTTTCTGTTATCTTAAAGTTTAAAACGCTCAAAAACTTTTCTATTGCAAAGTTAATAGCTCGGCTGCCCAATTTTAAAACACAGTAACTGCAAAATTTTTATACCTGATTTTTTTTAGTATTGCTGTATTTTTTCTAACTTTTAGACTTTAATTTCAAGTATTTTTTCTTAAAATTATTTACATTCAAGTATTTTGTATGCATAAATCAAATTTTTTATCAATTAGGCGCGCAAATTTTCTTTTAACAAAAAAAATTTTTTTAAATCTTAAAATTGTTAGCTACTGTGTTTTGAAATTGGGCAGCCGAACTCTTGAAGCTCAAAATACAACTTCGAGCTCGAAAATCTAGTTATTGTCTTGGAAAAATTTAGCTAACAAAATAATTAGTTATAAATACTTAATTAATCATCAATTTCTTATTACAAAATTATTTATTCCTTCAAGCTAAAAAATAAAAAAATTAATCCATTCCGAATGTCTCTATTCTCAAAATATATAAAATATTTTTATTGAAATTAACGATGTGTGAGATTTTTGTTTATGTTTATTTTTAGCCTCAGTTGAATAGAGACATAAATTCACTCTATTAATTACCAAAATAATAATTGTAAATTGCTTATTCTCTTATTCTCCTTCCCAGTAATCATTATATCGGTTAATCAGATTGACACATGTACGAGGTGACGATGTGCCATAAAAATGTCACCAAGTTTTAGTTTTTTTCGGAGAATTTCTACCAGAAGATTTTTTATTTCTATTCTACTGGTAGTACCACGTGTTTAGAATCGGTTAATATTCACGGTTTAAGATTTTGTCGAATAATAAAAAATTAATTAATATTTAAATAGAATAAATGAAAGTTTAAAAAATTAAAAAAAATATTTTTTTTTAATTCTACAAATAGCTTTTATTGATCAGATGAAAAATCAATAACAGTGATGCAATAACACCCCAAAGCGATTGTTATACCTGATAATTATTTTCCGAGTTTTACCAATCGGATGTAATTAATCTAAGTCGTAAGTCGCTGAGAAACATAACATTAAATATTTATAATTCGTGATCAGACGCTTTGAATAAAAAAGAGATAAAAGTGAAAATAAAGGTGATCACAAATCAACCGCAATCGTTATCTTGAAATCGTTAAGAAAAAAACGTAAATAAATTTTTGTTTCGATTCCGAGATTTTAGACTCTTATCATTCGCTTCAATAAAATAGGAAATATTTTACTTACTACATAAAAAGGATCAGTAGAATTAAAAAAAAAGAAACTATAGTTGACACGTTTTCTATTTTTACGACTCTTGTATTTTTTTGTGTCTCTGATTCGACCGCGAGATATCAGAGCAAGGTGTAATAGTCGTTCCGAGGTGACTAGGAAATAAAATCTTGTTTTTTTTTTTAATTTCTTTTTTACATCTTTTTTTTTTCATGTTAATTTTATTAACTCGATGTAATTTTTTGTTGATACATTTTTTTCTAATTTAAAAAATTTTTTTTTAACAGTAAAAAATTTTTAATTTTTTATACAAATTTCTGATACATTTTCTAAGTTTCAAAATTTTTACATTTAATTGAGTGGGAAAAATTTGACAACGAAAAAAATTATTAAAAATTTAATCGCGATAATTGTAATATAAATAGAAAATTAAAAATATAAATATATTGTGTAGTATAATTATAATTTTAATTCAAATAAATGGTCGAAGCGTCGGCATCTTTGTCTGTGTCTTGTATTATTTACGTCTTACTACTTTAATACATCGCACACGCGTCTCATGTGTCATCATAAGTATGTTCTACCTCAACCGCATTTTATCAGTAATTTTTTTGTATTATTACTTTAATTTTCCGGTTTATTTGGAATCATAATAGAATTTTGATTTTTTTTTAATCAAGTTTGAAGACTAGTCTTTCTTGATATAGTTTTGAGCTAACTATAAACTAGTTTAAAAGACATATAACGCATTTCATTCAATATCCGACATTTTTTAATTCTAATATTCTTATAATATTTTGGAACTATTTATTTCTAAAATTTATTAAAATAATGATAATAAAAACTTCGAAAAAAATTTCTGCAAGCGAGAAGAATAAGCGCCACGGCGCCACGTAGCGGTGAATTTAGAAACTAATTTAAAAAAAAATTTCATAGCTTTTTAATTATTAAGTGAATTGTAAGAAATTTTAATAAATTTTTGAAAATTTTGATAGAAATAATTACAATAATAATAATAGTAATAAATTATAATATTAATAATGATGATAACAATAATAATGTAAACTTCGAAAAAAAATTCTGCAAGCGAGAAGAAAAAGCGCCACTGCGCCACCTGGTGGTAACTTTATAAACTAATTAAAAAATTTCTATAGCTTTTAATTAAGTATTAAGTGAATTGCAAGCAATTTTAATGGTTAATATTAAAAATGTATTATCAAAAATTTTGATAGAAATAATAACAATAATAATAATAATAATAATAATAATCATGAAAATAATAATAATAATATTAATAATGATGATAATAATAATTATACAAACTTCGAAAAAAAATTCTGCAAGCGAGAAAAAAAGCGCTACGGCGCCACCTAGTGTTGACTTTTTAAACTAATTAAAAAAAATTTCTATAGCTTTGTAATTAAGTATTGAGTGAATTGTAATTAATGTTAATGGATTTTTCAAAAAATTTTGATAGAAATAATAATAATAATAAATTTTTTTTAGAGGATATAAATGAATAATGATAAAAATAACTTATGCAATCGGCTTTTCTCAATAAATTGACACATTCTCTTCAGTAAATGAGTTACTCCGGTCCTAATAAATTATTCCGATGATGAATTCAATTAACAAGTTTAATGTCACTTAATTATAACTGACAATTGATTGACAGGTGTCTTAAATCTAAAGTGTTATTAAATCTCTCAGCTCGATAATTCGGATACTCGAACCTCTGATTAAATTTTCCTCCTATTTCATCTTTACTAATTCGTTTACCCGCGATTCTCATTTCACATGTAATTAATTTTTCATAAAAAATGACTATTTTTATTTTATTTCAACCGTATTACTCATACGAGATCGTAAAGAGGATCCAGATGCTGGAAATATGAAATAAGATAGAAGAAATACGAGAAAAGTGAGGATTTTTACTGGAAAAAAAAAAAAAAATAATAAAAATTCTGTCTCGACCGCAACATTTTTGTCTTTTACAAAATTATGTATTCCACAAGCTTCTACCATATCTCTCAAAGCATAACAAGTTATATTCTTTGTCTCTCATTTTCTCACTCACTCTTTAAATATCCACATCTACATCCTTTAGATCCTTTATTTATTTTTACCATTTTTTTACCGTAAGCAATTCAAAAGAACTATTGCACTCTTTGTTTCTGTGTAGTAATAGTTTTAATCGCTTATTTTTATTTTTATGAGCGAGATTTTTTACAATTTTAACTAGATGGCATAATGATTAAAATCTTTTTGCGAATGTCACAAATTTTATAAATGAAGAGATTTAAAATAAAAAAAAATTTAGTTAATCTAGATTTGCATGTCTCCATTAATATTTTATTGATAGATATGAGTAGAACATCTTAAAAAGCACCCCACGTTTTTTTTAAAACAAAATACATTTTTTTCTTATTTACACTATTATTGATTTATATTTATTAAAATATTTCACACTATTCTTAATTCAAATTTATTTTCTATTTTTTAGTTTGGTTTATTTATAAAAGCGTGTTTTTTTAGTTTTTTTTTAAACTATTATTTTTATTAGAGCCAAATTAATCGGTAGCTCAATCAGCATTCATTACAATAGCGAACAAGGCTCTTTCCTCAAAAATTGTAAATTTAAATTCTTGCTTATTTTGTTGAATTAAAATTCTCTTTGGTATTCGAGAATTTGTTAATATTAGATAAATCGGTTAAAGATAATGATTGGAAATTAGGATTAATATCAATTCTTGCCTTATCGACTAGATGAAAGTTATATCCGAACAAAAACAGTTTCACTGTAAAAAAATCGCGCCAAGTCCACGTTCATAAGACAATTAAGAAAAAAAAATTAGTTTTTTCTTTACAAAAAGATATAAAATAAAAAAAGTTAAAAAAATCCAAGTAACCGATATGATTGTATATGATTTTCCGAAATTAGAAAAAATTTTGTAGTAAATTTAAAAATTAAAAAAACAATTTTGAAACGTATTTAGTGTGCGCGGTTGCAAAATATTTTACTTTTAACTAAATTCGTAAAATCTATTTACTAGAACTTTAAAAAAATTGAAATCCACAACATGACGCA
>CAJNRD030001117.1:10544146-10568726 GCA_905319865.3 Cotesia congregata | reverse complement strand
AAAATATGAAATCAAAAAAACTCTAAGTACTGTTTATAACTTTATTAAAAATATGAAAAAAAGTTAGTAGCATGTTTAAAACTTAATGAAAATCTTTTTTAACGTACTTGGCGTACGTCTTTGAATAGGCCAAATTTTTTCGTGAGCGATATTTAATTTCATGTGCATAAACATATAGAAAACGTTAATATCTTAAGTTCTAAAAATTTGGGATACTCAATGACGCACGCCAAGTACGTTTAAAAAGATTTTCATCAAGTTTTAAACTTGCTACTAACTTTTTTTCATATTTTTAATAAAGTTATAAACAGTACTTGGAGTTTTTTTGATTTCATATTTTTTTGTAAAAAACGATTAATTTTTTTCGAAGTCTTATGAACGTGGACTTGGCGCGGTTTTTACAGTGAAACTGTTTTTGTTCGGATTTCACATCTTTTTGCAAAGTGCCAATGTTATTCAAATGAGTCTTATGAATGTGAACACATCCTTAAATTATTATTATAAATATATTTTTTATGAAATATAATAATTTTAATGCTGTATAGAAAAATCCAGCCCTTAATGACCGAAACAGATAATCTCATAGTTACGTCTGGCATTTAAAAACTTGGCGCCTAAAGTTTACTTATCCAGTTACTACAGTGTATGTAAAATTTCTCGCGTCGCACTCTAGTGTGTAAAAATAAAAACTGTTAAAACTCAATTTTAGACTGGAGTTTCCGGTCTACCTATGAAATTACTGCACATAAGTATTTTTTATAGTCTATGGATGTCAGATTTTGCACCGAAAAAAGTTCCAAAACTAAAAATTTACATTGCTATAGTTTGTGCTGCTTAAATTTATTAATTAAAAATAGAATTCATTAAAAAGTATGTAAAAAGTAAATGATTAACAGTTTATTAAGATGTAATCTATTATTAAAAAACATAACTTTTAATATAATTATTCTAATAATTATATAAAATTTTCTAACCCTAAAATCAGGCTCTGCTTACGGTATAGTACTCGGTAGGCTGGCGTTTGAACGGTACTTGGCGCCAGACTTCTACCGAGTCTGTAGATTTTTAGCAATTATTTTTTTTACAATCTACTTTTAAAAAAAAATTTTTTTTAATTTTCTGAGCAAAAAAAAATTTATTTTATTTGCAAGTCAACGAACTCTTAAAAAAAAAATCAACGCCATTAATAAATAATTTATATAATTATTATTTAGCATAAAAATCTTAATTAACATCAAACGTTCTAAAAAAAAGTCCTAACAACCCGTCAAACAGCAAAAAATTAGCGAGATCTAAATATAATTCTCCGATTTATAATCCAGCATATTTATATTTATAGAAAATGAATGAAATACCCAGGACAAGTTATGATATTGTTCGGTTGCTTCTCGGAATCTTGAGCGATCGGTAAAACGGATAAAACCATAAGATAGAGCCCCGTCCCTTCTCGGTCTCTCTCGCTCCCATCCTCATCTCAGTCTTTTAATCTTAGAAACAAACCATCAGCTATACCCATACCACAAGTACCCGCTCAAATATATTTATATTTATATCCATAAATAAATAAAATACAAGACACGATAAAAAACACAAGACACTTTTATTTCTTCATTCAAATGTCCCTTATGATCCGTAACTTCTTCATTAAATTTATACGCTTATACATTTTCTTCCCCGGCTCGTGACTCTTCTGGTGATAATTAAAATTCATTCAGTCCGAGACCTATTCAATCCATTATTTTCGAGCCACAATTGTTCAAAAAATATTGTTATTCCCCGCAACAATTAAATGTTGAACCTTAACCCCTTGATAGAGGCCCTGACCATCGCTATCGCTATCAAAAATCAATCTTTGAATGAAGATTTTTATAAACGCGTGCTAGAATGTACTTTTGTTCATTTCGTATCAAATGTGAAGGTTTAAATGTTTGCCGCGGAATTATTCCGCGAATTTGCGCCAGCCGCTTTTGTCTTAAGCCGGCTGACTTGTAAAATTACGTGGAACAGGTATATATCCTTGGTATTTATAGAGATTGTGATTATGATGAATTATTTATTTTTATGTTGCTTTATACTGTTTTTGATGTTTTGCACAGAATTTTGTTTTTACGATTCATAATAAATTATAAGCAGTCTACAGTAACTGTGTGACTGCCGAGATTTACAGATTATCAAGAAGAAAACTTTAGCTTAGTGATTTTTTGATAATTCTAATCATACTATACATAGTTTGGGTACTTTTGTACGCTTCATAAACGATGCTCTACTCTCGCCTTAATTTAAAAAAATCACATGATTTTTTAAACTAAATTTGTCTTTTTTTAATTACACGCTTTTTATTAGCTTCACCTGTATGCTTGTTTGTATGTTTGTCACCGACTCTTTTGGACGTGATTTTGACCCACTTTAAACGGTCAAATTTCACTCAAGGGGGTATTCTGGTCTAGAAATTTGAAAAATTCGATTTTTTTTTGCATATTTCTAAAGTTTAGACCCTTAAAAATATGTCCTTAAGTGGATTTTTCAAAATTCGAATTATTTTCGGAGATACAGTGGATTTTGTGACGCAGCTGCTTCTGCTTCTGCGAGCTTCTGCTTCTTCAAAAGAAGGCAGAACAGCTCGATTAGCAGAAAGAACTTCGCAAAACATCGAGTAGGAAGTAGAAGAAGGCCCAATTTATGGATCTGGGATTCGCGATTAATCCAAAGTGAATATTAAATATTATTATGAGTTATTTTACTGAAATTGTTTCTCAAACTTTAAACGCGATTTTCTCAAAACTACTTTTTTTGAAGTGGTTGACATGATATCTCAAGTTCTACCCCACCGATTCCTTTGAAATTTGGTCGGAATTCGCTTTATATATCTCTCTATCGCGTCTGCTTTGAATTTTAAATAATTTCAATTAGGAGTATTTTTAAAAAATTCGAAAAGGTCAAAAAAAGGGGTAAAAAAAATTGATATTTTATGTCGACGCCATTTTGTGAATTTTTTTTTATTTTGCCTAAGGTCAACGCGATAGCGAAATCTTCTCAGATTGAGAATTTTTCAATTTTTTTTGTTTCATATCACTACAAGAGCTGGAATCATGTCAAAACCAGAGTGGACCGCTTTTTTTGTAGCCCCCACTTCACCGGCCTGTAATTTGTCAAATTTATCATTTTTTTTTTTTTTTTTTTTTCAATATTTTTATATTTTTTAAATGTCAATAAACATCATATATAAAAACAGATAATAAAAATGTTTTCATTTTTTTTTATGTTAGTTTGAAAAATGCCTAAAATTTAGCCTTCTTGACCAGAATACCCCCTTAAACTTCGTAGACTTATCGAGGACCGATGACAATACACTAATTTGATAAGATTATTCCATTATTCAATTTGCGGAATAAGATTTGTTAGTTTATATAACTTTCATCCAGTCGATAAGGCGAGAATTGATGTTAATTATAATTTCCAATCATTATCTTTAACCGATTTATCTAATATTAACAAATTTTCGAATGCCAAAGAGAATTATAATTCAACAAAATAAGCAAGAATTTAAATTTACAATTTTTTAGGAAAGAGCCTTGTTTGCTATTGTAAAGAATGGTGATTGAGCTACCGATTAATTTTGCTCTAATAAAAATAATAGTTTAAAAAAAAACTAAAAATACACGCTTTTATAAATAAACCAAACTAAAAAGTGGAAAATAAATAATAGTTTGAAAAAACTAAAAAACACACTTTTATACACGGAAAAAAATTTCTGGGAAAATTTACGATACAACTATTGTAAAGCTGGACTATACTTTTATTACTATTAATTTTCAAATATTTTAGAAGAAAACTTACTATTTATTCATGAAATTTTACAATTTACGATTAGAAAAAATACAATATTACTATTGTAAAAAGTAAGAATTAAAATTTCCAGTGCTGCCTCTGTATCTTGCAAATAGAACTATAACAAATTTTACAATAGTTGAATTGGAATGTTTGTCAATTAGTGTGAGCGATGGCCGTGCACAGCCCTAGACTCCGAGTTTATGTAAATGTTAAAGGATATGGTTACTAGTTTACCTCGGATAGCGTAGAGGGCGAGTCTCTGGCTGCCAACAAAGAGTTCTGGGTTCGATTCCCGGATAGGACGAAAATTCCGATTTCTTTATTCGGTTACTGTATTGGTACCAATTAGTCCAACCTCCTATCTCTCTTCCTCCCTAAAACTGTCAATTTTTACAATAGTTGAATTGTAAAGTTTACAAACACATATTGTATAATTTGCTCTATATTATTCGACTTTTTAAGTTTCTTGCTAGCCGTGCTTGTTGGATAAAATTTACAATAGTAGATCGTAAAAATTAATAAATGAGAAGTACAGTACACCGTTACTATTTAATTTAATAAAAATTACGATAATGAAATAGTAAAAATTCCTTCAATTTTTTTTCCGTGTAGAAAACCAAACTAAAAAATAGAAAATAAATTTGAATTAAGAATAGTGTACAAAATTTTAATAAATATAAATTAATTATAGTGTAAATAAGAAAAAAATGTATTTTATTTTAAAAAAAAGCGTGGGGTGCTTTTTAATATATTATCAAAATGATAATCCTTCTACTCATATTTGTCAATAAAATATTTATAACTATTGACATCATGCACCCCACACTTTTACAATAAACTACATTTTTTTTCTTCTTTTCATTATTAATTTATATTTATTAAAATTTTTTACACTATTCTTAATTCAAATTCATTAGAATTTATTTTCTATTTTTTAGCTTGGTTTTCTATAAAAGCGTAATTTTTACTTTTTTACACTATTATTTATTTATATCAATTTTTTTCACCAAAATATTCATCAGTAAATAAATTGCAACGCTCTTCAACGAATAAAAGACACCCAAAATAAAAGTTAATTGATTAATCCAGCTTCGCACTCCAGCAGTTGCATTAAATATTGCCCATCTCTTAAAAATCTACGCTAATAAATAAAATAACCAAAATATCTACAGCGTTGTTGAGTAAAAATATGAAATATGTCTCCATGCTATTAGCAGTTTCCGAAGTTATTCTTCAGCCTCTTTATTCTCCTCGAGACTTACCGTGTAGCACACACTTTAATTCATATTTTTACATTGTGTACCACTCTTTTAAGTCAAGACTACCATTTAACATAGCTTTAACACGGTGGACGCGATAAATTTAATAAATTTTCAGTTCACCAAAGTGCGACGTTAAATTTAAAAAACTTTCGTCTCGGATTATATTCTAAAGATACCGGGAGAAAAGTTTACCTAGTTGATAATAAGTCGCGTAAGTAGCCCCTGGTAGGTACCGAAAAAAAAAAAAAAATAAATGATTAACGCTCCTTTTTGATCCTGAATCCCGCTATGAATTATAGCATTTTTGTTTTATCTCTTTTTAATTCTCGGATAACTTTGCATTTATTGAAGCTTCAACATTTCAACTCCAGAATTGAGTCATCGATGAGACGGATGGCTGATGGTGAGTTATTTGACTTCTTTGACGGACCACCTGCTCGGATAGAGCCATCAATGATCGAGTTTGTCTCAATTTTTTCCTTTTGTAGCGCTTAAAAATCAACATTTCAACTTTTTGTCACGTTAAATTGTATCTAACAATGATATTATACATAATAAATAATAGTTTAAAAAAACTAAAAACACACTTTTTATAGAAAACGAAACCAAAAAATAGAAAATAAATTTAAATTAAGAATAGGGTTAAAAATTTCTTAAAAATTCACCCTACGCTTTTCATAAAATAAAATACATTTTTTTTTCATTTACACTATTATTAATTTAAATTTATTTTTTATTTTTTAGTTTGGTTTTCTATAAAAAACGTGTTTTTAGTTCCCGTGTAAAAAAAAATCGTCTTAAAATTGTCTTAAAATTGTCGTTCGTTTAAGATCTTAAACGTGACACAAACTAAGACTATTTTAAGACTCTTTTAAGACGCCAAAAGAAAAATTCCGAGAGCAGATTTTTGAAAATTTGCGTGTAAAAATGATATAAAAAGCACATTTTTAGAAAGAAAAATGATTTTAGAACTTACTAAAATTTTTTAAAATCGATTAATTGCTATTTTAACATAAAAAAGTGGTTTTAATGGATTGGTGTGGGTTTATCGAGTCCTTATGGAGGGGCAAACACGATAACTTTTGAAAATATCAATTTTTTAACTCAATCTATTTTTTAATCTGCTCATCTATCTCATAAGAAGCCACGGATTAAAAATGAAAGCTTAATATTGTTTTGTTTAGTTATAATTAATTTTTTTCGGCTGGCAGTTCCGAAATTTTCGGCTTTTGGCAGCCATATGTAATAATTTATTACTAAATATAGCTTGAAGACAGCTGACACTATACTAAATTGTGACGTAGCCTGCGAACCGCCGGTAATATAGTTTTCTATCGTTTCTTTTGATGATTTGCTTGATCCGCAAGAGGGCGTTGAATTCGTATAAAAATAAACACTATTCACGTAAAAATTTGAATGAACTATAAATTGAATTGTAAATAAAATTTCTTATAATTTACTCTTTATTAACTCATTGTAGTTATCTTTTCAATTAATTCTTATAATTTTTTCATTGACATCTGAAGCATTATTGAAAAATGACCTTTAATTTTCACAACTTATGACCAAATTTAAACTCGTCAAAAAGAGTAAAACTCAAACTATACACGGAAAGAACAATAACTCACTGTACATATTCATAAAGTATACTCCGTGGTATTCATAGTGAAAAAAATTTCAAACTATAGTCAATATCTTTTAAAGTATACTGCATGAGTTTTTAACTGTACTCCGTGAAGTTTCCTATTTAACCGAGTATACTTTAAAGGATATTGACTATAGTTTGAAATTTTTTTTACTATGCATACCACCCAGTGAGTTGTTGTTCTTTCCGTGTACAACGAGATCTCGACCATCTTAAAGCGATAATTAGACTCTGAGTAATAGCAAAGATAAAAACACCTACTTTCCTTCGGTAAGTATGACATTTTAGCTTTGACAATTTTTATCTCGGAAACTATTTGTCGGAACTGGGTGCCGTCAAAGTGAAAAATGTACCTCTGGGTCCATTCTATAAGCATGTAAATTTTGAAATTTTTTTACAAAGTCATTTTTGAGTTATGGACTTTTGAAATTTGGAAAATTTAAATTTTGTTTGAAAAAAATTAATTTTTTTTTTATTGATGAGTATTTAAAAAAAAAAAGAGTTTAATTTCAATTTAAAATGATGGAAAAAAAGCAATAATTTTATTTTTAAAAATCAATGTCGACCCATATCAATTGGAAGCCTGGTCAATAGTATAATCCCAACACGGCAGGTGATCTATGCCTCGGAATATTTAATACTCGTCTCATATATTATTTTAATACCCAACACATCGGAGATAATCGAGTATCGGCGATTAGGGATAGGAATTTATTTAAACCTTTTTTTAGTTGTCCACCGACTGGACATAATTCAAATTAATTTTTGACATTATTCATAAAATGCAGTGTCTCCGATTCCCTTTCACTTTGACCTTGTTTGCATGCTAATAATAATAAAAGCACATCGAAATAAAAATTGACGGTAATTTTTATCATTAAACTTCGCTTCTAGGAGGAGAAAAAAAAATGTGGGAGAAGAAGATTTTTAATTACAGAGTGAAAAGAATTGTTAATTTTGTTTTAGAAAAAAATTATAACATCGATGATTGACGTCGGTAAATTAGAACTAGAAATTTTTTTACACACGTCAGTCATAGGTGATCTCGGTTGTTTGATTGCCGGTTAATCGATTTTGGATTAAAAAGTTTTGGAATAAATTCTCAAATAAATCTTTACTTTTTTTTCTGACAATGAAAAATATTAGGTAATTTTTCAGGCGAGCAAAACTTGGGTTAAGAATGTCGTTCTATACCTGAATCACAATGTAAATTAGTCGGTTATGGTAACATATTAAATTATACAAGAAAATTTGGAGCAGAGTTTTTTAAACCTGTATTGTTTTCTATTAAAATATAATTTTGTTAAGTCAAACGATTGTTTTATTAAATTTGATTAGAAAAAAATAAGTAATAAGGCGAGAAAAAGTCGTAAATTAATTAAAAATTCTTTTAATTTTTTACCTTGTATACTTTTTAACAATAATTAATTTATTATGATTTTTTGAAGTAGTTTATTAATTTAATTTCTATATTACTAATTCGTAATCGAAGAATAAAAATCTTTATTTTTTGTATAGCAAGAGCGAAGCAGAGTGTGTGAGTAAATAAATATGAAGAAATAAAAAAGATGAATGTGTATAAGAAAAGCGAGAAATGTTTAAGTCGCGTATCGAGTGAGCGTAGCGAAGAGTAAAGAAATATATAAAGAGAGACTGATCTGAAAGAGTCTTTCGGAAATCTTCTCTGGAGTTCTTCCAGTCTCGGTAACGTCTAATGGACGTCATTAGCTCGTGTAGATTATAGGGCGGCGTAAGGTAACGATCACTTCTTGTAGGGCAATACCGACACTCACGGCCTCGTGTATTCCATAGATACAGATAGTAAACAAACACATGCTCAGTTAAACATGTGGATTATCAACGCGGATACAAAGGAGTACTATTTTCTGATGGCTTCTGATTTTATCGGATTAAATACTTCTTGTGATAAGTAGAATTATTATATAGAAATATCATTTATGGAGTCATTCTGGTTCCAGTGGTTGAAAAAAAGCTAATTGCACGCCTCATAGCGCGAAGCGCGTGAGGTTGTGCTTTATACTCGACTCGTTAAGATCAAGCAATTTTGTGATCTTTAAATGCCTCTATCACAACCATATTACACTTATACAATGATATAAGTAGATGTACACCGAAAAAACACTTAAATTAAACCATCTGTTACTTTCTAAAATCATTTCATGTTGCTATTTTGAAAAAAAAAACGTTTTGAAAAAAATTTTACGTGGACGTCCGGATGTCACCCCATTTTGGATGTACCAACGATTATCGATTACTCCCGAACAAATTGATATTTCAAGACCGGACCTTTTTTATTAGTTTAAGAATTCGATGAACTGGGTCCGTATTGAATATCAGTGGTCTAGCTTACGTATTTTTTTTTTAAATTGAATTTTTATTAAAATTCACTACGATACAACCGTACAAAGACAAACGAATTTTTCTTATATGTCACGTGAAAACTATGGCGCCACTTGATCAAGCTAGACTTTTTTAGACTGCGAGCCCATATGACAAGAAAAAAGGGCGCCGATATTTAAAAAAAAAAAATAAAAAATACTCCATAAGAAATTACTTAATTATAATTTTTTAATTAATTACACAATTAATTTTTTTCTTAAAAAATGAATGAGCGCTATGAGGCGTGCACTTTTGAATTTTCCAAACTTTTTTCATGATTTTTTTTACACAGAAACTATTATAGATATTAATTTAATATAAAATTTATTCAGCTCAACAAATACACTCTTGAATAACACAGAAAATATCTAAATTTATTTTTTTTTATTTTTTATATAAATAAACAACGGGTGAACGGAGCTCTGATAAAACGTTGGTATATCGCTGACGTGCATGATAACTTGATAATGGCTCATCTAAAACACAAAAACCAAAATTATTTACCTTCAATATTTAAGTAGTTATTGCACCAGCAAAGGAGATTAATATTTATTGATAAAAAACAAAATGGCGGACCTTAAAAAAAACTGAAAAATGAGACTTTTTTTCACAGTTTTTAGTCCTAAAAAATAGTAAAAATCAAAATTTTGATTTGGTTGGGGCTGATGCAATAGCTATTACTATGTAGTGTATGTGGTTTAAATTTCATTAAGATCGGGTCAGTGGTTCCGTAGATATCATGGACGTCGACCAGAAAAACATAGTTCTGAGATAAACGCGTTTAAAGTTTTTTTAATTAAAAAAAAAATCTTACCTAAAGTCAATCAGCGAGGCACCATACAAAATCCCTTCAGCCTTTTCAAAAATTTTATTTTTCTCCACTCGAACATCTACATAAACATCGTTAAATAATATAGTTAGTAGTCCGATCACTTACAAATTTTAACATCATACTTTTGGATGCATGTACTTTCGAAAAAAATTTTTTTTAAAGTTACAAACCACAGTTATCCCTTGAAAATAATTTCTTGAACTAAATGTAATCTATGTTATTAAGAGAATAAGAAACATTTTGTCTCCAGTCATATGATAGTCATATGATGAAATCGGTTTTTTTAGTGAAATTTAGTGTCATTGAAAAGGCCTTGACTTGAATTTGTGCCTTTTCAAGGTTTCATATCATTTTTACTGATAGTCAATTTGTGATGCTAAGTATTTAGGCTGCATTCGAAAATGCTATATCTCTAGATACATAATTAAGAAATGACCTTGTATCTTGTGAAATATTGACATTTTTAAAGGTATTAGCTCATCCTGATGTTTCACTCATCGAGACCTTTCATTTGAGTACCCACATCAATTTTTCATATATTTATATATATTATATGTATATATGTATATATTATATATCTATATATGAAAAATATATCAAAATGCATGTAGGTACTCAAATGAAAACTCTTGATGAGTGTAACATCGGGATGAGCTTATATTTTCAAAATATATATTATATATATGGCTATATGAAAAATATAACAAAAATGCATGTGGGTACTCAAATGAAAGCTCTTGATGAGTGTAACATCGGGATGAGCTTATATCTTTAAAATATATATTATATATATGTATATATGTGAAAAATATATCAAAATGAATTTTATTTTTATCCACTCGAACATCCAAATAAACATCGTAAAATATGATATAGTTAGTGTTATTACATTTTTTATCACATATGACCATCTATATTTAATATATCTGTAAATATATGAATAATTCTTAACACGCCTTTTTTCGGGGACAATAATTATAAATTAGATATATGTGACATAAATTTTTGATATCTTCAGTTATAATTTTTAAAATTCGATGCTTTGACTCACACAATATTTTTCAAGACAATTTCGCATTTTATTTCTCAAAGAAACAAACAAAAAAAAAGACACAAATGAATGTACAATTCAACAATTGTCGGCACAGAAAGACGTTAGTTAGATAAAAAGAAATATTTTGAAAGAATAACCGGCTATTTAAAAACCGTAAATTATAATAGCCACATCAATGCGTTCATTGTATAGAATAGTCGACACTATATCTATACAGAGAAATAAAGGTACAAAAAGGAGGTAATGTGCAAAGAAAGCGTAAGTAAGATAGAAGTCGAGCTGGAGAATATTAAAGATGGATAAGAGCGAGTGAGTAGCCTGGTGGGGGAAGGGGGAGGATCGGAGGAGGGGAAGAGGAAAATAAGGGGTGCATTTAAAGTTATGGGATTTTAGTGGAGATGCTATAAATTTATCTGCCATAACTTGTTATATGCGCTCTTACTTTTATATACCTATGTATATATTTTTGTAAATATGTTTATATAAAATTTTCATTGTGGCCACACACAAGCGCAAGACCTCCCTTACGCGGTTATTTTTCTTCGCTTTTTTGTGTGTAGAAGTGCTTTTGCTTTTACAGGGTATTAACTATTTATTGAGGTTATTTGTAAATTCCAGGTTTTCTTTTTTTATGGCTAAAACTTTATTTTTATGCCCGTGAAATTGATTCTTTGTTGCGTTACTCGATAAATCCTTTTAGTTCTCAGGGAAATATTGGCTGTAAATAAAATTTAAGTTTACAATTTTTTTTTGACGTTTTATATTTCTCCGGACGACAGTGTTTCATTATTTGTGATCAGAAAAATCTTTTCATATTTGAATATTATTTGATGAAAATTTCCAACGGTTGAAATATTCGACATTTCATTTTGTTCGTTATTTTTTAAAAAAAAAAACTAACCCCATACTTTGGACAACATTAATTCCGTACCAGCATAAAGTAACAAAATTTCTAAATTTTCAATAAACTGATATTATTCAGTCAAAAAATATTCGATTATTAATATTAATAAACAATCACTAAAGCTGTTGGATATATTCAACTGAATGAAATATTATTGCATTTACAGAGCAATCATGAAAAATGATCAAAACGTTATTTAAGTCTTCTGGCCCACCAAATTAAGTGCATAAAATTTTTTGAAACCTCAAATTTGTTATTACTAGTCAATATAATCCTTGAATTCGGCAATGTAAAATATTGCAAAATATAATTATAAAAAGTACTCAGTTTATAATTCAAAATTGATTTTAAAATTTAATATTTTATATATATAATATTAATAATCCAAATTGAATATTTACGTTTTCTTAAATTAAATTTTATCTACTGCAAACATTATTACAGAATCGAATGATAATTTTACTATACAAAAGGTTAGATTATACGTTTATTAATATATAAGTACGGCAAAAAGTAAGATAAAAATAGACATCGACTTATAATCAAATAGTATTTTTATTTTTTTTATATCTTTTATTTTAGTAAATTAACTTTATATTTTATTCAAAACTTTTCTTGCTATTCTGTGATATTACTTCAGAATAATAAACATCGATCTATCTATTCATCTACCCAACGTAATTGTAGTCGGTACTTAATTACTTAATTCACCGCTCTGCAAGTGAAAACTTTGGACTAGCTTTCGCCATCTAGCGGCTGATAGGTAACTAATAAATATTATTCGTAGAATTAACTAATAAAAATATTTTTTCTTATGAAATAATTTGATTGTGATATTCTTTTAGTTTAACACGTCAAATACAGAAAATCTATAAAAGTACTGGCACACAATTCTTAATACTCTTAAATGATGGTCATTTTGAATACTTGATTAATTCTGGAGGATAATTTACAGGACCAATATAATAGATGAACCTTCAAAAATGATTGATTTGAATATTTCAGGTGTAATAGAAAGCGAAAACTAATTTGTTTGTTTCAATAAGGGAAATCATAAAATTGAAAGAGCGAATTGAATATAAATGTCAATTAGATTATGATAAAAAATATTCTGACTGTTGTGACAGATATTGTGCAATCAATATAAAACCAAAAATGATTAAGGATTTATTATATATAAAACCAAAAACAAGCACGTAATGTAATTTTTGAGTACAACAGCAAGTAGTTAACCAGAATTTCTGCTTAAGCAATTTCGAAAAGATAAGTAAAGCACAGATAACAAGCCATTTATTTATACTATCACTGATAGTTCTTATAACTTATATATAATACAGGTGTTCAAATGACAGGAGAGAACTATATATGCCACAGAAAATTATAAATGATCAATACTTGAGATCTGGATTTTTAGGAAATTGTTTATGTAAGAACTTAACAGACAAAAAAAATTGTTCTCCAATAAGTCAATGTAACATTTTAGTTATAAATTTCATGATTATATGGCAACGAGAAGGTTGTTACAAATCTTATGTATCTTACTATTGCTATAATTGATAAATATTGAAGTTTTTTCAATTTTTTCAGTCATAAATATACTTATCAATAATATGAAACAATGTAAGTTAAAATTATGTCACATATATCCAATAAAAAATTACAATTTGCTATAATTTTCAACCGGTACTTAAATACTCGATCTACGGCTCTGCAAGTGAACACTTTTAACGACCTTTCGCCATCTAGCGGCTGTAAGAGAACTTTGAGGTAATATAAAGTAGTCTAATTTGAATAATAGAAAATGGATCCAATATTTGGGAAATTAGATCTTATATAATAATTCAGCTTTATAGATTTTACTAACATTAAAAAAAAAATAATTTTTAACGAATTATTCTTTCTAACATGGAAAATCTTACAGATAAATGATTGAAGATCGATGCAGATATAATTGATCACGATTCCAATTAAACAAACCTTTATTAAAACCATTCAAAAAATCATCTCAAAAATTTTGTAAGAAAAATTACAGTCTAAAAAATGTTGCGAATTGATTTATATACAAGCTTGCGAAGTGTATGATTCAACTATATATTTGAATTCAATTACTTTAATGTTGAATATTGATGAATCAGAAAATAAGTTTTTCGTATACTTGAGTTTATATTTGAGATTTAAGAATCTTATTTTATCAAATGGATTAAATTAAATTGATCAAATTTCGGTGTATAAAAAATCTTGATTATTCGGGAAAAAATTAATTTGCCTGATCATATATATTAATATATTGAATTATTAAAACTATAGTGTGTCACTAAAATAATACAATTCTAGAAATGATAAGACAGTTATTAATAGGTAATCTAACTCCTTCAAATGTATGTAATTTATACATAATTGTTATTTATAGAATGGAACTTTAACTAATTTGTAAAAATTTGAAAATGTATAATTTAATAAAATAACTATCTTATTTTTATTTCAAAAGATACTTAATTACTTTACCTCCCGTTCTGCAAGTGACAACTATAGACAACTTATCACCACCTAGCGGCTGTCAAGGTACTTTTGACGAGATGTGTCTACTTCAATACACATAACGTATGATTTTTTACGACCAAATAAGTCCCTTAATTTGTATAATGCAAAGGAGCTCAATTTCAAAAAATTTTATTGATCATTATAATAATTTTAAATTTTTGAATTTGTCTGATGTTCTTCACTGTAGAATGAATGTCATCAGTTTTTATTGAATACTTATAAAAACTAAGTGAAAATAATATAAGCCACTTAAAATCACAATTTAACTTTAGGAAAACGTGTTTAAGTTAACTTTTATCAAAAATTGGATGACAAGGGTAAAATGCTAGGAAAAATCGGAAAACTAATACTATCGACATTTAAGATTGAAATGATATTCATAGGGAAAATGAAATTTTGTCAGGAAAGGATTTACATCGATGAGAAAAATCTTATGTAAATGCTCCTGTTAGAATAATAATTTATTTTCGAGAAATATCAAAACTTTTGTAAAAATTTATAACTTTTGGATAAGATGAATCCCGAGACACAAGATGATAGGAAATTTTAGCAAGTCGAAAATTCAATCAACAAATTAATGGATCCAAGAAACAGAGAATTAAACTGTTGGAAACCACATGCATAAATTATTCCTAACGAAGTCTGCAGAATAGCTATTATTAATAAATAAAAATTCTTGATCACGAAAGCAATTGCTAGCTATTTAAAATTTTTAATATCAGTACAATTTTAACTTGTAAAAAATTATTTAATCCATGAAGAGAAAATCAACTAACTAAAAAAAATCTTTAAATAATACTTAATAACTTTTTTCCACATCTCTGTAAATGAAAACTTTAGACTACCTCTCGCCACCTAGCGGCTGGCGCGGAACTATTGATAGACGCTTTTTACGATAGAAAAATCGTAAGTTTTTTTTTTTCGTTCGTAAATAAATCTTTAGGTTATATTCCAATGAAAAATATCAACCTAGATAATTTTTTTAGTTGAAATTTGACGAATATTAAATGAAAAAATTAATATGTTCTGAGAGAATTTTATGGTACCTTGTAAAATGATTAGAATTTTTAAATTTTAATTTTAATTGAAAAAAGATTTTTTTATTTTGTACTATTAAAAATTACTTGAGATAAAGCTATGTAGGACAAAACATCCGCGTAGACAATATTTGATAAATTAAGAAATTTCTTAGCTTAATCGAAAGAAAACTTCGATTTTTGAAACGGCCTAAAAAAAAACTTGAAATAAAAGTTTCGTTTCGTACTTTGTCAATTGTAACTAAAAATAAAATAGATTATCCCGAGTGCTAAGCATAAATATTCAACAGGAACTTGAAAATTAATAAATTTAATGATCCTGAAAAAATGTTGATAGACATCAACGTCATGCAAGACGAAGGTAAATGGACTGTAGTTCATGCAATTGGTTTTTTTGTTAAAAATTGATAATTCTTTAGAGAGTTTTTCGGTTTATTATACTGATGATTTTAAAAGTAAGGTTTTATTCTTTCTTATCTTAGTCTTTATCACAGATAAAGAGGAAACGGAAAAACTTGAGTTAATGTTTGAGGTTTAAGAATTTTATATTGTTATTTAATTAAATATTTTTTAAAAAATTTTATTGCATTGACAAGCAAAATCGAATAGAATAGATTTTCAAGACACAGTATCGTTAAAGATTTGGATTAATTCAACCGGTGTAGTAAAAATATAAAAAAATTTTCGATTGATGAAAAAATTTTGTTGAATAAGCGAGATGACAAATTCAATCCAATTCAGAAAAATTAATTTCTAAATAAATTTAACAATTGAGAATTTATTCTACACTTTTGAAAAAATCCTGATCATAGGATAATTATTAATAAGTAATCTAAGTCTTGTAAGTGTATGTAACTTACAAAAGAAAAAACTTTGCATCATTGTATAAAAAAAAAAAACCCAGCGTCAATAATTTTTTTGTTAAATATTTAACACTTTTAACTGTAAATTTACCATTTATTCTGTTAAATCAACACGTGTATATATAATTGTAATTTATCCAATTGAACTTTAATTAATATGTGAAGATTTAAAGATGTATCATGTAAAAAGATAATTATTTTATTTTTATTTTAACAGGTACTTAATTACTTTACCTCCCGTTCTGCAAGTGAGAATTATAGGCGACTTCTCGCCACCTAGCGGCTGTTCAAGGTACTTGGACTTGATATGCTCACTTTAGTAAGAATAAAGAATGATTTCTTTTCGACATAATGACTCATATAATTTGCTTAAATTTAAACAATACAATTTTATTATTAATTATCAAAACAATTTTTTAGATCTGGTCATGTTCAATTGTATTAGTAGCTGTGTAACAGCACCACTTGGAAAATTATCAACTTAATGGCGTTAGTTTTGTGCAATTGCTACAGTTGTTATAATAATTATTTTTGTCAATTATTATTGATTTTTTTTTGGGTTGCAATTGCTAACACATCAATGGTGTAGTCATTTAGCAGTCTTTCTATTAAGTTACTGTACTATTTATAAGTCATCTTGTTATCCATTACAAATTTATTATATACTAATTGCTGTAAATATCAAAATCCTGTTAATGGCTTAAGCTGTTGGGTTTGTTTAAATAAGTAAATAAATAATAAGTTACTTAATTTGTATATAATGCTAATAAAGGTCAATTATCACAAATGTGATTGATTGTTAAAATTTTTCTTATTCTTTAAATGGATTTGTCTGATATTCATTATAGCATAAATGTCATCAGTTGTCAGCGAAATCTAATGAAAACTAAGCAAAAATGTTATAAAATATTTTAATTATTATGAAAATTAAGTTAGCTGACATATAAAAATTTTTAGAATTTTTTTTATTGAAAAAATAATTACAAAAAAATAAAAAAAAAATTTTCACTTGTAAAAAAACTTCAAAAACTGTAAGTGCAATTTTTAAAAAATATTTTTTTGTTCTAATTTAATTATTAAAAATAAAATCAAAAAACACCAAAATAATATTTATTTAGTCACGCTGTTTAATTGTACCGTTACGAAACACGTGTTCTAAATATAAAAATACTAGAATATACAACTTGATTCAGAAAAAAATTTTTGAACTAAAAATTTGGATGAAAATGATTTTCTTGAGTGCTAAAAATTGATTCTTAAGAAAAAAAATTATTATTGACCCAAGAATAAATAATAATAAAAATAGTTACCGAAGTGAGGCGAGAAAAAGTCGGAGATTAATTTTAATAATAAAAAATTTTTCTAATTTTAAAAAATCAAGGCAAATTTCAAAGTTGAAAATTTTCTATAAAATTTTTTGGTTTTTGATGATATTTAATAGAATTGTTAAAAAAACTGAGGCTTTGTCAAGAAATACTTAGTTAATTGCTCATTGTCATTAATGTTCAGGATAAAGTCACTTTATACCAATTATTTTTAATGAATCGTGTATTTATATTGTGTTTATGACAAGAAAGTTCTAGAATTCGGCCATTAATTTAATATCACATTTAAAAGTGAATTCTATGATTTTTTGAGCTGGCTCATGAATAAATTTGATTAAAAACAAACAAATTCGATTTTCTGATCTTCATTTCGTTCCTGATGTTCATCATTATTGTAAATACCTTCAAACAAGAATTAAAAACCCACTAATTAGTAATTAATCTCTGAATTTGATAATTGATGATAATTCAGTCCAACCTACGTCATTAATTAACGAAAATTGATAGCGTATTATTCCAAGATGGTTCAAAATCAAAGCTCGTATTGTAGTTGTTGGGGTGATTGATATAAAAAGTGCTGGTGGATTATATTCAGCAGTAGTCGTACTAACGCATCAAGATGAAGTTCATCCTCTTGTTGTTGGTAAGTTTTTTCTCTACAAAATTATTGAAATTTGTTTGTACAAGTATAATAACCTTGTTTCTTCCTCGAGTTTGTTGCTTTATCCGCAACATCTTCGAATTGCCAGTTCTATGGGGGGTTCTATCAATACCCTGGCCCAAGTATGCAAGCCCCTCCAGTAGGACCTCCAGCAGGACCACCCGGACAGTGGAACTATCAACAAACTTACGAAAACTACAACAACAACCCAGGAAACCCCGGGAACCAGTACCCTGGTTTCACCTCAGATTCTTTCTACAATCCGAATTTCCAGAAAGATCCATCAGTTCCAGAAAAGAAAACATACATGAATTACAACATGGAAGCTAACTACCATGTAAGCTCCGAGGATGACCCGAATCTGACAAAGGATCCGTACAGATCATATCAGGCGAGTGTTGACGTCTCTCATTTTAAAAACGAAAAAACTTATTCGTATGGACAAAATGAGTAAGGATTCAGAAAGAGGGACTGAATAGTTATTGAAGGAAAGTTTAATGATATTTAGTGTTGATCTGTTGTTTGTACTTGATGTAACTGGAAATTTAGTTGGTAATAAACTGAAACATTTATCTGATTTGTTTGTCACTAGCATTTTTTTTGTGATCAGTAATTAATGTTGGTATCAGTGATTAATGATCTGATCATCATTATCAGTGGTTAATGATCAGATAATCAGCATCAGTGAATACTTGATCAGTGATCAGTGATCAGAACTAGTATCTATGATTGCTGATCAATCGATCAATATTAGTTAATAATAAATGAGTTATGCATAAAAAATCACTGACTATAGTATGAGCATCAGTCATTTCTGATCTGTATCAGTACTGATATTAATCATCACTTATTAAAATCAGTATTAGCTTTTTAGTTTAGTTTACTTTATTATTATGCCAGGCTGATTGCCGAATAGCAAGTGTTTAGTACAAAAGAATAATAGCGTTGTAAGTACAGATATAAAACTATAACTAAGATACAATATTTGTAATTTGTATAATTAGCGTAATGATTTCAGATATAAGAGTGTTTGACACATATATATTGTTTACAATGTTTATAATAATTATAGCATTTATAATATTTACAATTTTTACAGTAATTATAGTAGATTTAACTAAGGATATATATAGCTTATTAACTTATTTATAAATTTAATATTAATCAAAATCTGATTTCAATAAATGATCAAGTCGGGCCGGCTTAAAGCAATCAAGACTACTTGAGTTTATAAGATTTGTGGGTAAATTTTGCCACAAACGTATAACCGATACAACAAATGAATTTTCATAAAAAGACGAGGTATAGTTCGGTATTTCGAAATTTACATTATTAATTTTTTCAGCAAGTCTCTGAGAACGGCGAGACGAGTCTTCAACAAATAACTCTCTTAAGTAACTTGGTTGACCCGTATGTAGCAGTTTGTAAAAGAAGGTGGCTAAAAAATATACTCTTCTCTTTTTTATTGATAACCAATTTAATTTCTGTCGATAGGGAGTAATATGTTCATCTTGCTTTAAGCTGAAAATGTAACGAATTATGCTGTTTATTGCACGTTGCAATTTCAAGTCAGTATCAACATTGGAATCAACTAGTACCACAGAACAATAGTCTATGATAGGAAGTATTGTAGCAGTTACCAACAGTTTTCTAATTTCCTGAGTGAAAATATTTTTCCTAGCTTTCAGACAGTACAATGCTGAGTTGACTTTTTTAATAGTTTTCGAGACATGATTTTTCCATGACAAATTGTTACTAATAGTTACACCCAGACATTTCATAGAGTTTACATACGGCAATGCTACACCATCAACAATAATCGGAGGAAGGGAATCGGATTCAATTGCCCTCAATTTACCTACAGAGCCTAAGATCATTACAATCGTTTTATCTAAATTTAATTTCAAGCCATGTTCTCTTGTCCAGTTTGCAATTTTTTGGGCATCGACAGTTACAATTTTGATCGTTTCATGCAACTCAGAGAGAGCAAAGCTTCGATAGATATAATGATCATCTGCAAACAAACCGTGGGAGCAATAAGATATTCTTCTTACCACTAAATTCATTACAATAAGAAATAATATTGGTCCCAGCACAGATCCCTGCGGTACACCTGAGGATATGTCTAGGAAACCAGTCGGCACACCACAATCATCAATGACAGACTGAGAACGTTTGGTCAAGTAAGAAAAGAACCATGTAATGGTATCAATGGAGAAACCAAGTTCCACCATAGCAATTAGGATTATTTTCGGATCTACATAGTCAAAGGCTTTACTGAGATCAAACGAGACTAATAGAGTCAATTTGCCTTTATCCATGGCCTGTCTTATATCATCAGTTAATTTTAGGAGAGCTGTTTGTGTACTGTGATGTTTTCTAAAGCCCGACTGAGATTTATCTAATAGTTCATTGTCTTCTAAGTAGGTAACTATTTGATTTGCTACGATTCTCTCAAATACTTTGCTAAGATGACACAAATTTGCTATCGGTCTAGTCTCAGATGGTGATTTCGGGGGTGTGATTTTATTTAATGGAACAATATAAACCATTTTCCAAGGGTCAGGAAAAATACCAGTAATTAAAGATCTATTAAATAATGACGTGAGAAATAAAGTTAATTGAGGTAAGTGATCCTTTAACCAACCCAGACTCAATCCATCAGGACTTTTGCCTTTAGATTTTGATAAAGTTAGATGTAGAGCTTTAGTGACATCAACAATGTCAATCGGAGTCCAATTAAATGAGCATCTAACTTTACTAGTATAAAGTAACGGTAATGTGTCTAGGAATGATGTATCACATGGAGGATGTCGTCTCACAATATTAGCATAGAACTCATTTAACGCTGACGAATCAAAATAATTTAATGGCGAAGAAGGATTTGATTTTATTAAGCCCAACCGTTTTAATTTAATCCAGACTGTGTGTCCCGTAGGTAAATTTGTAAGCTCATTTTTTAGATAATTTTCACGTGCCATATTCAATTTAGATTTAAGTTCCTTTCTTTTTAGTTTGAAAAGCTTTAGCAAATTCGAATCACCGCTCCTCTTTGCTCGTTTGTATATTGCATCACGTTCGCGACATTTTTCTTTTAATTCATTCGTAATCCAGGTATTTGAATTTCTAGTGATTTTACGTGTGACTATGGGAGCATAGACATCGAGAGTATCTAGAACATTTTTTAAGAAATACTCAAGAAGCTCATTAGGATCGGAGTTATTGATAAAATCATCACTACATTTTAAAATCTTTGTAAGAGCATTTGAAAGTGAGATATGATCGCAATTTTTGAAATTTCTAAAAGTTATCAATTTATCGGTCGATTTAGGAGGATTTAATAGATATTCGCAATATAGATAGTCATGACCTGCAATAAATGGTGCATCTGACTTAAAAAACCTACCTATATTACCTATATTACATCTAGCCATGAGTCGTGATTTCTAGTATGATGGGTAGTTTCAAAAGGGACACAGAATAGTGAGGACTCGTAAATGAATGTTTTGAACTCAAATTTGTATCTAATAGGTTATAATTTAGGTCACCAGCGATAACTGAATTTTTGAAATGAGGGGAAAATTGCGAAAGTACGTTTATATAGTTACAGAGAGTATGTCCATTAGGTCTGCGATAGACGCACGAGAGCAAAAGGTGAGAACCAGTTGTCATTGTGATATCTAAAATCATAAACTCAGGTGAATTTATGTCTTCTGCAGTGGAAGTGTGCAGGACTTTAACCTTCAACGAATTATGAATAAAGCAAGCCACGCCACCCCCTTGCATGAAACGACCTGATTCTGCATGCACCAAATTACGATCTCTTCTAAAAATTCTATACCCATCAATTTCAAAAATACTATTATCAATGTCAGGTTTTAACCACGTTTCTACCATAATGATAATAAATGGTTTTATATTACTTATTAATTCTACCAATTGTCCTAAATGACCTAACAGACTATTTACATTCAGACTTAAAATTGATAATCCTTTGGTATCTTTTCCTTTAGTTAAATCTACTGTATATTAAATTAATTTATTAAGATCAGATTCATTTTTTACTATAATTTTATCGGTGGTATCATCTTTTTTAACAAAGATGGTACCATTTCGAACCCATACATATTTATACTTAAAGTCTCTAGCTCTAGTTTTTGTTTTTAATAAAAGTTTATAAATTTCCGAATTTAAATATTCGTTTATATAGATAAGGCCTCTATAGGTAATCAGTATCACTGATCAATGATCAGGTAATCAGTATCACTGATCAATGATCAGTATTAGTAACAGTGAAAATTAATCAGTATCTGTTATTATTAATAACTTATTAATAATTAAGTAATCATCAGTGAATACTAAACGAATTCAGTAACTACTGATCAGTGATAACTAACAACATTATAATTAAGTTATCAATTTTTTTTACAACGACAAAAATTTAAGACCAGAATAAATCTTAATTTTATTTTATAAAAAAATTAATAACTTTCCACAGTAAATTTTAGTCAGTTAATAGCAACACCTTCGACTTTAAAAACAAAGTAATTAACTGCATTAATGACTGACGCATTCAATTAACCAATTAATTAATAAAGCGTGGTAATTTCAAGTGTATTTTTAATTTTAATGCTCGTCTTTTTGCGATTGAATTTTTATTTTCAAAATAGAACAATCATAAAATTTAAAATAATTTATGACATAAAAAAATAGTGTCAAAAAATAAAAAAATTTTTCAAATAAATCTGAAAAAAAAACTATCTAATTATTTTAAGTAAAAAACCCAGCTGACAATAAAGTGAGTTATCACTTATGAGTCATATCGGACTAATAATAATTTTTTTGTGATAGGAACATTAACGACCAAATGATAAAAAATTTATCTATTAATGTAATATTCTGACATTGTTTTTTAAGTAAAAAAAAATCAGTCTGATTTACATCATGCGGTTAAGCATACTGGTAAGTAGTACAAATAATTTTTCATCGTACTTATTTAATTAAATTATATTAAATGAATTATAATTTTCTAGATTTTGACAATAGCGATCATAAACTTGGGGCTTATAAACGCTCAAAGTCCCCGAAATGACCAATCATTTGCCTGGACAGGCGAGTACAACTTCCAAGTTCAAGCTGTGACTCCTTACGAAAATACCCAAAGATCCATCGAAGATCGCGTGAAAATTGATGCTGTCATTTCTGAACCGAAAATTCAGAATGTCCAAATGAGGCCTGTAACCGCACCGTAAGGCTTTAAAAACTTCAATTTGGAATATTGATATGAATAAACAAAATTACTATAAATAATTTTGAATGTTGCGTTTATTTTTCCAACTAAGAAATTTTAATTGGCTTAAACATATTTTACTTAAATCAAGAATTTTTTCTCTTAATTAATTCAAGTTTTATTTTTTTCCACGACTCAAAATGCGAAGCGTCAGAAAGTGCTTTACGATCGAAAAAATTTTTCGCCCTATTTCGGCATCTATTTTTATTATTATAGTCTTGTTAGTTCACGGAACCAATATATTTTGTATACTACTGTCAAGATAATTTAGCAGAAATTAATTTAACACTTTTCAAAAACTGATTTTGTGCAATGGAAATGGAAAAAAAATATATAAGTAGGTTAAAAAATTTTCCTGCCCGTCATGTATGAAACTTTGGAAACACTGTAACTTGCGAAAAAATGCATTAATTCAGTAAAATTTTTTCTTTCTAATTCTTTAAGAGAATTGTAGATCACCAAATGCGAATAGATAAGTAATTCAGTATCATTTATCCGAACAAAAACAGTTTCACTGTAAAAAAATCGCGCCAAGTTCACGTTCATAAGACTATTAAGAAAAAAAAATTTTATTTCTTTACAAAAAGATATAAAATTAAAAAATCCACGTAAACGATATGGTTGTATATGATTTTCGGAAGTTAAAAAAAATTTTGTTGTAAATTTAAAAATTGAAAGAAACAATTTTGGAAATACTTGGTGTGCGTCATATTGTGCATTTCAATTTTTTTAAAGTCCTAGTAAATAGATTTTACAAATTTAATTAAAAGTAAAATATTTTGCAACCACGCACACTAAATACGTTCCAAAAATTTTTTTTTAATTTTTAAATTTACAACAAAATTTTTTCTAATTTCGGAAAATCATATACAATCATATCGGTTACTCGGATTTTTTAATTTTTTTATTTTATATCTTTTTATAAAGAAAAAAAC
>CAJNRD030001117.1:10528564-10543097 GCA_905319865.3 Cotesia congregata | reverse complement strand
AAAAAAAAAATAGTCAGTTTTTTTGCGCCACCCTACTGTATATCTATATATAGTGTACATTTATCCCACTAGAGGCGCTTGGGCATTATAGTGCTATTTTCGATGTTTGATATATTTTTTTTTTCACATTCTTTATTTTATTAATATTTCATAATTAAATGAGCATTATGAGTCATGCACTTTTGGATTTTCCAAACTTGTTTTTTTTTTTAGTGTAGTGTTCGAAGACAAGAATGTAATCGTAAATGTTGACAATAATTTTGTAATAAGTTGTAATAAACTATTATTAAGTTCATGACCTTGAAAATTACGGGGGAAAATAGATTTAGAAATAATTATTAAGTTAATTAACGATATACGTCCTCGATATCTGTTGTAAATTGATAGTTATATCTATTTACCAATAGACGCCGGGTATTGATTATAATTGTCATAATAATAACATTTAGTTATCGTAATCATTACCGGAATCTATACACTGTTTTGATAATTATCAATTAAAAATGAAAAAAACAAAGTAATTAAATTTTTTAGTTTATTACCTCCCGGGTCAAAAAATTTGAACTGATTTTAAGCTAAATGATCTGCATTTGAACTTATTGATCTATATTTGAACTTTAAAAAACATTTTTATCGGGATTTGATCTACTATTCAAATTATTTTTAATCGGTTTTAAGTCTAAATAACTTTTTAGTAAAAATAATTAAGCAGCTATGAATATTTTATACTGATTAAAAATATTGATTGAAAAGTATTGGGAATTAGTCATCCCATGTAAACTGTATATCTATATATACATGAAAAAGAATTGAAAGTATTCAAAAGTATTCAAATTTCATCATTTTTAATCCTTTTCAATCAATATTTTTTTTAACCAGGGAAGATGGTGACATAATTTTTCGGACTTAAAAGTATCTCATTAGAAATTATAAGTCGCATTTATTTGAAAAAATAAATTAATTTATAATATATTCATGCGCTCTCTTGTTTTATGAACTGAACGTCGATTATAACCTTACATCTGTCATATTTATTTGTCATAGCTCAACATTTCATGGATTATAAAAGTTTTGTAACTACAAATATTAGTTGCAGTGATAACTAATAAATTTGTATGAATATATGTTTATAAAATAGTTCTCATCGTTTGATTATGGATCTAAATCTAGAGTTTTCTAATTGTCGTTAATAAACACAATGTGAATACATAGAGACAAGATTAAAATGTTGACAAGATTAATGTTAAATTTTTTATACTTTCACCCATCATTTAATGAGCGGTATTCACTATTTGGTAGTGCGAAGAATACCGTTTGGTATACATTGCACTACGAAATAGTGAATGGTCACTATTTCAGTTTCAGAGAATGAATAGCCGTGCCCTGTAGAGGATCTTCAAGGACATGAATAAAATAATAATAAATAAATAAATATATTATTATTATTATTATCAAATTCATGAAAGGTCGGTTTTTGATCTACAGGCGATGAAAAACCGACTAAAAATTATAGAACGTTTTGGTCTGTTTTTGACCTTGATGCGATCAAAACCAGCTAAATAATTGTGACAAAAAAAGTCTGATTTTGGTCTTGAAACAATAGAAAACAATTTTATTATAACATTAAAAATGATCTGAAATTGGTCTGAATTGTGAATAGTACGGGCAAAAACAGATTAAATTCTCATATAAAATAGATACACATAATAAAATTAAATTGAATGACTAAATTTTTTGACCCGGGCTGTTAATTATTGAGTAGAAAAAAATATCAGAATTACTTTGTTGAAACAAAGTGATTTTGTAGGCATAACAAAATAATTTTGTTGCGAAAATTTTTGTAAAATTCGGAGAAGCTTTTCTCCAAAATTGTCATTAAAGTTATAATTTACAATTTTGTTTATTATTGTCACAATTGAAAAATCCTGGATATGGTTACCTCTGCAAGCTATCCCTGGAACTTCTATTTGCTAAATAAAAATACATGACAGTCTTGAAGAAAAATAAAGGAGCGCTATTCAAATTTCTTGTTATTAGAATATATATTTATTGCAGCAGAAATATACTAACATACATTTCGTTTTAATAATAATCAAAAATTAATAAATTGAATTGTAAACTTGCAAGTAATTGTCACAATTGAAGGTAAAAATAATTCATCAATTGTGTAATATATATCAATGATTGTTAAATATAATTAATAACAATGAATAGTCACATGACCGGCATCATTCAGGCGCTGATTTTTGTTAATCCAACAATATTTCAAATTTCTGCCTCCAGGAACACACCGCTTGTTAACATCTGAATTGGGTAGACAATTGATTTTATCAAATATCGCCAGAACCGCGTAATGAACCTCCGTTATTGATTCCCAACGGTAAGCTGCGTACATGATGCCCGCAACAGCAAACTCGTAGGTGCCGTTGTTGGAATTTTTGAAAACTTCAAGACCTTCTTGGGCGACTTTGAATGTTTCTGGAGACTTGACGTTTAATTCAGTCCATTTTCTAGTGAAAGCATTAGCATTGCCGAAAACTACCGATATTTGTGCCACACAATAAAGAGCCACGATCATTAAAGTTATCGAATCGTACTTGAACATTTTTAACTTGAACATTTTTTAAGTTGAGAATAGAACATTTTATTAAGACAACGGTCAAAGCGGGAATGATCAACAAAGAAGTGATCAACTACTACAACAAATATTTCGATTCCTTCTTATCAGTTATCATTAAGCGCTATCAATTTATGAAAGAATTAGAGTGGAAAAAAAAAAAATAACTAAGTAGGTCATTTTTAATGCTTGTCTACAGAAAATTAAAAATTTTAGAGTTTTTTTTATTATAAAAAATATTTGTCGATCCTACACAGAAAAAAATGGGGTTTACTTGCAAGAAAATATTTTTCTTCCTAATTATTTTCTTGAGCGAAAGAAAAATTTTTTCTCGACACAAGAAATTTTACTTATTCCAACAAAATTAATTCTCTTGCTTTAAAAAATACGTATATTGATCCAAGGAAATTTTTTTATGTCAAGAAATTCTTTGAAACGATATCATCAATAACTCCAAATCACTTCACTAAAAATAAATATTTCTACCCCACTACTGTAATTGGTATTGTCTACACACGTGGCGATATGGCGCCAGTAACTCCTCCCACTAATTTCCTCCGAATGGAATAATAAATCCCGATCAAAGACTACCGATATTAAATAAAAATAATAATCAGAAACAAAATAACAAACAGAATCTCGATTGGACTATGGACACTATAATTATCCTCCCAAGGTAATCATGGGCAGATAATTCCAGTGAGCATCCATACAAGATATTATACCGCAAGTTGAGCCACCGTGTTCCGCAAAATTAGTATTTCCATTACTGGCTACTGTACAGGATCGAGTATAAGTAATGAGTTACTTTTTTCAATCAAAGACTCGAAAAGAAGAGATGCCCGGGGAGGGACCACCTACACCTGTTCGAACAAATTTTAGACTTGTGTACACTCAAGATTTATAGACTGTTTCGATGCAGGTGTAGATAGAACTCACCTGGGTCAGAATATTAATTTGATTTATTTTATAGAATTCTTTAGTGAATCGTCTACACGGAAAAAAATTTCTGGGAAAATTTACGATACAACTATTGTAAAGCTGGACTATACTTTTATTACTATTAATTTTCAAATATTTTAGAAGAAAATTTACTATTTATTCATGAAATTTTACAATTTACGATTAGAAAAAATACGATATACTATTGTAAAAAGTAAGAATTAAAATTTCCAGTGCTGCCTCTGTATCTTGCAAATAGAACTATAACAAATTTTACAATAGTTGAATTGGAGTGTTTGTCAATTAGTGTGAGCGATGGCCGTGCACAGCGCTAGACTCCGAGTTTATGTAAATGTTAAAGGACATGGGTACTAGTTTACCTCGGATAGCGTAGAGGGAGAGTCTCTGGCTGCTAACAAAAAATTCTGGGTTCGATTCCCGGATAGGACGAAAATTCCGATTTCTTTTTTCGGTTACTGTATTGGTACCAATCAGTCCAACCTCCTATCTCTCTCCCTCCCTAAAATTTCTTTTAAAAAAACCGACTGTCAATTTTAACAATAGTTGAATTGTAAAGTTTACAAACACATATTGTATAATTTGCTCTATATTATTCGACTTTTGAAGTTTCTTGCTAGCCTTGCTTGTTGGATAAAATTTACAATAGTAGATCGTAAAAATTACTAAATGAAAAGTACAGTCCACTGTTACTATTTAATTTTATAAAAATTACGATAGTGAAATAGTAAAAAATCCTTCAATTTTTTTTCCGTCTATAGACGTGCTAATATATTAACAAAACAATTTTGTTGCCAAAAATAGTTGTAAAATTCTAAGAAGCTTTTCTCTAAAATTGTTTTTAAAGTTATAATTTACAATTTTGTTTATTATTGTAACAATTAAAAAATCCTGGATATGGTTAACTCTACAAGCAATCCCTGGAACTTTCTATTATATTAAAGTTCAAAACGCTGAAAAGTTTTCCAATTGCGAAGTTAATAGCTCTTGAAGCTCAAAATACAATTTTGAGCTCGAAAATCTATTTACTGTCTTGAAAAAATATTTTTAAGAAAATTTAGCTAACAAAATAATTAGTTGGTCGAAAATAATTTAGCTATTTCAACAACATTTGTTATACCAACCGACCGGTTTATGTTGAACCACCAAAAAATTTATTGTTATCCTGAGATGATAATCTTGTTATTTACAAATCGATTTGTTCATTCAACTCAAATATTTTTTTAAACTAAAATATTCTGCTATAACAAACCTGTTTTGTTTTAACATATAAATACCTTATAACCTAAACTGTTATCATAAGATTTCATTTGTTATCCCTATGATATCAATTTCGTGTTGTGTTTTTTAAAAAAAATTTCTTATCACTCATCTAATATAATTTTTTATGACACCTTATTGAATAATAATGATTCTGTTGTTTACAAAAAAAATTAATCTATAAAATACTATGGAAAACCCACACAAAATAATGTTTGACGTAAGTTGTTGACTAATAACTCGAACTTTGTAGTATTTTATGACGCTGATATCATTAATTGCGCAAGCATGATGTAAACCAACCAGATTTATCTCCAATATCCACTTCTTCATTGTCTCTCATGGTATTTAAGCCTCTTCCGTTCGACACAATGTCAGTTTGACTAGATCTTCAATCGACTATAGTCTATAGACGACAAACACGAAAGCATGATGATGAAAGCAAGTCTTCTAATAGTAAGTACCTCCCAATTTATCAAACCTTCTATTCGGAACAAGTATAAATTATTTCTACCATTAGATCGCAGTCCTGGGATACGTGTCCGCTAAAGTGATCAAGATTCCTCCGACTTCTGCTCCAGAAAGTGCAGAAGGTTCAGTGCCTGAAACCTGGAGCCTGGAAATAAAATACAAGACATCACCTGCAGATCTAAATACCGACTTTGAGCCACCGCAGCCTTGGATTATGAAGCCCGTTGGGGAGTTCAGTGATGTCAATCTGAAGAACAGCATCAGAATCAGGGTTCCTAATGACTGGTTTCAGAACGCTCACAATGAAATTTATGCTTGTGGAACTGACGGTTCGACAAGATATTTCTCTCTAAAGAATCTTGAAGGCCCTTCTTCAGTGTTTACTTATCCTTCGAAAAGCACCGGAATTGCTGATGATTCTGAGCTCTGGGAAGTGGACACATCAAAAAGACTGGAAGGATACGAAGGTAGGAAGTCGGTCACGTATCAGTTCTCCATCCGGCCAGCAAACTCTAGAAAGTAAAAAATTTTGTGAAATATTAAGACGAGTAGGATGTAATAACACAATAGTGTGTTAAGAAGACTGTCTATAGATATAGCATGCGTGCAAAATTTTACACATTGAAATGTTAAGTAACATGAAAAAAATTGTTTATTGAATTGTTATTGATTATGGTTGTAGAAATTGTAATATTTTAAATAAAAAATTGTGGTATTTTGTCACAAAAAAAGCACAAGATTAATTTGACCGATTTTTGAAAAATCAGAAATTTTTATCATTAAAATTAATATCCGACACGCTTTTTATTAGCTTCACCTGTATGTTTGTAACCGACTTTATTTTGACCCACCAAACGGTCAGATTTCATTTAAACTTCGTAGACTTATCGAGGACCGATGACAATACACTAATTTGATAAGATTATTCCATTATTCAATTTGCGGAATAACATTTGTTAGTTTATATAACTTTCATCTAGTCGATAAGGCAGGAATTGATGTCAATTATAATTTCCAATCATTATCTTTAACCGATTTATCTAATATTAACAAATTTTCTAATACCAAAGAGAATTTTAATTCAACAAAATAAGCAAGAATTTAAATTTACAATTTTTAAGGAAAGAGCCTTGTTCGATGTTGTAATGAATGGTGATTGAGCTACCGATTAATTTTGCTCTAATAAAAATAATAGTTTAAAAAAAATAAAAAAACACGCTTTTAAAAATAAACCAAATTAAAAACTAGAAAATAAATAATAGTTTAAAAACACTAAAAAACACGCTTTTATAAAAAACAAAACTAATAGAAAATAAATTTGAATTAAGAATGGTGTAAAAAATTTTAATAAATATAAATTAATAATAGTGTAAACAAAAAAAATGTATTTTATTTAAAAAAAAAGCGTGGGATGCTTTTTAAGATATTATCGAAATGATAATTTTTCTCATATCTGTCAATAAAGTATTTACAACTATTGACACCATGCTCCCCACGTTTCTTTACAATAAAATACTTTTTTTTCCTATTTGCACTATTATTAATCTACATTTATTAAAATTTTTTACACTATTCTTAATTAAAATTTATTATCTATTTTTTAGTTTTTTTAAAATATTATTTATTCTCCCCTTATTTCGATAACGATTTCAACCAATCGATCTGTTTATTAAACTAAAATATTTTGTTTAACCAAAAAGTTCTGGTGTAACAAAACTGTATTGTTCTAACACAAAAATACCTTATAACCCAAACTATATCATAACATATGATTTGTCTAAGTCAATAGAGTAAATTCCACAATAAAAAAAAAAAATGGTGTGTGTACTTATGTACACGCGTCAGAAGTTATACTTCTTTGGCATATAATAACAAAAATTTTAAAGAAAAAAAGTGAGCCGTCATGGGACACCTGGCAGATGTGAAACATCGTGTGTGTACAAGTAATATGCATAAAAGATAATATTATCACAGAAATTAAATATAGCCTAATGAAAAAATAAAGTATTACAAATTTCTTACAGAAAATGATAACTTTATTTAATAAATATTTATTTACATGTGATATAAAAATTCGATATTAATATCAAGTGGCCACAATTTAAATAATTTCATCTGTGACTTCAGTAATAGTTATATTCGATGTTTCCTCTGCCGGTATTACTGTGACGATTGGTCGATGACAACTAAAGTACGTTACAAAAGTATTGGATGAAACATTATCAAGATATCTCACAAATACAGTATCTATTGTTGTTCCATATTTGGTAGTAGATTCTCTTGGATTGTTGTTGATTTGCAATTGATATTCTTTTTGAAGAAATGTAATTAATGGCATTGATTCAGCTCTTGCAAAATTTACATTAAAATCTCCAGCTAAAATTAATGGTAATTTATGTTTATTCGTTTTAAAAATTATTGAACCTCTTTGACTATAAGGAAATAACCTTTCATGTAAAAATGAAATTATATGATCCATTTTGTTATTAGGTGAAATGTATACTACAATCATAATTAATCCACTTCACAAGCATTTCCAAATTCGTTATTTTTAAAGTTATCGATGAAATATTCATGAGCTGTTTTATGGTATCTAAATTGACTGGTAGTTATTCGGAATTTCCGCAATATTTGCGCTTGATAGGTTACTTAAATTTTGCTGAGATATGTCAAACACTTCATGCTCCATTTCTCCCAAACCAGTTAAATTTCGAGAATTTGTACTTACTTCATCTATTATGATTATTGGTTCTATAATTATTTCTCTATTTTCTATATTTGGAGAAGTATGTAATTCTATAATACTTTCTGCATTCTGTAGACGTCTCCCTTACACAACATTGATAGTATGCCTTGTGTTTAACTGATCAGGGTAGCGTCCAGTTTCAATAATAATATTTTGTGATCCCTGTGATGATTGTTGGGAACTGAAATATTTAAAAAAATCTGATATTAAAATACACAAGAAAAAGAAAAAAAATTTTGAGTGTGGCTTCAATATACTCATGAACTCAAATCTTAGTTAATTATTGCAATATATGACTAAAGATTTGCAAATATAAATTTTATTAATAAATTTTTCCTTATTAATTCCTTCATGAATAATAAAAAAATAATTAATTGAAGATAATATTAATAAAATTTATATAATTATTAATCTTTAATATAATTTATATAATTACTTATATGATTAATATGAATATAATTAATTAAATATAAAAATATAATAATTACATTTATGGACACTTGAAAAATACGATCTACTTACTGATGACTTGGTAGTATGCCATAGTATAGTTTCATTTTCTTTGCACAAGGTTGATCACTTTGATCTTCTGAGTTATCACTATCACACATATTTTAGGTGGCCGAGCGATTCAACCCTGTGAATTTTAACCCCGGTCATTTGAACCTTGAAAATCAACCTTGGTTATTTTACCCCCCGGTCATTTGACCCTTATAAACTCAACCTTCAACAATATCATTCTATGGCTATTTCATCCATCGAAATTCATCATCGGGACATTTCAACCCCAGAAATACACCCTTTTATATTTTTACGGCCGATTAGTATTGTTAATGTAAATTGATATTATTTTTCAAAAAGAAGTATGGATATCATGAGATTCAAAGTTGACGCTATTAAAACATGGACAGTCTGATGGAAAGTATTGTATAATTTAAAGGCCTAAGTAATGAGTCATTATATTATTGAGTTTTACCATGAGTCATCATTTGCTGACTAATGAATGACTCACCCCATAGTTTTTCCTTTCCCATTTTTCCATGTTGTCTTTTCTCCATTCATATTCGAAGCTCACTCACGCCAATAAAGTATTGTAATTAGTTAAGTATTGTAATTAGTTAATCTTGTCAAAAGTGCACAACAAGGTTACGGGCGTTTGTGTTTCAATATTTCTGAGTAAAAAGACACACAAATCTTGTTAAAAGTGCGCAACACGATTACGGGCGTTTGTGTTTCAATATTTCTGAGTAAAAATACACATACAGAAAAAAAAGTCATCTTGAGTCAAGTAATATTTACTTGATCCAAGTATATTCAACTGAAGATAAAATATATTCTTGAGTTAAGTAAATTTTTTTCTTGTTTTGGTCAATCTTGGTTTAAGTAAATATTCCCTAGTTCCAACATGCTTACCAACTTGAGTGAAGAAAAAAACCTCTTAATCCAAGTAAATCATTCTCTTGGTTTTTGAACTTGCTTCATGTACACACAGGCGTATCGAGGCCCGAGTAGGACAGCAGCCGCGCGGAAACCCATATTCAACATTAAATAAAAATTATTGTTTATGGAGCTAGAGTTCCGGGAGTCGAGACTTTTTTTCAGAAATTTCCTCCTCTTTAAGTTTTTTTTTTCTGATTGTCGATATCACTTATAGTTATTGAGTTATTAACGCAACAAATTTCTAACCGTGTACTTTGTATGAGTCGAGCGAATACTTATTATACAAATATTTTCGTCACTACACACTTAACTGTAAATCAGTAATATAATGGGAAATCAGCAAGTTAAAAATTAATCAAAAATGTCTAATTAAATGAACACAAAAAATAAAATTCATGCATAAGGTTATTTTTTTTAATTTAATTCTTTATTAAAAAAATCTCGGTTTAGTTCCAAAAAATCACGTCGCCAACGTTGGCGCTACTTTCCAAACCAAGAGAAAGATTTACTTGGGATAAGTATATGACATTATTAGTTCAAGAATAAACAAGAACTTGAAACAAGAAGTAAATTTTGAAGAAAAAGATTTTCTTGAGTCAAGATGACTTTTTTTTCTGTGCACAAATATTGTTAAAATAGTTGGGGTCAGGGGCGTAGCCCTGGTGGGGGTTGGGGGGCGAAGCCCCCCACTGATATGAATATATTTTCTATTTTTTAATAATGAATTTCCAGGGGTCAAAAGACCGGGGGTTAAAATGACCAACGGGTCAATTTTGGAGGGTGAAGTGACCGGGTTGAAATAACCAAAGGATCAATTCCAGAGGGTCAAATAACCGGGGGTTGAAATGACCAGCGGTTCAATTTCAGAGGTTCAAATGACCAGGTTCAAATTTCCGGGAACGAATTTTCAGGGGTTGAATCGACATGTAACCATATTTTATTGTCAAAAATTAAAATGAAAATGTTTCACATCAAAATTAAATAAAACGCAGGTTATGTGTACCGTAGTCAACAACAACGTCGAACTGAGTGAGAAGCCACACCATACACTCTACTACACAGAAAATATATATATGTACCTTAGTATAGCGTGGCGATTCGTCGCCACGGCAAGCGTCGCCACGCCAACAATTCGGTTTACTAGTGAGCCTATAGATGTTTCACATAAAAAAAAATACAAAAATGATCAAAGAAAAATGTTGAAAACAATCAAATAGGTTTTATTATAGTAAAAATTTAGCTATACCGTATAGTTTACAATCGATAATTATAAAATATTTTAATTATGAAAATTAAGTTAGCTGACATAAAAATTTGGAGAATTTTTTTTTTTTATTGAAAAAATGATTAAAAAAAATAAAAAAAAATTTTCACTTGTGAAAAACTTCAAAAACTGTAAGTGCAATTTTTAAAAAGTATTTTTTTGTTCTAATTTAATTATTAAAGATAAAATCAAAAAATTAAAAATGTCGGCTAATTTTAGTATCATTACTTATTTATTTAACATATATTATGTTTCTTATAAAATAATTCATTATTTATTATTTAACCTAGTGATAATATCTTTTTAATTAATATATTTATTCAAAAATAATGTATACATGAATTAAAAGACAACTATTGTAGTACGAAACTAGATTTTGTTTCCAACAAAATTCCGGAAAATTATTAAAATGGTCTATAATATGAATTTAAAAAAATATGGATAGAATTACTATATTCGATAAGCAAAATGATTGAGTCTGTATTAAAAATTATGAACTCAATAAAAAGATCCCTAAATATAATAGGTACTACAATATTTATATTTTAGTTTAAATATTTTAATTCATGAAATTACTATTATTTTTGGAAAAATATTGATTAAAAGAAAATTATTATCAAGTTGTATATGAGTTAACTTAGTCATTTAAAAAAATATATACTTTTAATTCTATTCTGTGGCCAACTTCATTCTGTTAATTTAGGTGTCAATAATAGTGTGCGCGCGCATCGTAAAAATTCACTCTCATCATTTTTCTCCATCGCGCCAAAAGAAGTATAACTTCAAAAATGGTGAGCAAATATTTAACAAAAAAGCGTATGATTTATCAGATAAGTTGAACGTCAGTCCTTTATCAAGATATCTGACTCCCTTATAGAACAAATAGTCGGTTCGGTTGTTTGCTCCCGTTCTTCTTGATATCGCCCGTTAAATACCTCGACAATAGTTCCCAGTGTTTAAACATCCGTCTTACATGCATTGTCCCCAGCAGCAAGTCCCAGTACCCGGCGTTGGCTCCATACAGCTCAGTATGTATACAAGCAAAGGCATCTACTGGTTTATCTTCGATCACAAAATGTCTTGGCGGGTAACTTGTGTTTCTTACTCGGGTGAGACGACAGCGACACCGACACCGTCGGTTAATTTATCGCTAACGATTTGTCCTTTTACACATACACTACACAAGATTGCTATTTGTTTGTCTAGTCACGAGGATATAAGGCCAGCAAGGAGCTTAATACCCTCCTAGTCTTAAGAGCAATATCCGGTCCGGTTCATCTCAAAATACCCGCCTTTTAATCCAAACATTTGCCTTCTTCCACGACAAACAAACACTTAAAGGTGCTTTTATTGTTTCGTTTATTTGGTCACCATTTGTTTCTATCCTCTGAGTGATTGTCATTCAAATCAATGAGGTTGGCCTCCAGACCATCCCTGCTAAATAAAAATAATATAATAAAATTTCTAGTGCTGCCTCTATCTTTCCAATAGAAGTAATTCTTAAGCAAAAAAATTATTCTTGAGTCAAGAATAAATAATCATAAAAATAGTTACCGAAATAAGGCGAGAAAAGTCGGAGATTAATTTTTAATAATAAAAAATTTTTCTAGTTTAAAAAAATCAAAGCTTGTTTTTTTTCATGTGACAAAATTCCACAAATTTTTATTTAAAATATTACAATTTCTACAGTTATAATCAATAACAATTCAATAAACAATTTTTATCATGTTACTTTAACATTTTAATGTGTCAAATTTTTCTTTATAGACAGTCTTCTTAACACACTATTGTGTTATTAAATTATAGAGTTTGCTGGCCGGATGGAGAACTCATATTTGACCGTTTGATATTAACTTTGATTATTTCGTGGTTCATTTTCCATTCGCGTCATTTCAAGTCGTTGATCGTCTGGCGAGGCCCCTGGCATTAGTATTGTTTTGGTAATTTTTGGATAAAATTACCTGGCGTCCTTTTCGTGCACTAACCCAGCCTGAGGAGTCTCGGGTTAATTTCATCATCATTTGTATATTATTTAAGAAGGGCGAGCGTAAAATACCTTACCCAGCCGGTATCTCCGCCTCCGGTAAAAATTTAGCTAAATTTGGGGAAAAGTATTGTTACAGATATTCATTACGAGCCTCATAATAATATCATATCATTTTTACACGGGAAGCTAATAAAAAGCGTGTAATATATATTTTTCAAAATTTTTTTTAATAAATTTAAAAATTCCCGTCAATAGTTCGATAAACAAGCACAGGCAAACGTAATAATAATAATAACAACAATAATTAATACATATTCAAATGATGATAAATACAGATACGTCATGTAGCTTCGGTTTAAAATAAATCCGAGCGTTATTCAAATGAATAAAAACTAGTTATAGCCGAAAATCTATATTTGAGGCCTCGGAAATCTGGTAGCTGAATAAATTACTATCCATAATTATTATTATAATTATAATAAATAACAATTTATAATGAACCCATATATTTGTATAGGATTATAAATAGTTTGTTTGCTGTATTGCTTTATTTTATTTTATTTAGAATTTAATCTTGGTTATCGCGTATTATTAATATGGGCAATCATTCACCAACCCTTTGCGACCTTTTCGGACCCTTATCATATGCCATAGGCGTCTCGAAACGTGATACATTTATTAGAACAGGATTAGGCTGTGAAATATACTGTTTTTTATGGAAAGAAAAATAGCTTTTCCAAACTTTTTTATTTTTTGTAATTACTTATAATTTTTTTTTTTTTTCTAATGAAAATAATTTTTTGGGGTGACCAAAAAAATTAAGACGAGTTGTTTCAATTTTACAAATTTTTTAAGGGCTCAAAAAAATTTAGAAAAATTTATTGAATTAAATTAAGCTTTTGATGTAAAATTTGAATAAAAATTTTCTTAATTTAAATTTAATTATTTTTTTCTATCAGAAAATTATAAGAAGCAAAAGAAAAGAAGAGAAAGTAAGAGACCAAGGTAAGCTTCTAAATTTTCCGTTCTTTGGGTATTATGAGAAGAAATATTTGAGTGTTATTATTGATAAATCCGATGCAAAATAAAATAAAAGCTTGATGTCACGTAGGAAGTTATTTCCGTTGGCTCTATATGCTAATTCGCTAGCTAAATCTCAATGTCCAGCTCAAGTACGTCATTCGTATCCTGATCCCAGGGCTCTAGTTGATATAGAAAGGATATTGAGTGCTCAAGAGGATTCTGTGATTGATAGGATGCATTAATGCTATCCCGAGCTATTATTCATTTCTATATTCTTAATTATTTCTACTTTTTCTAAGAATTTATAAACATATTTTGTTAAAAAATTTTTTACGCATCTAAAAATTACAAAAAATTCAGCCTCTAGCTTCAAAAAGTTTACTTCTTGATAGAAGTAAATTTCCTTGTCTTGAAAAAATTTCTCTCTTGCTCCAAAAAATTAAATATAACGATAAAAGAAAATTTTAATTAATATTTTTATTGATTATTATGTCAAATGGGAAGATCAAATAATTTTTCATCATTTTTTTTCATTCAATATTTATAATTGCATGCTAAAATTATATAAAATGGGTATCAAATATTTAAGAGAAAAATCAGGATTTTTTTTATTTAAGAAAGTACATTGCAATTTAACAAATATCTCGTGAACTATTGACATTTTTTAAGATATAAGCTCACCCCGATAATATACTCGTCGAGACCTTTCATTTGAATACCCACATTAATTTTTCATATATTTATATATATATATATATATATATA
>CAJNRD030001117.1:10441782-10521602 GCA_905319865.3 Cotesia congregata | reverse complement strand
TCTTGATGAGTGTAACATTGGGATGAGCTTATATCTTTAAAAATGTCAATAATTCTCAAGAAACAAGGTCATTTCTTAATTATGTTAAATTTCACTGTACTTTCTCAACCAACGACGTTTTTAATGATATAAGCTCATCCTGATGTTACACTCATCAAGAGCTTTCATTTGAGTACCCACATGCATTTTGATATATTTTTCATATATTCATATATATATAAATATATAAAATATATGAAAAATTGATGTGGGTATTCAAATGAAAGGTCTTGATGAGTGTGACATCAGGATGAGCTTATATCTTTAAAAATGTCAATCGTTCTCAAGATACAAGGTCATTTCTTAATTATGTATCTAGAGAGCGCATTTTCGAATGCAGATTAAATACTTATCATCATAAATTGACTATCTGGTTTGTAATTACAACTCGACTAATTTTAGGAGAATAATTAATTTGTTGCTATTTTTTAATCATTCTTTTTCAATTCAACACTCATTCAGTTTTGTTTACAATTAAACAATTTTTAATATATATTTAAGCTTATATTATTATTATTTTTTTAAATGACCTAAAAATAATTTTTTTTCTAAATAAAAAATCAGTCTGATTTAAAAAATAATTATTGTACTAATTGCGAGTATACAGATGTAACATAAGCATCGAACACATGTTATTGAGAATATGCAGATAATACGATACAGGAACTACAGCATTATTATAACAATAATAATAACAACAAGTGAAGGTAATTGTAGCCATCGTTTAGTTCAAGACAAATGTTGATTCGTAAAAAAATATGACATAAGCTCAGTATTATTTTAACGTCCGATTGTCGCCCGTAATATCGGATAACGTATAATCCGCGGGTCGAATAAAGTGCGCATGGCTAAGGAGAGGGGTGGGAGGAAGACGTTCGAGCCTGCAATCGCAAAAAAATAGCAAATAAAGCCATCGATTTTACAGATCCAAGAGATTGTCCATCCTAGTTCCTTGGCTTTAGAGTCTCTGGAAGGGGCAAGGGAAAGAAGTGGAGGGGAGACTTTGGTTTAGATATAAATATGCGTCATTATATGGCGTTCTTAAAATTGTTTGGGCTTTCCTGACTGAGTTAATTGTCGATATTACTGATTATGAGAGCAATAAAAAAATTTATTTTAATACTTAAGAGTCATCGGGATTTTAGTTAATTTTCCGTCGTCAATATGTTGGAATCCATTTTTTTGTCCAGAATTTTAATTATTTTTTTGTGGGTTGTTATTTTTTTTCATGATTTTTGAGGTTCAAATTTGAGTGATAAATTTACATAATTATATTACTACAAATTTTCTAAAATTAAACTAGCTTATTTTGTTACTAAATTAATCTATTTTTCTAACAACAATAATTTTTTTAGATCGAAAAAATAATTTTGTTGCCAAAAATAGTTGTAAAATTCTGAAAAGCTTTTCTTCAAAATTGTCATTTTTGAACCACCAAAAAATTTGTAGTTATCAGGATAACATAACAATCTTGTTATTTCAAAAATCGATTTGTTTATCCATTTAAAATATCCGAACAAAAACGGTTTCACTGTAAAAAAAATCGCGCCAAGTCCACGTTCATAAGACTATTAAGAAAAAAAATTAGAAAAACGGTTCACCCTAAAGGCTATCCCTGCAATTTCCCGCTCATTTTGTACTTGAACGCTTCAAACTACACATTACGTTTTTGAGCTCTTCGAGCTCAAAAATATTATTTTTGTGTCAATTTGAGCTCTTCGAGCTCAAAACTCTAATAGCAGTTTAAAGACACAATTTTTTGAATTTTCAAACGGCAATAACTTTTGAATGAATGAACCGATTTTCACGCGGTTGGCGGCAATCGACGCAGTTTCTGAAGCTCCATGAAAAATTTTCAAGTTTAAATCGATCGAGCCATGAATTTCGAAGCTATTACAGAAAAACACTTTTTTCGATTTTTTTCGACAACGATATCTCACGAACGCATCAACCGATTCTAACGTTTTTGGTGGCGATCGATGGGGGTTTTCAAGGTTAAGAGCTGATTAGTTTTTGAGACCGATCGGTTCAGCCAATTTGGAGATATTTAAAAAAAATAAAAAAAACAATTTTTTTTCAATTTCCGAAAATCATATACAACCATATCGGTTACTTGGATTTTTTAATTTTTTATTTTATATCTTTTTGTAATGAAATAAATTTTTTTTTCTTAATAGTCTTATGAACGTGGACTTGGCGCGATTTTTTTACAGTGAAACTGTTTTTCTTCGGATTCAGTATTTTTGTAATCATAATAAAAATTGACGATCGATGGGGGTTTTCAAGGTTAAGAGCTGATTAGTTTTTGAGACCGATCGGTTCAGCCAATTTGGAGATATTTAAAAAAAATAAAAAAAACAATTTTTTTTCAATTTCCGAAAATCATATACAACCATATCGGTTACTTGGATTTTTTAATTTTTTATTTTATATCTTTTTGTAATGAAATAAAATTTTTTTTTCTTAATAGTCTTATGAACGTGGACTTGGCGCGATTTTTTTACAGTGAAACTGTTTTTCTTCGGATTTCAGTATTTTTTGTAATCATAATAAAAATTGACAATTTTAATTTAATACATTTCCGGTGGCAAACTATCCCCTTTAAGCTATAGTTCATGTAAAAGTTATTCTTGCGCCGCCTGGCGTGTGTAATTGCAAGCTGTCAAATATCTTTTTTTCACTGTAGTTTCCCATCTATTATAAGATTAACATGCATCCTTATATTATTTAGTCTCTGGCCGTCCGCTTTTTACATAAGAAAAAAGTTAAAATCTAAAAATCTGGGTCGCTATAGTTTGTGCTGATTATTTTTAATAATTTTAAATAGAAATTATAAAGATAATTGATAATAATCAAGTAATACGCGTTATAAAAAGCATGAACTACTATTATAAAATATCATATAAAAAAAAAAATCAAAATAAATTTGAAAAAAAATTTGTAACCTCAAAAAACCGTTCTGCTTACGGTATATACACACTCGGTACTCTGGCTTGAGAACGGAACTTGGCGCCAGACTCTATCGAGTCTGTTGATTTTCCCAACAAAATTTTTCTTTCATATTTTTTAATTAAAATCTACTTTTTCAAATTTATAATCACAACAATATATCTAATAATAATTCTATTCCACGAGCAGTAATAAGCTGCGATTACTTTTTTTTTGCTCTAATATTACACATTTATAAATGCAGTCTGTTAATTTTTCTCAAAATAAATTCATAACTTTTTTTATCGATCAAATAAAGAACTAAGTAATTTTTAACTTTTCAATTTTTTTTTTTTTTGGTTTCAGAGCGCACATAAAAATCTCATGTTCCAACTTAATGCTCAGGCGTTCAATACATACGGTGAATGCAATCGGAACTGTAATGACGAGCCAAGAAAACTTTAAATTCAATAAAAACTCTTCTGCTGTTGCAGTTAATACTTTTGTAACTAAAAAAATTTAATTTGAGGATAAAAAACGTATATAAAAGACTTAAGGGACTATTAAAAAAAATATATATGTAATCTTAAAATTTGTAATTAAATAATTAATAAACTGAGTTTATTTATTAATTCATTTCCTCGGTATACAGTCGATAATTTTTCTCCGATTGACATTTAATATGAAATTCAAGAATTCAAACAACCAATAACATTTATATTTGCATGTCGGTTATTGACAATAAACTGCGATGATTATCAGAATAAATAAATAAAAACAAATAAAATAAATCGGAGGTTAGTTAAAGAAAGAGAAATGATTGGAACGCATTTGCATAGCATAGTGTAAAGATCGTAAAAGGTGAATTTATGTTTATGCGAACGTATAGATTTCATATGAAATGGGAATATATACTAATAATAATATTAAACCGCGGGCCTGTCCCACCTGAGGCTGAGGCTCGAGCTGACGCAGAGGCTGGGACCAGCATCCAAGTACACGGATGGAAAATAATGAGAAGATCCCCTGATGGGTGGTTAAGGCGCCATTTAATCTTATATATAAGCTTTAAATACCTCCATACACAACCTGCCTCCGCTGTATCGGCTATGGATTTTATTTCATACCCAAGTATTTTATTGGTCCTCAGTTCAATGCTTCGCTGTAAATATCCCACGAAAAATTCTAATCCGGTCTTTGATAGGGACTTTTCAGATCGATATGATATGGGTGTTTGAAAAAGTTTGTTGGGATAACATAAGATATAATGTGATAACAGAGTCAAGGTCATAAGTTATTATAACATTTATGTATACATAAGGTAAAAGCCCCTATTATAAACGGGGCCCCCACTATTGACACCCTATTTAATTTTATTATTTCATTATTAAAATCTATTAATAATCACAATTTTTGATATTTCATGAAAATTTAACATGTTTTTAAAATTAAAAAATAGTAAAATTTAATTCCAAGGTATAAAATATTTACCGCAAAAAAATTTGGTGACACGACAAAATCTCCCCGACAAAATCTAATTTTAAATAATAATATTATTATTCCTGACAGTTGTGATAGTATTTTTCTTGTAAATATACACAAAAAATCATGATAAAAGAGCACAACGAGATTTTGAAGCGTATTTTGTCGGGGAGATTTTGTCCGGTGAGATTTCGTGTCCAAGATTTTTCAAATCCTGATTTCTCAATGTTTTTTTATGTAATTGCATTGTTTAAAATTATTTTAGATTATTTATAGTCTAAATAACCATATAGTCATTTATTTACACTTTATCGAGATAAAATTAATTTTAAAATAGCGGATGTCAATGATGGGGACACAAAAATTAACTTGCGTCAACTAACGACATAGGCCATAATGTAAGATAACCTAACCCCCCAACATGCATATCAACGTATTAATGTTTACATACTGTCATGTGATTTTATAAGAATCAAAGTAAGGTAAAAGACCCAGTTATTGACACTGATCCAGTTACTGACACTTCTAACGTTATTTTGAATTAAAAAAAAAACATTTCATTAAATAGTTTTATAAATCTTTTTTAAATTAAAATTAATTAATTATGTACGTAATTAATTATATTTCCAACGGTGAAAAAAAAAATAACTTAATAAAAAAAATTCTTCAAGTCTTGAGTGACTGGAAGCCATTTTTAAGCTATATTCTAAGCAGTATATGTAAGAGCGTTCGTCTATCGAATCAATCAACTATTTATCATAAAAAGTATAAAAATATAATAAAAACTATATAAATTATTTAATTATTATACATTATTTAGTTTTTAATTATAATATATCACTTTAAATGACATTTATGTATTAAATGTGGGTGTCAATAACTAGGTCGATTTTTTTAAGATCGCCGCAGTTATTGACACCCGAATTTGACACCTATTATCGAGGTTATTTCGTTGTTGACGTTTCAATGAAATATTTAAATATTTATATTTATTATACTCAAAATATTATAATAATATTCTTTTATTTATAATCGTAGAGTTAAATTAACATTAAAAATTTTTTTTAACATAAAAAAAGTGTTTTAATTATATAATACAAGTTTAATTTATCTTTTATTGAATGATTTTATTTTATTCTAATTAAATAATGTAAACCTAACCAATAATGAATAATTTTTCTAAATGAGTGTCAGAATCTAGGCCGACGTCAGTGTCAGAAACTACAACACAAGAAATTTTGAGTGTCAGAAACTAGGTCCTACAACGTTACTGTTTAAAACATTAATTTAAATTATAAAATGGTCCCATATCATTCTTTCGCGTAGATAATTTTTTAAAGAAATTCTAAATTTTTTTATGATGCAAAAATTATTTACTCCAATTGAATATTGTAATAATTATAGTGTTATAACATCTGCCGTTACTCTTATGTCAGAAACTGGGCCCTTTACCTTATTTGAGACTAGAAAAAATTGCTAAAAAAAAAACCTGGTAAAAATATAGAAAAGCTAGGTCTTAAACGAATTTTAAGATAATAAAAATCACTGTCAATAATAGGGTCAATGGTATGTCAATAATCGGCTCTGAATTTTTTACGCTGTCAATAATACATTCGACCTGTTGGTTTGAAGTTGATATAATAATTATTAAATTAATTGCTATTAAAGTTAATTAATTAAATTATGTAAGTAAAAACAATGATTAAGGTGTCCTATAAAAAAAAGTTGACCATATTGATTTTAAATACGATAAAAAAAATTCAAATATTTATGATCACTTTTTTAGTGTCAATCATAGGGGCTTTTATCTGACACGTTATAATTGAGCTTACTATGAACTTTTTCGTAATAATATTTCATATTTGACCCAGCAAAAGTTGTTTAATAATTTTCAGAATACGGCGAATGAACTCTGACGCTCTATGATCACTAAATCGTGTAACTAAGAGAAGGGGAAGGGTCAAGCGAAATGAACTGTCGGTTGTTTAGGCAAACCCAAAGTGAGGGACAAGAGGCCACTGATGCGCGAACACAAATCAATTAGCGAGGGTGCTGCCCGAGGCTTCGGGTGGTTTAAGAACACCGGAAACTACCCTCAGGAATAGTTCGTTCTGGTGGAACTTGGTCTTATTCAAACCAAAATTTCAATCGTTTGCCGTTCAGTCAACCTTAGTCTCAGTTGCGGGGCCCCGAAACGGTTGCCTTGATATCCGATTAGCGAGAAAATCTCGAATGATTTAAGCGGGCTCCGGCACTGGGGTCTTGTAATAAATAAAACGGCAAAAGTACTGGTATCTTAAACCAAATTCTCTTAAATTACAAATTTATACCTGACGCCTTTTGTCATAATCTTGATTTTCGGGTTTACTAAAAATAATAAATAAAATAAAACGTTGTTTCTTAAGATACACGAGTCCAACGAGAAAGTTAAGTGTCAGAGCTAAAATTTTAGCCGAGGTGGCCGGATATTTGTCAAGAGCACACGACAACCTCTATAATTTATCTTCCAAAGCCACCAAAGTCTAGTTTGGGCACCAAAGCCCCACTATTTATTTTTTTATCGATTTTTCTGCAGTTTTTGAATTTAATCATTTTTTGCAATGATTACTTTTTTGTAATTGGGTTAGAAGGTCGTTTAAGGGCTTGTTAGAAAGCTTGGGCTTTCGTCCACAATTTTTATAGGGCAAATTAATTAATAAATAATTTTTTTTTCAATAGAAAACTTCCAAGATATCGATAAAAAAATTAAAAAATTTTTTGTTTAAAAACTTTTTTTTTTTGCGATAACTTTTTTTCTAATTAAGTTAGAAGGTCCTGTAGGGTCTCATTCGAAAGCTTGGACATTTCTCTACAATTTTCCTTTGAGCGGTTCCTACTTCCGACTTCTAGTTTCCGAGATATCTATAGTTAAAATGAGTCCCAAAAAAAAAAATATTAATAATTTTTGACTCAGAAAAAATTTAAAGATCGTTTAGATAAAATTTTGATAAATTTAAAGTATCGATTAATTCGGATGATTGAAATCCCAGCAAGTCTCGGAGATATCTTGTAAGATTCCAGAGGTCTGAGGATAAATTCCAGGTATTTAATTACAATTTTATTTTCCTCAGCCCATCGATAAAATATATAAACACATAAATAAATAAATATCAACTCTTAAAGGACTACACAAGCTAGACATAAAAGATATCGGTTTACAGGGGAACAATATTTATGAGGGCCAAAGTCAAATTAGTGGCGTACTGCGTGCACCTTTTGATTAAGTATCTGTTAACTAAAGGTAATACTTAATAAAGTAACGGTGATTTAGTGGGGTCTCTCCTCTAAGATGTAAGGTGGTCTGATACAGGAATAAACTTAGAAGCCGACCAATACCAACCCGATTAAAAAATAAAAATATTTAAATACCAAGGACATAAACCAGAGGTTAAATAAGCGGTACTCAATTTATTTTATTTTATTTTGTTATTTATGTCCTTAAGGACGAGCTAAAATTAAACTCTAGTTCAATGATTTTTTTTACAAGATCAGCTGAAGAGTGGGGGCTCGATTATTTATGTTGATACTCGGATGTACCGCCACTGAGTCTCCATCGTCAATAACCTGATACTGGACACTGCCTTCTTCAGGATCCGAATATCCGATTGCAATTTGTTGGATCTCTTTTTTTTGACTCAGTGGTGCTCAGTTTCTATCTTGGGAATCGATTCGCTGTCAGGAGACGAGAAGTTTGAGTATACGCATGCTTAAATTCATTTTGGGCCCTATAGGACCTAAAAGTTGGGCCTTGTGGGCTCTATGGACTAATAGTCCTTTATTTTATATATTAATCACTTGAAAAGTTGAAATTTTAGATAAAAAATACTATTTTAGGTCCCTTAGGTCATTTGGGTCCGCTGGGCCTTATAGACCCATTATTAATATTTTTTATCTATTTTGAATTCTTGAATTAAGACAGCACTTCTCGCTTCAATAAATGATAATTATTAAATTGGGCCTTAGGGGCCTCTTTAGGTCATTTGGGCCTTATAGGCTCAATTCTTAACTAATTCTCTATCCTTAATATGTCTCAAAACTTTAAATTTAAAGTTCTGTAAGAATAGTAATCACTTTAAGTTTTTTTGGTCACATGGGTATGTTGAGTCTTACGGGCATTATGGGTCCTATAAATCATTGGGCCTTATCTATAAATATGTAATTGTAAGGTTTGATTCAAGAGCCAGATTTTTTGGACCAGTTTCAATTAGTATGTCATTTGGGACTTATGGGCCATATATCACCTAAAAGTTGGGCCTTATGGGCTTATTTAGGTCGTTTGGGCCTTATGTGTCCAAATGTACACTAATTTCTATCTTTACTATGTCTCAAAACTTTTAATTTAAAGTTCTGTAAGAATAGTAATCACTTTAACTTTTTTAGGTCACACGGGCCTGTTGGGTCTTATGGACCTCATAGGTCTAATGGGCCTCATAGGTCTTATAATCAGTGAGTCTTACATATAAATATGTACTCGGAAGGTTTGATTTAAGACATATTTTTGGACCAGTTTTAGTTAGTAGGTTATTTTAGACTTATGGGCCCTATATGATCTAAAAGTTGGGCCTTATGGGCTATGTTGACTGATACTACTTTATTTTATATATCAATCACCTGAAAAGTTGAAGTTTTAGATATATTACTATTTTAGGTCCCTTAGGTCATTTGGGTCCGCTGGGCCTTATAGGCCCAATATTAATATTTTTTATCTATTTTAAATTCTTGAAATAAGACAAAATTTCGGGGATTGATAATTGATCATTGTGAAATTGGGACTTATGTATCTATTTTAGGTCGTTTGGGCCTTATGGGCCCAATTTTGCATTATTTCTATATTTTCGCTATATATCACAACTTTAAATTTAAAGTTCTGTAAGAACAGTAATTACTTTAGGTTCTTTAGGTCACATGGGCTTGTTGGGTCTTATGGGCCTTATCTACAAATATTTAATTGAAATATTTGATTTAAAAGAATTTTTTGACCAATCATAATTTAGATCAGTAGGTCATTTGGGACTTATGGGCCTTATGGATCAATAGTATTGAATTTTCAGTCTATAATCAAAATTTTCCGTGTTTTAGTATGTTTTTTTTTTTGTAAAATTGATTTTAATATATTTTATCTAAATTTGGGCCTTATAAGTGTCGTAAAATCCCAAAACAACTCCAAATTTGTTTGTAAAAAATTGACAAAGTAAACGAGTTGATAATTGAACTAAAGTAATTAACTAATTGATATAACGAACATACCAATCGACAAAGTTGAAACAGATAGAGATAAATATGATTGGAGAAAGCGGAGGGAGAAGCAAAGCCACAGAGACACTAAGAGAGACCGCAGTAGCAAACACGCGAGTTAGGACCAAATAGAAACCATCATAGAGATTCATGGCTCCCTTTGATATGTCGGTACACACACTGTTAACGTATTTAGTTAGACATATCATTCGGTTTTGGTATCTATTGTGCGCCGAACAAACTTCTCCTGTCATTTGTTTGAACATCAAGGAAGGAGACACAGCCCGCCCCTAGCCACTGGCTCCCATCCCAAAGCTACTACGGTTCAACTCATTTCAGACACTTGATTTTTAATTTACTTGCTTTTGCTTTGTAACTTCCTTTTTTGTCAAACTCACGTAACTGATAATTCAAATTATTTGCATTTGATATTTATTAAAATTAACCTTCTTTTTTTTGTAAATTTTTTTTAGAAAAAATTTGAAAAATTTCCCATTTCCATTGCTCAAAATAATTATGCAGAAAAATTATTCAATTTATTTCAATAGGTGGGCTTTCGAAAAATAAACGTGCTAATTATAGAAAAATACTTCTGATGGAGAAAATGATATTTCACACAAATTCAAACTGATTTAACAACACACATTAATTGCTCTTCGATAGAAGTCATAATCACCCAAAACCAATGGCTTGAAATGCAAGTCTAACAAAAGTGAAAATTTTTTATCATTGAAATTAAGTGCTGTATCCGTTTTGGGAAAAAGAGTTCAATACTTAGGAAAATTTTTTTTTTTTTTTTCAATTTTAAATATTTTTCTGCAATTAAATCTATTTTTAAAATTTTAAGGCTTATATTTTTATAAATTGGAAAAAGTATTTTTAATTGTAAATAAAATATAAAATTTAATTTTTAAACGGTACTTAATTACTTAATCTAACAATTTGCAAGTAGAAACTTTAGACTACATTTCGCCACCTATCGGAATTATCAGAACTAATTTCTAAAAAATTAATATTTAATACACAATTTTTTTTTTTCTGAACTCGCTTTTAATTTAGAGTTAGATTTTTATTAAAAAATATTTTTGAATTTTTAATATACAATTGTATAAAAAATTTTTTGTTACTGGATGAAAAATTTAAAGCCATTTAATTTTTATTTTTAATTGAACGAATTGATTTCTATGAAAAACGAGGAATACAAAAAAGCCGTACAAAAACGGGTTATATTAATTGAAACGATTTCAGAATTTTTTTTAATGTATCAAGTATGATTAATATAATCAGCAATAACGAGCAAGATTAAAAAAATCAATTAGTGTCCAATATGTGTAAAAATGGGTTATTTTTCAAAAAATTTGGAAATTGAATTCGTTCACCCATGTTAGTAAGAAAATGACACTAAATCATTAATTTATCCGAGAAAAATTATCGGGGAAATGATCAATGAATCACATCAACAAAAGACATCATTAGACTGCTTAAATGAAATCTGTACATAAAAATGTAACATACAATAATAGAAAAACGATAAGTTGATTAAAGAGGATAAATTGTTAGTAGGATAGTTGACATGTCATTGGAAGCTTTGACGTTGGACTTCTAGTCCAAGCTATCTGAATCAGAGATTAATTCACGAACTTATTTCTTAATATTTTTAGTAGACACATAATAAGGAGTTGGTGAAAACATTTCAATAAAATTTGTTGGTATCACCAATTTTATAAATGAAATAAATGTAATCATCTATTTTATGAAGATAACATTTCTAATTATTAAATTTAAAGAGAAACGAATAAACAAGCCCAACAAATTGCCTTCTAGAAAAATTGATTAGTATCACATTTTGTTAATGCCAGAGTTGATGTAAAAATTTTGCCACAGCAAACTCGATGGGAAATTAAAAGGTGGTTTCCAAATTTGGAGAATTTGACAATCTTATCTCACTTGGAAATTCTTATCATAATTTATAAAATAGTTAAACTTTATGTAGATAAAAAAGTGACTTGATGCCAGAAAGTAAGTCATAGAAATAAAATTTCGGAAATCAGTTAATCACTAGATCTACCGCTATGCAAATGAAAACTTTCGACTACCTTTCGCCATCTATCGGTCGAAATAAAAATACTATTAAAATTATCCAAATTTGACAAATAAATGTGTAAAAAGTTTGATCTGTTCAGTATTTAAGCAAAAACAAATTTGAATAGTATTATAAGTATAAAAAATAATTTAAATATCACAATAGAGGATTTTTTTTTATTTATAAAATTTTTCTACAAAGTTTTTTTTTCGTTTTTGTTATGGAGGTACAACTTAAATTAAAAATACAGTAGAGAAAATTTTTCTTTTGATAAATCCATGTAAGTCAAAAAAACCGTTGATATCGCATGACGCACATAGGAGAGAATAAATATTCTCTTCGACGATATTTTTAATAATTTATAATTCATCTATCTCATAATATCTTTTGCAGCAATCAGACAGTAACATTTTACTAACAAAAAAAAAATTTCAAAATTTACTTTTTTCTTAAATCTTTTTGCTATGAAGCTAATACATCAAAATGTTTCATGATCAAACATTAAAAAGTTGAAAAAGAATTTTAAATATAAAATATTGTAACATGGAAAAAGATAAATTGAAAAGATTAATTTTAGAAGGTACTTAATCACTTTATTTACTTGTCAGCAAGCGAAAACGTAAGACTACTTTTCGCCACCTAGTGGTGAGGGGCGGAACTACTTTTTTTTTTTTTAGGACTAAGTTTTTCTATCTCTGAGCAAATCGATAACTTTGTTTTAAGAGGCGTCTTAATTATTGAAAATATAAATACTTAAATTCAAGAAATTTTTTCCTGACAACTTTAAAAATTGAAATAAACATTCAGATCCTCAATTTTAAATTTATTTTCAAAGAACTTCCTATGTCTTTTCAGGAACTTAAAAATTAGAGCAAAATGATGAACCTGGTCAAAATAATACTACTTCAGTATAATGATAAAGTAATTATTCAAAGGATTCAAAATTTAAAACATAATTTAGTCAGCTCAGCTGTAAGCTTCTCCGAGGACTTGTTGAGTAATTATTTTTTATTCTTATTAATATATTGACTATGTAATTTGTGAGTAATCACATCTAAGAAAAAAATTTTTTTGCATGTGTTATAATAAAGATTGTTGAATTTATTTGATGCTCTTAATCAATGACTTTTATTAATTAGATTTAATAGAATTGCAACCAATTGAACTAAGATTTCTGTTAACAATAAGAACAAAGTTTTTTATTCCACAATAAAAAGTGAAAATTTAAAATTTCAGAAAAATGTCCACAGTTCAATAAAAATGATCGAAAAAATTCAACTCAATTGTTACTAAATGATCTAACTTTATTTCAAATATGATATATTAAACTTATCGGACTAGTATTTTTTTGAGGGAGTTTTGCGCTTCAGATAGTCAAACCCATGAAAAATTTGACTGCCGGAATGGACAGTTTTGCAAAAATTTTACCACAGATAAAAAGCACTTTTTAGAAAAATGGCATAAAAGAAGACACTAATCATAACTTTAAAATAAGTCGAAAGTAATTTAGGAGTAACACAAATGCAGCTACGAATTGTCGCAGAAATTTTCGAGCAGCCGCTTTCAGGGAAGCTGAGTTCATATGGCCAAAATTGAAATGAGAATTCAGTAAAATTTGATTCAAACTTATCAAGTTGTAAATAATTTTTATACCTGTAATTTTATTACCCTGTGACAGTATTAAATATAAAATTTAATTTATTTGGAATTATAATTTCAAAATTGCTTAAAATAATGAAGAATCAACGAATTTAATCTATTAAAAATTTGTAGACTTATTTATTCTGTTTTTAGCAATTTTTAAAATTCGATCAATTAAAAAGAATCTCTGAATCAAATCGTATGTTTATAAGTGTCTTAATAGTTTGTCAAATTTATACTTAAAAATGGCGAAAGGACACTCTCGTTCTAATCAAAAATTAATACCAAGAATCAAAAAAGAAAAAAGTTTAAATTTTGAGACGGTTTAATGGTAGGATTCTCAACATTGCTCGAAACATTCAAAGTTAAAAAAAATTGTTTCGTAGCAAACTATTCAAGCGAATTTAAACGAAAATGGTTTATTTACAGTGGAATCCAAATTTATTTGTCTCATCAGAATAATTAAGTCAGAAGGTGAAAATTCTACTTAGAATACACCTACAATCGAAAGTTAAGTTGTTATCATCACTGTTTTTGACTTTTATACCATGAAGCATGTCCAACAAAAATTTGACAAAAACAAAAATTTTTTATATAATTTATACGCAGTCTGAAATAAGAAATAATAAAAAGTTAGATACTTAAAATATTATTTTTAAGTAATACTACTTAATTTCACTGCTATCTAATTAATATTGTCCGAAATTTTCAAAAAAAGATTCATTTATAACTATTTTTTCTCGGTACTTAATTATTTAATGTACAATTCCTCAAGCGGACAATTTAGAAGACCATTCGCCACCTAGCGGCGATCGTGGAACTATTTACTTAAAATTTCCGAGATTTAAGATAAGTGATGGTCTTTTTTTTATCATTCTATATTCCATAATAATATTGATTTTTGTAGAACTCATATTATATAAATTGATCAATTATGTCCATTTGAATTATGTGGATTTATCTTAGTTTAGAAAATTTAGAAAGTATCTAATAAACCAACTCAAATTAGATAAACAACGTGTTCGTCACAATACAAACCAAACTGATTTAACCTAATTACTCTTCGATACCGGTCATAATCACCCTAAACCAATGGCTTGAAAACCAAGTCTAACAAAAACTAAAATCTTTTTATCGTTGAAATTAAGCGATGTATCCGTTTTGAAAAAAAAAAAAAAAAAAAAAAAAAACATTCAAATCTCATAAAATTATTTTTTTTCTTTAGGCTTTTAATTTAATGTCAGATTTTTATTAAAAAATATTTTTGAAGTTTTGGTATACAATTGTATAAAAATTTTTTGATACTGGATAAAGAATTTTAAGCCATTTAATTTTTATTTTTAGTAAATCGAATTGATTCATATGAAAAATGACGAATACAAAAAAGCTGTACAAAACCGAAATTTTCCATTATTTAAAACTATTTCAGTACTCTTCAGAATGTATCAGGTATGTTTAATATAATCGTCAATAACGAACAACGTTCAGAAAATCAATTAAAGTTCAATATAATTAAAAATGGATTATTTTAAACTAAATTCAGAAATCGAATTTTTTTTCCCTCATTTAAGTGAAAAAATGACACTAACTATTAATTTATTCGTGAAAACTTATCTGGGAAATATTTTGTAAATCACATCAATTTAAGACATCATCAGAGTGCTTCAATGAAATCTGTTCATAAAAATGTAATATATAATAATAAAACAATAACCAGAAATTGTTGGTAGGATAGTCGATATGTCATTGGAAGGTTTGGGGTTGGAGTTCAACTCCAAGTTGTCCAAAAAAGAAATTACTTGAAAATATAGTTTCTTAATATTTTTAGTAGACAAATAAGTAAAAAAATTCACTATCTGTTATCAGAATTTGTTGGCATCACCAGTTGTTGCGTATTTATAAATACTTAATGTTCGCGCTAGAACATTTGGTAACTCCGCACTCTATCTAACCAGAGGTGGTAATCACCATTGTTAGTTAATAACTATTGAAGACCCATACATATTTTCATGTCTTTTCAATATTTCTTTTATAAATTTCACTAATATTTTCATTGTTTGTAATTAATGATTACACCTTCCAGTCATGAAAGATTAAAATAGTGCTCAATATATTTCACCAGTTTTGTACTTACAGTGAATGTAGTCATCGATGTTTTACAACGCATTTAATTTTTGGAGTTTTTTTCAATGCAACAACGTTTGCGAAATATTATAGACCGGAAACAAAGAATCATTAAAATTTTTGAGGTCGAAAATAGTCCAGATATGTTTCACAAATACACAAGACATCGCTGCTAAATTAGTAAAATTATTTCCGTCAATATATTGTCACAGGGTTTTTATTCCCTGTGCGCGTCCCTCCCTGCGCCTAATATCTGGCAACAGATCCACACTCGATGTGTGTCTCAATTTTATTTTTGTATCTATATATTGATTTGTTTATTGAATTTATTATCATTATTATTATTTATACTTGAAATTTTTAATATTATTGTTTATAATTTAAGAATTAATTTTACATTTGTTTCAGATATTTACAATGAATTATTTGTAATTCATTATTATCATTATTATTATTTGTATGTATCGCCGTAAATCATAGTTATAGTACCTGGTTTTATTATCATAGCCTTTACTCGCACGGGTGAAGTCCTGTATTATCGATCGCGAGCTGAAGGTTTATTAAATTTGGGAAAATGGCTAAAGAGGCCCTCGTGATCGAACACGAGGCCTCGAACGGTTTACGGTGACGTAGATTGAACAGACACGCGGTGACCCGCTTGGTGTGAGGAAGACACGTGGGACCTCCGCTATTGTAAGGAGTGTGGATTTGGTGCCTTGGGTTGAGTTTCCTTTTTCGGTGAGTACTCACAAGTTGAGCCATTTTATTATCCGCACACCGCTGTCTCCTGGCTCAGATAATTCATTTTTATTGTTTAATTAAATTCACTATCGATTAATCGGGTCGATCCCGTAGCGAGTAAGGGTTATTATTGGGAATATTTGTACCTGTCCTGAAAGCCGCGTGTTGGGTCCTCGATATGGCCAGCAATTTTTAATTAAAACATTACGTCATAGTTCATTATTGCGATTATTATTTTTAGTTTGATTTACGAATGACGTTAGTTATCAAAGCAGTTATTGCTTAGCGTTATTTACAATTATTAATGTTAAATATTTATTATTACTGCAAGTGCTATTTTCGAGCGCAGAACAAATTGAATAGTATTGAGTTTTAATCATTATTATAATTATTATTTTCCATTGCGACTATTATTATTCTCGAACGCAATATTGTAAATTAAGTTAAAGAAAAAGTTGTATGTGTTAATCAGAACTCCATAAAGGATTTATTTTGTTATTTAGAAAAGATATTTAGTTTAAGTAACAACGTTTATAAATAAATAATTTATTTTTATTAATTTTTACCGATTTAATAATAATTTATTTTATGTGAATTAATTCCCGGAATCTTTTCCTGTAATTTACATTCCTATTTAATTAAATAATTTGAGGTACTATTTATAATTAGGTACTTATTATTTCTGATTATAAATTATATATTAATCCTGACTGTAAGTGTTTCGTGATTTATTTTCCATTCGCATTAATTTAGATCGTTAATTGATCGTCCGGCGAGGCCCCTGGCATTTTTATTAATTTTGGTAATTTTTAGATAAAATTACCTGGCGTCCTTTTCGTGCACTAACCCAGCCTGAGGAGTTTCAGGTTCATTTTATTATTATTCAAAAAGGGCGAGCGTAAGAACTTTACCCAGCCGGTATCTCCGCCTCCGGTGGAAATTTATTTAAATTTTCGGGAACAGTTTTGTTACAATATAAAAGTCAAAGTTTATCATCTACTCTAGAAAAACTATTGCTAAGTTCTACCCTATAGACGGTAAATCAAAAAACATTCCAACAACAATTTTATTAGGCATAAAGTTGCTACAGCATGAGGTCACCAAAAAAATATTTCAGGCTTCAATTAAAAAAAAAGAGCATAACAAATTATTAAAGGACAAAAATGGGTGTATTGATAATTTTATTAATATTATTTCCGTTTTAATTTTCAGAAAGAAAATCAAGAAAAAGATATTAAAAAATCACTTTAAAAGAACGATTATCAAACGCTTACACTTGTAATTTATCAAAATTACAAATTATAGTTTTCTTAAAAAATTAACTGGCATCGCATTTATTAATGCCGGAGTTGATGTCAAAGTTTTCTCGATACAGATTCAACAAATATCGGATTGTCATTCTGATCATTCTAGAGGATTAGATTTCTTAAAGCTAATTTTATTTTATTTGAAAATTTTTATCATAATCTATAAAATATATCAATTTGATGTAGAAGAAAATGTGGCTTGATGACAAAAAGTAAATCATAGAATTAAAATTTCGGAAAGTACTTAATTACTCGATCTACCGCTGTGCAAATGAAAACATTCGACTACCTTTCGCCATCTATCGGTCGAAACAAAAACATTATTAAAATTATCTAAAACTTGACACACAAATGTATGAAAAATTTGATTTGTTCTGTATTTAAGCATACAAAAATTTATCTGGCATTACAAGTATGGAAAATTGATTTGAATATTAAAATAAAGGATTTTTTTTATTAATAAAGTTATTTTTTTTTTCTCATGGAAGTACGATTTAAATTACTGATTTAGTCGAGTGAATAGCCAAAAATTTTTTTCCTTTACTTTGTATATGAAACTTAATTTTTTTAATTTGTGAAATAATATTTGGAGACAGTTATATTGGAATTTTTAGTTTTATTTACACTGGCTCAACATTTGCAATTCTATAACGTCTATTCGGATAAATTTTTTGGAGTAGAAGAACACAATGTGTAAAATAATAATTCAAAATTCATCATGAAAGTCAGCTGGAATTCCAGATGAATTTCATGATGAATTTGAAACAAATAGTATATGAAACTTAATTATTTTAATTTGTGAAATAATATTCGGAGACAGTTAGGAATAATATTGGAATTTTTATTTTTATTTACACTGACTCATCATTGACGATCCTCAAACTTCAATCTGGATAAATTTGTTGGAATAGAAGAACACAAGATTCAGAATAATATTACGAAATTCATCATGAAAGTCAGCTGGAATTCCAGCTGACTTTTATGATGAATTTCGAATTATTGTTCTGAATATTGTGTTCTTTTACTCAAAAAAATTTATCCAGATAGAAGTTTAAGAATCGTAAATAATGAGTCAGCGTAAGTTACACTAAAAATTCCAATATATCTTTCTCCAAATATTTATTTACTGATTAAAAAAATTAAGCTTCATATACAGAGTGATTCAAATTTATCATGAAATTCATCTGGAATTCCAGCTGACTCATAATGAATTTCGAATTATTATTTTACATATTGTGTTCTTGTACTCCAAAAAATTTATCGAGATAGAAGTTTAAGAATCGTAAATAACGAGACAGCGTAAGTTACACTAAAATTTCCAATATAACTTTTTCCAAATATTTTTTTACAAATTAAAAAAATTAAGTTTCATATACTATTTGTTTCAAATTCATCATGAAATTCATCTGGAATTCCAGATGAAATTCATTATGAAATTCATATTTGTTTCACAATCTAAAGTTCATCCGGAACCAAAATTTTTTTTGTACGGGAATAGGACAAAAAGAAAATCGTTAAGCCCATTAAAAGTAAATAAAAATTAAAAATTAATACCGATCGCTTATCGAATATAAAAAGTTTAGCCAGCTCCGAATCATGTAATCACTAACAGTTCTTAAGCATAGTGGAAGAATTAAAATTTTTCTTCAATGAGAAGATAACAACAACACAACCATCAACATTGCTACTATGTTAAAAATAATGTAAATTTCAACTAACTAATTGTAAATTTTTAAGATACTGAAACATTATAACAATACTTCAATTTTTCAGCGATTATTACATTATATTGATGAAGAGTAATAAATTATTAAACTTTTTATATAAAAAAAAAAAACACTGAAGAATTTAATTTTTCGAAGGTACTTAATTAATTTATCTACCGCTTTGTAAGTGAAAACTTTAGACTACCTTTCGCCACCTATCGGTCATTCGGGAATTATTTACTTTAAAAATGATATTACAGAAAAGGATGCAGAATTTTTTTTATTTTTTTGAGGAAAATATATAAATTTACAAGAGTAAGAATTGAATTAATTATATAAATAATTTATTAATCACCTACAAAATTTTAATTTTTTAATCTAAAGTATGGTTTTTATTTTTTTGATTTCAGAAATAAAGCAAAGAAATTGCTATAATTCTAATTTTATTCAAGAGCTCGTAGAAAAAAATTTTCTATTTCTTTGTAAAGGATAACATAGACTACAAAATAGTTAAGAGAAATTTACAAAACCAATCAATAAGAAACTTGACTGATTTGGTATCAAGATGTCTTAATTCAATTCACTTTTATGATAATTTGTGTTAAAATTTAATTTTTAAAACACAATTTTTAGGGACACTGATTACAGAATACCGAAGTCATTTCGGGACATTTGTTTTTTTAATACCTACGAGTGGATGATGACATGAATGTTATCGATGTCATAGTCGATAAGTTAAATAATTGATTCAAAATACAATTGCAAACCAGTAATAAAAATTGTGATGACTTTGTATTAATCATAATCATCTTGCAACTAAAAGAACTCTTTATTAGAAATTTCAAGCTATCCAATAACTACAAATAATAAATTTAGTTTTTATTAGGAAATATGTCAAGATGGATAAGTCGTTATGCCAAGTTACAATAATGCTATTATAAAATAATGAAATTGACTCAGAAGAAATTCAAAAGAGATTAAAACAAGATCGCAAACAAAAAAAAAACTCAGTGGGTAAAATTAAAACATAATTTGTAATTTGATGTAACGTTATTTTAAAATCAAACACAACGGACTTATTTTTTATGTTTTTATAATCCTAAAAAAATTTTTGTTTTTTTTTTTATTAAAGAAAGCGATTCAGAAATAAGACGAAAATTGGCTGATTAGTATCACAATAATTTATCTAGTATAGAAAAATTAGGAAGTATCTAAACAACCAACTTAAATAAAGAATTATTAAATACTTAAAGAGATTACAAAAAAATTAATTTAAATTCAAATTTTTAGAGGTACTTAATTATTCAAACTTTCTCTCTACAATTGAAAATTTTGGACTACATTTCGCCATCTATCGGACATACCGCAACTAATTAGTCAAAAAATATCCGGAAATTATTTTTTGCAGAATATTTATAATTGTAAAAATAAAAATGCGATATTAATTTAGTAATTTAAAAGATTCTGTATTAAAAAAAAATTAATATTACTCTTCAATAATTTATATTTAGAATTTCAAGATAAAAAATTACTTATTTTTTAATAAAGATGGTTGAATTTATTTAATATTCTTGATCATTGGCTAATTTATTAGAATAGAATTTTAACCAAACAAACTATGTTTTCTGTAAATCATAAAAACTCCGTTCTTATAACAATAAAGTAGTGAGATCATTTAAAATCTTAACAAGATATTGAATACGTCCACACTCCAGGAATATTGATTTAAACGATTCAACTTCAATTTATTAATGCTATGTTAAATTTAGCTACCTACTATTCTCTAGAGGGAGTTCCGCGGTGAATCATCACGAAAACCACTGTCAATCATTTATAAAAATCTATCATCAAATTTCAAGTAATTGATAAACCTAATTGATAAAACCTCTGAAGGATAAATCTGAGGGAGCCTAGGCTCCAGAATTCAATAAAATTATTATCTATCTATCTATCTATCTATCTAAAACCAGAAAATCAATTCAAATTTTAGGATCATAATCGATACTACATTAAAAAGATCGTGATGCAACATCATTTTACAAAGCGTTCATATTCGAGTCTTGGGATAGAAAAATGATTGTTTTTATGAACTGAAACGGATAAAAATTTTCATCAGACACACTGTCTTCAATTTTAAAGTATAATAATTTTTTTTTACTGATGAAATTACAGAAAATTATTTCAGTAATAATAGAATACATTAATAGTCAAGTGCTAAGAAGTACATTCCTCAGTAACATCAATTTTATTTTGAACTGGCTCAACAACAAATCAAGATGAGTAAGAAATTCATTTTTTTATACATTTATTATTAATTTAACGATATTTTATATTAAAATACTAGCAATCTTACATAATAATGAATAATTTCTTCTGTTATTTCAGGACTTGATGCAATTCATGAGCGAAAACAGAGATCTCAGTGCTGTATATTCGATTAAAAAATTGCATAACACCCTAAACTTGAGTCAGCTTGAAAAAAAAAATCAAAATTTGAGCCACAATTATTCATGTTTTACTTAATCAACCTTCAAATTGCCACGAATTCGATGAAATTTCTCCAAATGGTTAGTTAATTAGATCATAATTTTGTTGTACTTAAAAATCTTGAAAAATTTTGAATCTTTCTGTATTTTATTTTTTAGGATAATTTGTAAGAAAAATTAAATTGACAAACAAGAAAAATTGAAGGAGAGTACTTAAAAAATTGCTTCATGGTTCTGCGAGTGGAAATTTTGAACTACCTTACGCCACCTATTGGCAGTGCTAGAATTTAATTTAAAAAATCTGGGAATTTAAGTGAATTAATAAAATTGTTATAAATTTTTTCTTTTTAAAAAATTGATAGCTTATTTTTCGGAAATTATGATCATAATTTTATCACTCTTTTGACCAAAATATCTTGAGACATTAATCATTATTCAAAGTCGACAACATATTCGAAGAAATTATGGGTACCTTGCTTATTGAGGAATTATATTAAAATTATCTGTGTATAGAATGTTGAAAAATGATTTTTTTTAACAAGAAAAAAAATATCAAGGAAAAAAAATTGAAGTGTCTTTTTAAATTTAACGAAAAAATTGAGTTTCGTTAAATGATAATGATCAAAACTGAAAAATTAAATATCGAAAAGCAACTGCCCTAAAATCTTTACCGTTTTAGAAAATCCAGATGTAAATAATCGTTTTTTCTAAATAGCAAAATTTTCATACCAAAATACTAATAAAGTATTGAAGATAGTTACATTCAAAATAGTGTCGATACCATTTTCCGAAGGGAATCAATGATGATTAAGGTTGAGTAACGATCACAAAATGGATTGTTCAAAAAGTATTGCGAAATAAAAATACAAACATCAGCAAATGTCAGACAGATAGAAATGTGGATGTAAGTCCTATATTAAGCTCATCGCAATCGTTTACAACTGTTATCGAATAATAAGTCGAGAAGATTTATAGACTACATTAACGTAGAATACTGAAATTGCTGCTGTGAAAAAAATAAAATCCTACCATTAAGCTTGGGCCCACTTAAAAAAGAACTATAAAATTTAAGCTATAATTATTGATGTTTTATCTTGTCAACCATTGAATGACTACGAGTACTATAAAATTTCTCCAAGTGGTTCATGTGATAATCATTTTGTTCTATTTAAAAATTGTTTCAAAATTTTGAATCTTTCTGTATTTAATAATCTAGATTAATTTGTAGAAAAAAATTAATTGGCAAATATGAAAAAATGACGGAGAGTACTTAAAAAATTGTCTCATGGTTCTGCGAGTGGAAACTTTAAACTACCTTACGCCACCTATTGGCAGTGCTAGAATTTAATTTATAAAATCTAGAAATTTAAGTGAATTAATAAAATTTTTGTAAGTTTCTTCTTCTTAAAAAATAGATAACTTATTTTTCAGAAATTATGATAAATATTCTATCCATCGCTTGATCATAAAATCATGAGACATTATTAATAATTATTATTTAAAGTAGATAACATGTTTCAGGAATTTATGAAAATATCTTCACTTATTGTAGAATTGAATCGAAATGATTTGTGTATAAAATGATGCAATTTTTTTTTATACAAAAAAATTATTATTAATCAAAGATTGAAAAACCTCTTTAAGTTTGGCCTTAAAAATTTATTTCTATCAATTTATACTGATAAATATATTAGAAAATTGGAGCACAAACAACACAAAAGTATAAAATCTTCATCTTTTTTGAGAATCTATCGTCATAGTATAACAATAATGAATCTTAAAAGTTATTGACAGTAAAAATAGTGTTGATACTTTTCCTGCCCAAAGATATATAAAGATTACAATTGACTTCTGGTAAATAGAAATAATTTAAAGATTTATAACTTTTAAGAAAAATTCAGTGCTTTACAATTTCATCTTTTTTAAAAATCCTAATCCAAATGAAAGTATTTCATACATAAAAAAATTTTCATGGAGAACTAATCATGAATCCGTCAAGCTGTTATCAATAAAAATAGTGTTGATGCCTCTCGGAATGGAACACATGAAAATTAAAGTCAAGTCCCGTTTAGAAAATTGGTTGTTGAAGAAATATATCCAAACTACAGCAAATGACTGATCGATATTAAAATGAGAACTTATTGACGTTCATATCTTCCATACTGTAAGAGCTTACAATCCTTCTTAAATGCTACTAATGAATCATTAGCGTTAATTAATGAAAAAATTTTCAAATCCAAAGATACAAAGATTAAAGTCAAGTACATGATTACTAAATTAATTGTTAAAGAAATATAAATACGAATAACAATACACACGTTAGAAAATGACTGATATTGGAGTCAATGCATTTCCATGGAAATGTAAACGTATACTTCATAAGTTGTAAGCTGTAATCGTTTACAAGTGTCCAATAATGTCGATAAGCTTTTGCTAGCTTAGATAGATTTAGAATATTAAGCTTGTTTATCTGAAAAAAATAAACTGAAAAATTTAATTCGGTAAAGTACTTAATTGCTTAGTCTGCTACTTTGCAAGCGAGAATTCTGAAACACCTTTCGCCACCTATCGGTCATTCTAGAACTATTAATTTAAAAATTGTATTTAAAAAATATTCTTACTAATCTATCAAATTTGAATCATGATTTTCTTTTTTTTCTTGTTGAATAAATCCTTCCTTGGTGATAAAGAATTTTTTTTATAATATAAATTTTTCAAGCCGACAAACTTTGGAAAGAAAATATTTCAACAAAATTTATTCAGATTGTATAAACAATCATAAATAGTAAATAAGCAATTAAATTTTTCATTTGATTATAATTTTCTGTCTAAATGAATTTGAATTAGTTATTAATGATCCCAAAGTAAATAGATTTAACATTCAATGTAATGTAAAATAATCAATTCACAAATGAGCCTATTAAAAATAAGAATAAAATCTTAAGGAGGTATTTAATTGAATTAAACCTATCAAACTCATACAAGAACTTAACGAAAAATTTTGTAATATTTATTTTGAATACTTCAATATTAATCATCAAAATTTATTCAATTTCTCAATTTTTTTGAGACACTATTTCTCACTACAATTGATGCAACCCTGGCAAATCAACTCATTTTAACCACATTGACAACGAGTCTGTCCAAGATTCTGATAATTTTGCTACTATATATAAAATTATGGGTGATAACATAATTCAGAATTGACAATAACGACTTGTCAAATTTTGGAGATTCCCGAAATAAAACTAGAACTTTGGACGTCAAAAAACAGAAACGCGTTAAAAAGCCTGTTTATGTAATCCAGACACTATTTTTCTTCTGATTTATTGGAATTTTTATAAAGTGATTAGAAAATGACGATCCTAAATACTAAATTTTTTACTCTCTCAAAGTGAGGTTAAGAAAATTATTGTCAATGAAAATTATTTCAAATCGAATTTTATATTATTCAAAAATATATGCTGTTGTAAAAATATATTCAATATGGAAATCTCACCTCTAACTGTGCGCTATGCAAGGTGAAAAAAAGATAAATTGAAGAGATTAATTTTAACCCTAGACTGGTCACCCTATGAGCGTGACGCCTCGCTCAATTATATTTTGTTTATTACATCTTCAATATTTACTAAAATTATTCAAAAAAATTTGTATTTGTTCCTTGAACATTTTAGAATATATTAATAATTTTTTCAAACATCTTCAAAAACGTTAAATTGCTGAAAAAAAATTTCTTAAAAAAATTTGCGGGGCTTTCCTCATCGCTTGACCAGAGTCGTAAGTAGTTTTTTGTCCGCGGCGTTGCCGAAAACACCTCTAGTCTCTGCCTGTCAAACGTGAATGAACTGGCAACACTGTACGCTCTAAAAGCATTGCGGCAAATCCCTCATCACTCGACCAAAGTCGTTAGGTCGCGTTTGGTGACCAGTCTAGGGTTAAAAGGTACTTAATTACTTTATTTACCTATTAGCAAGTGGAAACTTAAGACTACTTTTCGCCACCTAGCGGCAGGAAGTAGAACTAAGTATTTTTGGTTTCTTTTTGAAGACTAAGTTTAACCTTTTTGGAGGAAATTAATAACTTTTCTTAAAAAAATACGTTTTTAATTTTTTAATTATTTAAAAAAAAAATAAATAAGTTCGAGAATTTTTTTCGTGACATTTTTAAACAGTCCAATGAACTTTTGGAACCTCAATGTTGAATTTGGTTTATTAAATTTTAATTTTAATCAATCTCTTTTCTATTTTCAGGGACGTACAAATTTTTCCAATTCACGGATCTTATCAAAATGATAATACATCCATTTAATATAAGAATAATTATTCGATAATTTTATAAAACCATGCATACACTAATCACTGATTCTATAAGCTGCATGGATCTTTAATCTTTTGGGTAATTATTTTATAATCATTTCAATTTCTTTAGGAGTATAAAATGCATGAGTAATTAATTCATATGGGCATACTCGATATCCAATACGTAAAAATTTTGTCCGAAACTTTTTAATTGTAGAATAATTTTAGAAAAATAATTAATATTCTGATTATTTATTTGATACAAAATTTTTGATTAGAAGTTTTATTATTTCAAAGATGTAAATTCTTGGCTGCTTCATTTAAATTATTTAAAAATGTCAAAAAATTTTTAACGAAATGAGACTTTAAAAGGAACTTAATCACTTGATTCGTAGTTCTGCAAGTGGAAAGTTTAGACTACGACTCGCCATCTAGCGGCGAATCCGGAACTATCTGCCAAAAGTCTCCAAGATAAAAGAAAAAGTAATGATATTTTTTTTTCTTCGATTCAGAATTGAAGAAAAAAGATATTTTTATGTTATTAAGCATAAAATTAAATAATTTTAAAATTATAAATTCAAAATTGCTTAAAATAATATGTTCTATTGCGTTCCATTGTCATGAATTATAACTATGTGATTTAATACTATAATATAATGTTTTATAGATTTTAATAATATTATGATATTGTTATTACTAATAACAGCATGGCAATTTAAGTTTACAAGTTGAAACTTTTTGTAATCTTGTAATTGGCTTAGTGCTCTTAGGTTTTTTACAAAGAAAATAAGTAAACTAGTGAATATTGAATAAGTAAAATAGTGATAAGTGAATAATTCATTTATCTATTCAAATGTCTGTGGAGTGTAGGTTGCAAAATTTTGAAAAAAGCTACTTCGTCGATTTTGATGGAATATCTATCTCCATAGAGAGAGTCAAGGCGGACGTCATCCGTCAAATGAAAGCACGAGAAGACCGGGACTGGGATCTCATTGCGATGGACTGAAAACTACTTAACTAAATAGTTTGATTTTAAGTATCTGAATAATTTATCAAATTCTCACATCGATTTAGTGAAGAGACCCTTTATTTTAATCCACATACTAATACCAAATGAAACATAGAAAATAGTTAGAAAATTTTGAGACGCATAAAACGAATAATAAAAAATATTGCTCGAACATTTCAAAGTACGGAATAAATCATTATATTAAAATTGATAAAAACAATTTAAAGGTAAGGATTTTATAAATAAAAAAAAAAACATGATATAAAATTTATTTCTTTACTTCTAAAAATGCTAAGGTTCGAATTCTACCTTGAACACTTTCTATTACTGCAATTAACGTAATTTCTATAATATATTCAATGATAAGTCTTATTCAATTTGAATAGCTGGAATGAATCCTTCGCTATAAATTCGATATTCCAAAGAATTCATTGCGAAAATTTCTTATGAAATTTTAAGGAAATATGAAGTTACAATTAATAAAAAGCAACCTAAAATATTATTTGTTAATATTAATTAATTTCAATATTCAAATTTCACAGCGATCTAATTAATATTGCCTGAAAGTTTCTGAAAAAAATACAACGATAAGTAGATCTTATCGGTACTTAATTATTTAATCTACTATTCTGCAAGCGGACAACTTAGAAAACCATTCGCCACCTAGCGGCAATCGTGGAACTATTTATTTAAAATTTCGTGATTTAAGAGAAGTGTCATTTTTTTTATCATTTAATATTCACAAAAAAATCGAATTTTATGGAACTTATATTACATAAATTGATCAATAATGTCCATTTGAATTATGTGTTTTCTAAAAAATCAGAAGCGACAATCTGAAAAATTTTAATGTTAAATTTTCAAAAAATAAACAATTTGAGTTTAGAACATAAATTTTTATGTTATTAAAAAATGTTAAAATTAATTTATTTGAATTAATTCGAATTTTGAACTAAAAAAAAATTGAGTTACTAATTTAGAAAATTTTTGTTAATGTTTTGAATTATTAGATTTTCGATTTAATGATTGAATTATTTTCAAAATTTCATTTTTAAAAAATAAATTATAATTGTTTGCATCTTAAGCGCGTTAAAAAATTATCAAAGAAAAGAAGAAATTCTATGATTCAATCTAGAATATTTTAATTGGTAAAATTATTTGAAATTATCGTTGATTAGAAACAAAAAGAACAAAAAAGGAAATATTAGAGAAATCATCATGAAAAATTGGGTGGACAATTATTTACTAAAAGCAAGACATTAAATAATACAAATTTTGTTACTGCATAAGTAACACGTATCAACGCTTAATATTTTAAAATTTTGATATTATTAGAAAATATTTCGATACGTATAAGTAGTAATGTAAGGTCACAAAAATTACCCCTTCAAAAAATGACACTAATCTACATCGTGATCAAGAAAAAAAGAGATAAAGAGAACCTCTAACAAATAAAATTTGAACTTAGTTAATAAAAGTAAAACATAAACATGAATTCGGAATATTTGAATTTTCGGAGTAAAAATACATAATCCATTTTATATATTTATAAAGCTAGAAAAAATGTTTTTATTTTCAGAAAAATAAATTTAAGATTGAAGCGAAAATCGGCAGATCAACATCGTAATGATTTATCTAGTATAGAAAAATTAGAAAGCATATAATCAACGAATTCAAATTTTAAATCATTGTCTAGTTAACACGATTAAAAATAGTGTGTTTATGATTCAAATTTTTAACGGTACTTAATTACTCACACTGCTTCTCTACAAATGAGAATTTTGGACTACATTTCGCCACCTATCGGACATACCGCAACTAACTAGCCAAAAAATATCCGGAGATTATTTTTTAAAGAAAATTTATAATTGTAAAAACAAAAATACAATATTGATTTATTAATTTCTGTATTTAAAAAGAATTAATTTAAAATTTATTAACATTACTCTTTAATAATTTAAATTTAGAATTTCAAGATCAAAAAATGACTTATTTTTTAATAAAGATGGTTGAATTCATTTAATACTCTTGATCAGTGACTTTAGTTAATTAGAATAGAATTGTAACCAATCAAACTACGATAACTACAAACACCAGAACAAAGTTTTTTATGGGACCAAAAAAGTGAAAGAATTTAAAATTTTATCAATATATGGAATATGTTTACACTGCAACAAAAATCATTGAAACGATCCAAATTATGATCACTAAATAATCCATCTTTATTTTGAGAGTTAAGTTAAATTTAGCAAGCTAGTGTTCTCTAGAGGGAGTTCCGGGCTCCAAAAAGTCGAATCTTCCAAAAATTTAACCATCAAAATGGTATAATAATTTTTTTTTGATCCTCAGGCTTGAAGACCATGAATTCTACGATATTGAATTGTGTGGTATCAACTCTGCCATAATTCTATTCTAATAATTAGTCGTTAAGAAATTCCGAGCAATTATCATCAATTTTTAGGTCATAAATATTTTGAAAACTGAAAGTTACTCCAACAACATTACAGGTTAACAAAAGTAAGCTTCTATTCGAGTAACTGTCACATAGATTTTAGTTGGACCTTCATTAACAATACAGCAATTTTACGATATTTTGTTTGACGCTCCAAATAATACGTAGTTAATTTTATTTATAATTCTATTTTTTGCTTAGGGACTTAATAAAATTCTTTAATACAATAAAATTTTTCCAATTGAATTTCTACACAAAAGTAATAAGTTCATTTAATCATCATTTTGTTCTACTTAAAAATCTTAGAGGTTTGAATCATTCACCATTTAATATTTTGAATTAATTTGTAGGAAAAATTGAATTGACAAATAAGAAAAATTAAAGAGTAAAATTTTTACAGAGTACTTAAAAAAGTGTCTCACGGTTCTGTGAGTGGAAGCTTTGAACTACTTTTCGCCATCTATTGGAGGTGTTAGAAATTAATTTAAAAAATCTAGAAAATTAGGTTAATTAATGAAATTATTAGAAATTTCCTCTTCTTAAAAGATAAATAATTTATTTTTTGGAAATTATGAAAAATAAACCATCAATAATTTGATTATAAAATCTTGGAACATAACTAATATTTATTTAAAGTACATTACGTATATTTTAGGAAATTATGGAAATTTCTTCGCTTTTTTAGAAACTGTATTAAAATTATTTAGGTATAAAATAATGTAAAATATTTTTTTTTGCAAAATAAAGTACGATCGCAAGAAAATTAAAGAATCTCTTTAAATTTTATATAAAAATTTGCTCTCTAGTAAATTATTATAATGAAAATATTATAAAATTTGAAATCGAAAACACAAGATATCACAAAATCTTCAACTTTTCAGAAAATTTAAATGTTAGTAATCGTTCTTTATACATACAAAGATCGCCATCAGAAATATAATGAATTGTTCATTTTTTATCATAGAAATAGTATTGACACTTCGCACCGAATGAAATTAATATAGAGATGCAAATTGAATGATTTTGAAAATTGAGGATTAAAAAATAATCTATCAAAAAATACACTTATCCGCAAATATGTAATCAATCGAAATGTGAACGTATACTTTATAAGTTACATACTAAAGTTACATACTGTTCAAATTAATAAAAATAATCAGTCAGAAACATTTAATAGCTTAGATTGATGAAGAATATTTAGCTTGCTGATCTGAAAAAAATAAACTGAAAAATTAAATTCGGTAAAGGTAGTTAATTACTTAATTTGCTACTCTGCAAGCGAGAATTCTAAATCACCTCTCGTCACCTATCGGTCATTCTAGAACTAATAATTAAAAAAATTGTATTTAGAAAATAAACTTAGTTATTTATCAGATTTTGATGATGAATTTTTATATTCTAATGCTAAATAAATCTTTTAAGCAGTGAAGAATTTTTTTTATTCCATAAAATGAATTTTCTTATGTCTTTATATTACTTTAAAATTAATAACATTATTTTTTTGATAAGATTGATTTAATCTAGACACTTTATTTTTTTTCTTGTTTATTGGAATTTTCATAAAATGATTTGAAATTCACGATCTTCTTTAGTGAATTTTGTTCTCTCTGGAACTAATGATAAAAAAATTATTGTCAAGTAAAATATCTTGCAATCGAATTATATATTTTGATAGAACTAATGCCGACTTCGATAACTATGCACTATACAAAGTCATTTTCACTTAAGCTTCGCTGGAAGTTTCGATTCATTCATAATATCATAATAAACCATTCGAGGCATTAAATCATCAAGCGAATTTTTCATTTCAAATTATATTTTTTAACTAATTGAATTTTAAAAAATGATATATATATTCAAGAATATTTTTCTTACTGACTTCAAACATTTGAATAATTTTTTACAACATTAATTTTAAATTTAGATTATTAAATTCAATTATAATCAACCTGTCTCCTATTTACAGGAACATGTGAATTTTACCAAAACCACGAATCCAATTGAAATGTTAATTCTTCTATACATACAATACTACGATAATTATCCGAACGGTTCAAAATGTAAAGAATAAATTAATCACTATCTTATACTCAATATCTATACGACTATAATGCGTGAGTGAATTATATCAATTTATATGGACATAAATTTCTTCACATTGCTAAAAAATTCAATCCAAAATTTTTGAGCCGTAGAATAATTTTAGAAAAATAATATAAAATTCTACATCATTTTATCCAAATTTGGTTCGTTCAAAATTCAAGTTGATCGAATAAAGATTAACTCACTCAACGATAAAATATCTTTATTTAATAAATTTTGTTATTTCAAAAATTTAAATTGTCCAAAAAATACTTAATGAATAAATATATACGTTGAAAAGAACTTAATCACTTGATCCACAGTTCTGCATGTGGAAAGTTTAGATTACGACTCGCCATCTCGCGGAGCTATCTGCAAAAAGTCTACATAGAATAAGAAAAAGTAACAAAATTTTTTTTCTTTCATTCAAAATTAAAGGATACATATTTTTATGTTACCAAGTAAATAAAAAAATTAATTTTTTTCAAATTATTATAAGTTTAAGATTGCTTAAAATTGCAAATACATTGATTTAAAACAAAAAATTTTTCAAATTGCTTACACTGTTTTTAAATATTTTTTATTTCTTTCAGGCTAGAAGTAATTAATTGATTATATGCCTGAAAAAGTTAAACTTGGTATTGATTGAAACATTCAATCCAATATGAGCTATTCTCATTCTAAAATGATTAATTACTAAAAACTTCTTAATTAAATGGTTTGTTTTTAAGTATCTGCATAATTGATCAAGGGATACTCTTATTATTCATGAATTAATACCGTAGAAATAAAAAATTAGTATTAAAATTTAGAGACTGCTTGAGGTAGAAGTAGTAATATTACACAACCATGAGAATCGTAAATAATGAGTCAGCGTAAGTTAAACTAAAAATTCTAATATAACTGTCTCCAAATATTTTTACACTGATTAAAAAAATTAAGTTTTATGTGCGATTTGTTTCAAATTCATCATGAAGTTCATCTGGAATTCCAGCTGACTTTCATGATGAAATTCATATTTGTTTCACAATCTGAAATTCATCCGGAAATTCATCCGGAACCAAAATTTTTTTTGTACGGGATTGAAAGTATGCAATTTATTTAATATCAACTTCATTTAAATCTTCAATCAGAATTAACAAAATTGCACAAACATATGAAAAGCAAAAAACACAATTTCATAGCAAGTAATAAAGACAATGGCTGCGTTCAGGTTTACTAAGTTCTGAGTAGGGCTGACTTTATCTACAAAAAAATTAATATTTAGACACACTTAAATAAATATACTTTGCATTGTTTTATTATAGATTTTTTAAAAAAACAATATAGTTACTTCATGTTGTTGCTACAAGATATGCTAAGATCTGCCAAGAACTTAGTAAACTTGAACGCGGCCAATGCAAATATAAGAATTTTAATTCGTTTGTGAGAGATATAATTAACAATAAGAAATTGAATTATTGTCTGAACAATTTATTAATCACCTTAGAAATAAATAAGTTCAATGTAAAGTAAGCAAAAAAAAAAAGGTATGTTTAATTATGCCAGCAGTTTGGTATTTTGGAGCTTAGCTAATACAAAAGTGCATTAATAAGCGCCAAAATCTCGCGAAGTTAATTGATCGATGAATAGAATCTATAACTATACATAACTAACAGTATTCCATCTCGATCAAAATTTGCATTGTGATTTATCAATTTAGAATTTTCACTTTTTAAAATTTTGATTTTTCATCAAAAATAGTTCGAGAAAAATTTCTATCTGTAAAGGCTAATATAAACAAAAAAATTACAAAAACCAGCCACAGAACTAAGTGATAAAAAGATTGACTGATTTGGTTCTAGCTTAAACTTTCTAAAAGATTTAATGCCTAAAATACATATTTTATGATGACAAATGAATGAGCAACAGCAATATTAACTTACGCTTTAATTTGTATTCAAATTTAATACTGATACTTCAAGTTTCAAAGATTTATTAAAAAATAGAACAATGAAGTCATTTCGTGACAGTTTTCCTTGTAATATCCGAAGCTAGTCAGTTTTGTTAATTTATTTTTACAACAAAAGAAACTGTAATTGATAATTAAAGAATGCGTTTGCTAATAATTGCATTTGTACGTAGAAACTGTGGTAATCTAACAAATAAGACAACATACTCAGCATCGATCAGGGTGAGTGGTTAATGTGAATTCAAAGTAATTCGTGAAACAAACATCAATTATTAGCTCAACAAATTTTATAACCAATTTTACAATTTGTCGCAATCTTGGGATAAGATTTGTGTAAAAGAATTTGAAAGTTGTTCAGTCTAATAAGTGATCTTGAAATTAACTTGACACCCAAATCCGAAATTGTGAGAATCACTCACGAAATAAATATACTGAATCATGATGGAGTCAATGAAAATTTTTTTTTTTTTAGAGATTTACTGATATGACTATCAATTATATGGCTTTATAAAATATCTTTTAATAAAGTTTCAAGGATAACAATCCTGACGATTTTATTTAAGGTCGGTGGATTTAACTTCACTTAAAATTCTTTTCTTCGATTTTTAATTTTTTTTCATTTTTATCGCTGAGTTCAACCATTTATTAAGCATAAAAAAATTAACAAGCATCTAATCATTCTACTCAATTAAAGAATCATTGAATACTTTACGAGATTAAAAAAAAATTAATTTAAGATTCAAATTTCTAAAGGTACTTAATTACTCAAACTTTTTCTCTACAAATGAAAATTTTGGACTACGTTTCGCTACCTATCGGGCATACTGCAACTAATTAGTCAAAAAATGCAAAAAATACAAAAAAAAATGATGGCGAATGAATGGTCAATCGTACAGAGTTATTTTCACAACAAAAATAGTGTTGATACCTTTCTTGGAATGAAATATAACCAAGCTATATTACATACACCAGCAAACGACGGAAATATCAAAATGTGGACATAAACTGAATAAGCTTCATACTGTAATAGTTTATAATACTTGTTCGAAAAAATCAGTAAATAAGCATTTGATAGCTTAAATTGGCTTAGAATATTCAGCTTGATGATCTAAAAAAAAAACCGAAGAATTAAATTCGATAAAGTACTAAATTACTTGATTTGCTAATTTGCAAGCGAGAATTATAAATCTCCTCTCGCCACCTATCGGTCATTATAGAACTATTAATTAAAAAATTGTATTTAAAAAATATTCTTAGTTATTTATCAAAATTTGTTCATGATTTTTTATTTTTCAATACCGAATAAATCGAAGCAGCGAAGAATTTTGTTGCAATTCATAAATTGAATTTTCTTATGCATTTATATACTACTTTAAAATTGATAATATTATTTTTTCGATAAATGAAGTTTGACTTAATCTAAATACTTTATTGTTCTTCTGGTTTATTTGAATTTTTATAAAATGATTTACAAACCAAGATTGTAAGTACTAAATTTTTTTCTCTCTCGAACTGATAATTAAAAAATTATTATTAATTAATTTATATTAATATTATTATTATTATTATTATTATTATTATTATTATTATTATTATTATTATTGAGTGAGGACGTTGTTTACGACGCTCCGTTAAATAGTGAAAAACAAAATTATGAATACATGGACAAAAAATTGTGAGTTATTGTTAATGAGTATTAGTAACATATGTGTTCGTGAATTACGATGGTGATTTTGATTATTTTACTGTAATTATCAAGTTATTAATGCTAAAAGTTTATAAATAAAAGAATAAGGTTAAGTTTTTTCTACAGACTTAAGGCCGATTCTCAATACAACCTACTATAGTTAATACCTCATATAGAACAATATTAAGGCAGTTGAATGACCTAGTATTGACACCTAGGACTGGATAAGAAAACTAATTCAAATTTAAAATTTAAATTACTACAATGAACAAGAAATATAACTGTAAACGGTGTAAAGGAGAAATTAAAAGAATCGTTGAAACTTGTCAGACATGTTTGATAGATTTTCACCCAGCTTGCACTAAAGATCATAAAATATATAATAATAAAGGAAATAAGGTGATTTGTAAAGGCAATTGTGAATTGTTCAATCGAACTGTAATCGGTGAGAAACATTATAGACGCAGTCGGAGATGGGATGAAGAATATCACGATGAAGAACTGGACATGGGTCCTGATTCTGCTGACAAACAAAGTGACTATAAAAGTAAGAATAATGAGAATAATGATGATAATAGTAATAGTAATAATAATAATAGTATTTTAAATAGTCAAGAGGAATCAAGTATTGGTGACCTCAAAGATCTTCAAAGTTTCTTTAACAAAAAAATGAATTTCTTATAGAGAAGATGGATAAAATGTCAATAGATAACACAAATACACAGACAGTAGTTATAAAGAAACACATTTGTGATCAATTTGAAAGAATGAAAGAATATGTTTATGAAGTAGTAAAATTACAAGTTTCAGAGGAGTTAAAGTCTGTGAAAGAAGATATTTTGACACTTAAAATGGAAATATCTAAAAATCACAAAAATTATACCGAGTTGGATCAGAATATAACTTACAGTACTGTAACAAGAACATCTACAAATGATAAAGGAGGTCGTATTATTGTTAAACCTGTAAGAAAACAACAAACGAAAGATACTGTAAATCAACTAAAAAACAGTATCGATGTCGCGCAACTTGGTGTAAGTGTTAATAAAATAATACCTGGATTAAATGGAAATGTTATCATCGACATAGAAAAAGAAGAGGATAGACTAACGATTAGTAAAGAAATTCAGAATAAATGTAGTGATACACTCAAGATAGCAGTACATAAAAAAGCTCCGAAAATTAAAGTTGTTAGTATGGAAAAAGAGTGGATAGATATGGAAGAAAGTGCTCTCATTGATTCAATAATTAAACAAAATAGTTTATCTGAAATTAATGAAAAACCAGGCATCAAAATAGTTAAAAAATATTTGACTTATCATAACAAAGGCTCTTTAATTTTGGAAATGACACCATTGGTTCATGAGAAAATACTGGCTTCTGGAAGACTAAAAGTTGGATGGAATAGCTATAGAATTTTCAACCATGTCAACATACTGAGATGCTTTCAATGTTGGGGTTTTAACCATATGGCGAAAAATTGTAAGAGAAATGTTGTGTGTAGAAAGTGTGCTGAACAACATAAAGAGGAAGATTGTCATAACTCATTTAAAAAATGTGTAAATTGTGTTCGAGTGATAGATAAAAATAATCAAGCTGACATCAAAACAGATCATGTTGCTACGGATTTGAATTGTGGATGTTTTCAAAAAATCCTTGAACATGAAGATAAAAAATCAACAAGTAAACAATAGCAAACCAAAAACCGGGAGTTGAACATAGTAGTCTTGAATATCTGTGGGCTCATATGCCATAAAGATATCCTTGAAAATTGGACAATATCAGTTGGACCAGATGTTATCTGTTTAACAGAAACACATGTCAAGGAGGATGTGATGGACCACGAAATTCGCCTGCCCGGATACAACATAGTACGCACTGATTCAAATAGCAACAGGACTGGAGGTGTAATAACGTTTGTAAAACAACATTTAAAGTATGAAATATTATTGAATACTGATGATTATACTGAGGGTACCTGGTTAAATATAATAAACTTACAGGGCAAAGAACCAGTAATTTTATGTAATATATACAGGTCGCCAAACTTAGGTGTGATTAGTAGTTTTTGTAGGAACATCATAGCTTTGTTAGACGATATGATTGATAAGGGTAAACTCATAGTAGTAGGAGATTTTAATATAGATGTTAAAAGAGGAGATTACTACGCTAATAAATTAGTTAAAGAACTCAGACTACTTGGTCTAAAACAAAAAATTGATGTTCCGACACGCACTACACTAACATCTGAAACAATAATAGATCTTGTATTTACCAATTGTAATATTAAATTTAATGTTCTATCTACTCCTAAGATCTCAGATCATAATATTTTAATAATTAAATTAAATGAACAAATTGACTATCACTTAAAGCGTAAAATTATATCAAAAAGAGACTTTAAATCGATCGATTATGACTTGTTTGACAATAGGTTAAAAGAAAATTTAGCTTTTTTTAAACGATGAAATAATAATTTCTAATAAATCAGAGTATAATTTGCTTGTAAATAATATAATTAAAGAATTAGTGAATACTGTTAATGAAGTTGCTCCAATAAAAAATAAGATTACAAATAGTAAAAGAGAAAAAGTAAGATGGGTCACCAAAGAGATATTAGATCAAATCAAAAATAGGAACGAGGCATTTTTTAAGGCCAAAAATACTAAAAACATATATGACATAGACTATTATAAACGTTTAAGAAATGACGTAGTTAATAATATAAGATTAGCTAGAAAAAAATGTTATGAAGAAAATATTGACAAAAATAAATCAAACCCTAAAACTATGTGGAAAAAAATAAAGCAATTGATTGGTGACAAAAAAAGTAATGAAACATTTGAATATATAAATTTTAATGGTATAGAGTTTAGAAATGATCTGGACATAGCAAATGAGTTTAATAAATATTTTGTTAACAGTGTCAAGTATATTATTAATGATGTTAAAAGTAATCACGGAACCTCGAATTACAATTATACATCTCTAGAAGATGCTCGTGTTGGTTCAAAGATATGGGAAAAGTTTAATGAAATTTCCATCTTGGAGGTTGAGAAAATTATTAATAATTTAGATGTAAATAAGGGTGCTAATAATATTTTAAACGCTGTGATTATTAAAAATATTTGGCATTGTAATAAAAATATAATTTTAAATATTTTAGATTATTCTTTAAAATTAGGCATAGTACCAAATTGTTTAAAAATATCTGTGATAACACCAATTCCAAAGATAAAAAATAGTCATAATATAGAACATTTTAGGCCAATAAATACTCTACCAATCCTTGAACAAATATTAGAACAGCTTGTGAAAACGCAATTAGATAAATATATTGAAGATAATAATATTTTGGATCAGGGACAATCTGGTTTCCGTAAATATTTCTCTTGTGAATCTGCCTTACAGGATTCACTCACTGAATGGAGAAAATATCTAGATGACGGTTTTTGGATAGGAGTTCTATTTATTGACTTTGCCAGAGCGTTTGAAACCATAGATAGAAGTGTACTGATTGAGTTATTAAAAGAAATTGGGCTGAGAGGAATTGTGTTAGAATGGTTTATTTCGTACTTAAAAAATAGAAAACAAAGAGTAAAATATGGTGATGTTCTGTCTGAGGAAATTAATGTGGACGAGGGAGTACCTCAAGGGTCTAAACTTGGGCCTTTGTTATTTATTATATATGTAAACAAAATAATTGGAATATTCAGAAAGGTTGGCATAGTTTGTAAGCTGTTTGCTGATGATATGGCACTGTATTTTAAAAGTAAAATATTAAATAACATTATAGACAAATTAAATAGTGGCTTAGAAATATTGTTAAGTTGGCTCAAAGACAAACAACTCAAAATCAATCTTACAAAAACAGTTTACATGTTAATTCATGATCAGCGTAGACCTTATACAAAAGACCTTGGTATTATAAAAGTTAATAATATTATAATTAAACAAGTGACCAGTACTAAATATCTAGGCGTTATTATTGACAATAATTTAAGTTTTAAGGAATACGCTGTTGTAATTGCCGGAAAAGTTGCTAGGAAGCTCAATATAATGTATAGACTTAGGGATACGGTGTCATGTTATACCAAAAATATTATATATAGATCAGCTATTGCCCCGCATTTGGACTACTGCAGCTCATTAATGCTTAATTTCAATGAAAATAAGCTTGATGAACTGCAGAAAGTACAAAATAGGGCAATGAGACTTATATTAGGAGTAAATAAGTATACTAGTATCAAAAGTATGCTGTTAACTTTAGGTATGTTAAATGTGAGGCAACGAATAATGTATAATTGCTGTATATTTATACACAAAATTATTTTGAATTAAGCGCCAAAATATATGTATGATCGAATAACAAGAGCAGAAAATACTCACAATTACAACACGCGAAATTGAAGCTTGATTAACATACATTTTACAAGAACTCGCTCAGCCGAGAAATGTTTAAATTACAAAGGTTTCGATTTTTATAATAAACTCCCTAAGTGTATAAAAGACGAAGACAGACTACCGTATTTTAAAAGATTGTTAAAAGAACATATTAAAACGATGTATAATTGACGTATATATTTATTTAAATCTAAAATTGTATGAAAAATAGCAAGATGCTAAATAAATAAACAATTATTATTATTAAAATAGGTTGAATAAAAATTTTGTAGTTTCACAAAATAAATGCCGCTATCGAAATATATTTTAAATAAAATTCGAGTTTAATAACTATGCGCCATAAAAGGTCATTTTCAATTAAGCTTCAGTGAAAAAATTCATTTTGTTGATAACAAAAATAATTTGGTGAATCAGATTATTGATTTAAAATTGTTCGAGTCAAAAAACTATGTAAAGAAAATTTTTCATAAATAGTTGATCATGCAAATTCAAATCGTTTTAATCATCTTGTAAATTTTTCATTTTAACAGAATTTTCTTCCTAAATGTATTTTAAAGAATAAGAAATCGTCTAACAGTAAGAAGTTTCGGCATTCATAAATACAGAAGAATGTTTTGACAAACTAACATATAAACGAAGACAATAATTTTAAGGAGGTATTTAATTGAATGAAATCTACCAAACTTTTGCAAAACTTGAGAAAGAAAATTTTGTAATATTTACTGTAAAAAGTTCAATATTAATCATTTTAATTTTTTTTATTCAACTTAATTTATTACGAATTAGCAGAGGTTCATTAAAATTCCTGCGATTCTTAAATATATCTTCTCATCTTCGCTTTCAGCAATAAATTCCAGTGCATCAATTATTGCAGACCATTCTTTTTCTAACGCGTAGCAGGCATCATGTCGAGCAGACCAACGAGTTTGAGAAAGACTCTTAACTCTTAAATTTGTACGCTGCACCAAGATTTCCCAACGATGGGTGGATACAGTGAAAAAATTATATAATTCTTGCAAAGTAGAAAAAAATCCGACTGCTTCTGTGACGGATTCAACCGCACATGATCCTACTAAATTTAAAGAATGAGCAGCACAAGGAACGTAATCTGCTAGAGGATTAATTGTTTTGATTCGTGTCTGAAGGCCTGAATAAATACCTGACATATTGCTTGCATTATCATAAGATTGACCACGACAGTTCATTATGTCCATACCATTATTTTCTAGAGATTTTAACAAAGCATTCTCAATATCTTTAGCTTTATGGCCAATATTTGGTATAAATTCTAGAAACCTTTCAACAATTTCACCGTTATCACGTACATATCTAATAATTATAGTAAGCTGATCGACATGTGCAATATCAGGCGTAGAATCTACAATTATACCAAAATACTTAGCAGATTGCACCTCACTAGAAATTTGTTGTAGTACTTTATTCTGCATCAATAATATGATTTCTTCATAGATTGTTTTAGATAAGTACGATGTATTTCCGCTACCAGGGTGCGCGTACAATTTTAGATGTTCAGACAAAAATGGATCAAATTCAGCAAGAAGCTCTACTGTTCCTAAAAAATTTCCATTATGGGGATCTCCGATTCGTTCTGAATTTCCTCGAAATGGCAATCCTCTTATTGCTAGTGATTTAATAATTGCAATGACTCGGTATAGATCTGATCATGTCTGATGAATTTTTCAACTCAGATATAGTTATATCTGTTTGGATCTGATCAGATATAACTAGATCTGATTATGTCTCCAATCCCATGTCTGATCAGATATAAATAGATCTGACCAGATATAATTAGATCTGACCAGATATAGATATATCTGGTCAGATCTAAACCGTTTTCCCCGGGTAAAAAAAGATTTTTTTTCAAAGTTTTAAAGATTTTTTTTCAAAATTCATTAAAAATTAAAAAAAAATTTTATGACATAATTTCAATTGAAGAATCATTTCAATGATTTTATACAACCGTGCTAATTAAATTTTTTATGCTTACAAAAAACGTCTTCATTAAAAATAGAGGTTTTGCTCGAAACCGCTGACCCTTCTGACACCTCAAATTTTGTATAGAAATCTTAGGAATTCAAATATTTTCCCACAAGATATATTTTCCCTAATTTTTAATAGTCAATTATTAAATACTTTAAATTTACAAAAAAAATCTTGTGATTTAGGAAAAAAAAATTTGAGTATTGTATTTTTTTTAAGATACTTAATTATTTAATTTTCCAGTCTGCAAGTGGACACTAGAAACTATCTCTCGCCACCTATCGGCGATTTTAGAATTATTTACTTAAAAAAAATTATAAGAATTAAAACTTTAATCTTTTTCACTGACATAGAATTAAAATTTCACGTTAAAAGTGTGGAATTTTTTTAATATCAATTTTATTTTAATTTTTAACTATAAGTTGATTTTAAAATTGTAGATATTGTAAGTAAACGTTCTAGAAATGTAATTTAAAGAAAAAAAAATTTTGGACTGATTAAATTATTTTAGTTGATTAATTTTAAAATTTAAAATTAATCGAATTTATTTATTTTACGTCATGAAACAATTCAACAAATATTAGAACTTAAATAATTTATATTTGAATTTGACTTAAATTTCGTAGTAGTGTCTACAGTATTAAACCAAAAAATTTTTTCTTAGTTTATTTCAGTGATGCCAAAAAATTGAATGCTGTTGGAAGTACGTCTTTAAAGTTTATTTCACGATTTAATTTTTAAAGACACAGAAAATAAAACACTAAAGTCATTTCATGACATTTGTTTTCTTAATATCTAAGCACAATTCATCAACTGAATAATTGATCCCATATATCATAGCAAATTAATGATGAAAATCGTGAAAATCTAATTACAAATAATTACTAAATCGTAATTAAATCAATTAATTACTCTAATTTTTTTTTAGAAGATACTTGAAACACTAGATAACATAAATATGCTTTGCGAATCGAATTGTAGGCATTGATTGATATCATTCGGTGCACCAAACCTCACGACTATGCAAGTGAACCTCACTTTAGCGTCTATCTTACGGTTTAAAATGAATTTAATTTTTCTAATTGAGTTTTTCTGAATTAGTATCAACCAATTACCACCGTCATAATAATGATCATTTCAAGCTATCCAACGACTAATAATTTGAAATTTAAGTTGTTCCAGAAAATTTTACGACGATAATAAAACTGAATCGAATAAGAACACAATTTAAAAGAGATTGAAGGAACATCGAAGTGATCAAGATAAAATTCAGTGGGAAAAATTAAAACATAATTTCCAATTTGATGTATCCTTATTTTCAAAGAAAAAACAATAAACTCATTTCTTATGTCTTTATGATCATAAAAAAATGTTTATTTTCTTTAATTAAAGATACTGATTCAGGATTGAGGCGAAAATTACCTGATTAATATTATAATAATTTATCTAGCATAGAAACATTAGGAAGTATCTAATCAATCGACTTGAATAAAGAATCATTAAATACTTAGAAAAAAAACTAATTTAACATTCAAATTTTTAAAGGTACTTAATTACTCAAACTTCCTCTCTACTAATGAAAATTTTGGACTACATCTCGCCACCTATCGGACATACGGTAACTAATTAGTTCAAAAAGTGACATTGAAGAGGATTCGGAAATAATTTGTATTTGAAGAAAATTTACAATTGTAAAATCAATAATCTAATATTGATTTAGTGGTTTAAAAAAATCAATTTTGTATAAATTCATTAATATTATCTCTAATAATTTATATTTAGAATGTTTAAATTTAAAAATACAATCAAAGTATAATCACAGTTCAGAATAAGATTTAATAAAATCTTATTCTATTAAATCGTATGATTATTAAATATTATGATTCAAATCTAGAAAAACTTATAAAATAATCATTTTCGATAATAATAGCTTGAAACCGACTACTAATTATTAACAATTAGCCATTTGCTGGACTGCCGCAAATTTTTCAAATCAAATTTATCCGGATAACTTAAATAGTTAAAGAGTCACAAGGGAAGAAGAATTTTTCAATTTAATTGAATTTTCATCCTAAATAAATTAGAAGAAAATTAAAATTATCTACTATCGAATCGTCGGAACATTTATTTATGTAAAAGAATGTTTCGATACATTAATCTATGAATGCAGGAAATGATTTTAAATATATAATTAATGACATTAAATGTGTCAAACTCTGACATAACTGGGTAAATTAAATTTTGTTATATTAACTAAGAAAACGTTCAAAATTAATCATTTGAATTTTATTTATTTTTAACTTAATTCAATGAGGACAATATCAATTACTAAAATTACTTCCCAAAACACGTACGCAATTCACAAACATATAATAAAAAAGTATTTAACCAAATTCTTCATAATTATATGAATATACTGCTTAATTTTGCTAAACGTCGGCTGTCAAACATTAGGCTTAAGGATCGATCTGCGTAAGTACCAATAAAGACGAAAGCGCATGAGGACGACAGGTTAAAATGGAATTTTATATCGATGAGAATGTTATTCATATCTTGAAAAGCTGTCTTGCAGTATTTTCAGCAACAATCAGAAAGTACGTTAAACGTTGAATAAAAATTTTAGAATTCCACATTATTACTTAAATTTTTTTGCTGTTAAGCTAATATGTTAAAATGTCTAATGATTAAACATTCAAAAGTTCAAAGATAATTTTAAAAACAAAATATTTCAATATTGAGAAAAATAAATTGAAGAGATTAATTTTAAAAGGTACTTAATTACTTGGTTTACCCGTTAGCAAGCGAAAACTTAAGACTACTTCTCGCCACCTAGTGGTATGAAGCGGAACTAATTATTTTTAGTTTCTTTTTGGAGACTAAGTCTTTCCATTTTGGAGGAAATTGACTTTTTTCAAAATAGTCGTCTAATTATTTATACGATAAATAACATAAATTCAAAAAATTTTTTTCTGACAGCTTTAAAAAATGCAATACACATGTCGATGCATAATTTTGAATATATTTCATTTCAATTTTAATAAACTTCTTATCTCTTTTCAAGAAGTTAAAAATTTGAAAATAATGATCCGTTTAACCAAAATGATAATACTTTTGTATAATGATAAAATAATGATTCAGAAAATTCAAAATACAAAAAATAATATTTTCACCTGAGATATTAACTTCTCCGAGGACTTTTTGGGTAATTAATTTTTATTCTTGTTAATATTTTCACGACTATGTGATTTGTGGGTAATCATATCAATTATAGAATAATAATTTACGCCTACGTAGGCTTTGAAGGGAGAAAAAGCTTACGAGCAAAGCACAAAAGATCTGCCAAAAGTTACTGACAATCCATTTCACTCTAAACATGGAATCTTCGAATACTTCTTCAAAGCATAGATAAAGTCTATACAGTGATCAGCGTTGTTTATATTAATTCTAGCGGTTAAATTGCCAAAGACTATAATAGGTGCCAATACGTTAAATAATTCGCATAAATAGTCTTATAATAATTGTACCAGAGTTAAGACGCATTTCTTAAAAAATTGTCATACAGTATCATGAAAACAGTCAAAGAAAGGCCATTGATCATAACTTAACAGTAAGCCGCGAGTAACAGAAGTATTGCAATAAATGCAGCCACGAACGGTCAGAGAAAGATTAGCGGTCAGTCTTTTCGTTCAAACTTTTTGAATTATTGAATAATTTAAGAGTAAATGATTTATATAAGTGCGCACAATTTGAGAAATAAATTTATTAGTAAGATTATTGCACTTTATATTTAATTACAAAAATTTGATGAAGCCACATCCATTACGGAGTCTTTTTGCAAATTATGAAATATTCAAATTTTTAATGAAATTTTGTTATTTCAAAGGTTGAAATCATTGGCTGTATAATTTAAATCGTTTTAAATAATAAAAAAATTCTTAATGAAGAAAATAGACTTTAAAAGAAACTCAATCACTTAATTTATGGTTCTGCAAGTAGAAATTTTAGTCTATGACTCGCCATCTAGCGGAAACTCCAGGAATATCTGCCGAAAGTCTATAAAATTAAGAAAAATTAATGCAATTTTTTTTCTTTAATTTAAAATTGACGGAAATATATATTTTTATGTTACTAAAAGGATAAAACTTAATTTTTTTGAAATTATTAATTCAAAATTGCTTAAAATAGTGAATAATGAATCGATTTAATTACATAAATTACATAAACCAACCTACGCAAAGAATAAAAAAGTAAGGATTTCATAACCCAATCATAGATGATAAATTAAATTTATTTGTCTCATGAAGATAAAAAAAAAAGCAAAAATTCTACTTTGAACATCTCTCAATATTGTCATTATTATAAGTTAAATTTTTATCATTACTGTTTTTGACTATTAATTTTTATAATTAACTTAAAGTGAAGCATCATGCTATAAAGAGTTCATAACAAGAATCAGACAGTCTTACACTCGCAAAGGTAAAATTTTCTATAAAATTTTGACGAAGTCTAAAATTAGAAACAATGAAGAGTTAGATACTTAAAATATTACTTTTTAAGTAATTTTAAATTATTTTTAATATTTAAATTTTACAGCTATCTAATTAATATTATTTGAAAGTTTCAGAAAAAGATTCATTCATAAATTATTCATGTCGGTATTTAATTATTCAATATATTATTCTTCAAGCGAACAATTTAGAGCACCATTCGCCACCTAGCGGCAATCGTGGAACTATTTATTTAAAATTTCAGAGACTTAAGATAAGTTAGAGGTTTTTGTTTTATTACTCATTCACAAAAATGTTGCTTTTTGTGGATTTTTTATTACATATATTGATCAATTATGTCCATTTAAATTATGTATTTAAAAAAAATCAGAAGCGAGAATCTGAATAATTTTAATGTTAAATTTTCAAAAAATAAACGATTTGAGTTTATAATAAAAATTTTCGTACCAATAAAAAAATATTAAAATTAATTTATTTGAACTTTTTCGAATTTTGAACTTCAAAAAAATTGAGTTACTAATTTTGGAATAATATTTTTTGAAAATTTTTCTTAATGTATTGAATTATAAGATTTTTGACTGAATGATTGAATTTATTGAATTATTAACTTATTTTATTCAAAATTAATGAATTAAAATTGTTTGCATCTTGTAAGTTAATAAATTATTTAAGAAAAAAAGAAATTCTATGATTCAATGTCGAATATTTTGATTGCTAAAATTATTTGATATTATCATTGATTGGAAGAAAAATTACAAAAAGTAAAGTATTACAGAAACCATCTTAAAAATTTGTACGGATAATTATTTACTGGGTACAAATTATTAAACAATGCAAATTTCGTTACTGCATAAGTAAGACCAAAAACCTAACACACGATGCATATAACACGATTACAAAAAGTCCATCCGACTTTTACAAAATCCTGCGCACCTAAAGCATGAAAAAATACAGCCGAGAAGACATAATTTGTGCTGTTGCACTAATGGCACAAAGAGAGAGTAGAAAAACAACTTTCGGAAAATCACTTATCAAAAAAATCTGGAAAACCATTTAATGAGAAGATTAACTGATTTGGTATTAGTAAAAAACTTGCTAATAGATTTAATGCAGTTCGAAGCACATCTTTGGATTTTTTAATCTAATTAGTAATTCTTCAAATAACGAAAGTGTTAATTTATGTTCATATCAAATTCTTCTAACATAATTTTTTTAAAGACACCGAAATTGTAAAAAATGATGAAATCACTCGTGACAATTATTTTAATATTATTTTAGAACAGGTGATAGCGCAATCAGCAAAAGAACTAATTAATCCGAAGTATAAATTAACACCAATTTTTTAAATCCTGAAAATCAATTCAAAAATAAATATCAAGTCATGGTTGAATCAATTGAATAAAAACATTTTTTCTTTTATGAGATAGTTTTTAAAAATAATGATTTTCATGCAAACAATCAAAAGATCGTAAAGGAAATTGCAAGCTATCGATGATTTTACTTTAAAATTTTATTATTATTAGAAAATATGTGTAATGTATATTATTATAAAAAATTAACACCAATTTGGAGCATTTTAATTTATGAAGTCAAAATACATAAATCAGTTTCGATTTTTAAATCCTAAAAAAAATGTTTTTATTTTTAATCAAAAAAATTAATTTAAGATTGAAACAAAAATTATCAGAAACATCGTAATGATTTATTATCTAATACAGAAAAATTAGAAAGCTTCTAATCATCCAACTCAAATTAGAAATTATTGTGTAATTAACATAATTAAGAAAATGTATTTAAGATTCAAATTTTTAACGGTACTTAATTAATTAAAATGCATTTCTACTTATGAGAATTTTGGACTACATCTCGCCATCTATCGGACATACCGCAACTAATAAGTTAAAAAATATCCGGAAATTAATTTTTGAAGAAAATTTATAACGTAAAAACAAAAATACAATATTGACTTTCTGATTACAAGATTCTGCATTTAAAAAATTATAATAATTTAAAACTAATAATATTACTCTTCAATAATTCATTTTGAGAATTTTAAGATTGAAAAAATGACTCATTTTCCAACAAGGATAGTTGAATTTATTTAATACTCTTGATCATTGACTAGATTAGAATTGTGATCAATAAAATTATGATATCTAAAAAACAAATTTTTTTATTACATAAAAAAAAAAGAGAGAATTTAAAATTTTAACATATTGAATATGTCCACATTGCAACAAAAATCATTGAATTGATTTAAATTATTCTAACCAAATAATTCAACTTCATGTTAAGAATTTTATGTTAAATTTAGCTAACTAGTGTTCTCCAGAGGGAGTTTTGCGCTCCGAAAATTCAAACTTTAAAAAATATCATTCATAAGAATCTGTCGTTATTGTGCAAGTAATCGATAAATCTTGAAACTGGAAAAAAATTCTAATTCAGGATCATAATCGAAGATTGATTAAAAAGTCGTGATGCATGTTGTCTAATAAAGCATACTTCAAGTAACCAGTAGCAGGGCCGTAATGGTTTTCAGAAACGAAATTAGTATAACAATTTCTTACTCGGTTGCCATTATTTTAATCAAATAAGCAGTGAAAAATTCAGACCTCTATCGTAAACTTTTAGAGCATAATTATTTATAGTGCATTACTTTAAATTATTTCAAAAATTAGAATTCATTAATAGTCAGGTCCAAATGAATATTCTCCTGATATTAAAATTTCATATCTAATTGGCTCAATGACAAAATAAAATGAAAAAGGAATTAGAAGAGCTTCGAAATCTGAACGATAGTAAATTTATTAGTTTCTCTTAATTTAACATTGAATTACCCTGAATACAATAAAGTTTCTCCCAGTGGTTAGTTTATTTAATCATCATTTTCCTCTAATGATAAATTCATTCAAATTTTGAATCATTCAGTATTTAATATAAAGTAGGAAGTATTTTCAATGGGGAACTGGAAAAATTAAAGAGTAAAATTTTTACAGAGTACTTAAAAAATTGTCTCACTGTTCTGCGAGTGGAAACTTTGAACTACCTTACGCCATCTATTGGAGGTGTTAGAATTCTAGGAAATTAAGTGAATTAGTAAAATTATTAGAAATTTTTTCTTTTTAAAAAATAGATAACTGATTTTTTGGAAATTATGATAAATATTATATCAATCGTTTGATCAAAAATCTTAAGACATTATTAATTATTATTTAAAGTAAATAACTTATATTTTGCGAGACTATAGAAATTTCATCGCTCTTCACGCAAAGTGAATTTTTAAGTAAAAAGATTGTTATGAAAAATTAAAGAATCTCATTGAATTTATTTACGAAAACTTTACTTCTTAGAATTGATAATGAGAAAATAAAAAATTTGAACACAAACAAAGAAATTTTCTAAAATCTTTTTTGAAAATCTGTAAATAATTTTATCAATAATTATATAAATAATTATATCAATTCATATGGACATAACTTTCATAAAATTACAAAAAAATTCAGAAAAATATTTGTATAAAATTCACTGCTTGAAAAATAAGTACATGACTGGTAACTAAATCAATTAACAATTTATTTAATCATTAGTATTTGATGCAGTCCCTCATCATACTATGATAAATTTTGTTCGTTCAAAATTCAATTTGATCGATGTATTATTAAATTATTCAAGAATAAGATATCGCCTTTATGAAATTTTTAATTAAAGTTTTATTATTTCAAAGATTTACATTTTTAGCTGAGGAATTTATATCAAAATTACCCAAAAAATGCTGAACGAATAAAAACGTTGAAAGGAACTTATTCACTGGATCCATAGTTCTGCATGTGGAAAGTTTAGACTACGACTCGCCATCTCGCGGAGCCATCTGCCAAAAGTCTACAAGAATAAGAAAAAAACGCCATTCGGCCACACCCGAAATGGAAGGTAGATTTCACTGATTGAAATTCTTGATAGAATGACGTACATAAGTCGGTTGTACTAGTCATTGCCTGAAAATGGTTTAGTTGCACTCTTAACTTTGATAAAATAACTAAAAATGGTCAAAATGTCAATGCTATATACATCAAATTAACGGTAATTTCATGAGCTATCATATAAATTTTTCAAAAAATTAGCTATCTCTGTTCAATCAAAAGTTATACATCAATGAAGTGGCCAAAAACGTGATTTTCACTATTTTGAAAATTTTAAATGGTCGCCATTTCCAAACTAATTGACGAATTTCGCTCATTTTAGGGCTCATGCAAGCTTATTGTCCAACGAATCTAAATATACTAAATTTCGTTAGGATCTGTTAAGAATTCTCTATAGTATAACATTCATAAGTCGGTTGTACTACACGTTGCCTGAAAATGGTTCAGTTGCACTCTTAACTTTGATAAAATAATTAAAAATGGTCAAAATGTCAATGTTATATACGTCAAATTAAAGATAATTTCATGAGCTATCACATAAATTTTTCAAAAATTACCTATCTCTGTTCAATCAAAAGTTATACATCAATGAAGTGGCTGAAAACGTGATTTTCACTTTTTTGAAAATTTTAAATGGCCGCCATTTCTAAACTAATTGATCGATTTTGTTTATCTTCGAACTCGTTCAAGGGAATTACCTAAAGAATATGTGTACCGAGTTTCATCTAAATCCGTTGAGAATTGTAGACGCTATCGTGTCCACAAGCCGCGTTATATTTGATTTCAATTTGAAGAAGCTAAGAATTATGAAGGACCTGAGAAAAGTATTGCTACAAACCTGTAATTCTCTATTATGCCCTGAAATACTATCGAAGGACAAAAAAACCTTGATCTTAAACATTACCAGTAACACATCTTATAAACAATTCATATACTGGAATAAAAAACAAAAACGTTTGAAACGTGATAATACGTTAATGCTTGTTGTGACATTGGTTGTCAAAATGTTTACATATTTACCTGATTCTGATATTTCGTTTGATAACTTCATAAGCCTATTAGAATTTGTTTCGGCTTATATAAATGATGAAATTTCAAAAGCGGAATGGATCATCAAATCATCATCAACCAATCAAAATGTATCTCAACTTGTGCAAAAATCAACGGCTGAGTGTCTTGCAAATATGGCGACTAATGAACATATTGGAGACATCTTAATCAAAAAATTTCGTAGAATCGGACATGAAATTGGGATTTGTTCTACAGAAGATCTTAAATTGTATCTTATAGTTTTCGTAATAAATTCTCAACTATATCACACTATTTTAAGCATAAATTTTCTGAGAAAAGTAATCAAATTTTAAAAGTGAAAGAATATTATAAATTAATACTAGTGGGTTTAAACATAGTTGAGGATAATAAAGTATACAAAAAATTGAGAGCAAAGCAGGAATATGAGAAAGTAAATGTTGTAGTAATAATCATTTTCTATGCTGACTTATACGACGAATGGACCAAATTTGTCTTAGAGTTTCAAAATGAATCTCTTATAATTAAGACGTGTTACTTTTTGTCATCTTCATATGAGGATGATAATAAAGACCCGGTAATGGAATTTAGTTATTTGAACGAGTTCTACGTGGTATTAAAAACCGAAAATTATTAAGCAAAATGTTTAATTTGATAATTTTATGAATCTTATCGAATTTGTAATAGATTACGTAACAGAGAGAACGACAAACTATAAGTCAATTCAATGTACAGTAGAAGAACCATCTTCTGATTACAATGATCCTGCGACTGAGAGTCTTGCCGATATTATGAGTTGTCAAAATATCGGAAAGATCTTAGTCCATCAATTTAAAAAGATCACAAAAGAAATGAAAGATTTCGTAAAAAATTTAAAATTAAATCCTGATTTTCAGAATCCATACACCGCTGTATCGAACTATTGTAAGCACAAATTTCGTATTGATAATAAAAGTAATGAATTTTTAACACTTGAGGAATATTACCAAAGTATAAGTAAGGGCCTGAGTATCCTTCAACAAGCCCCGATATACATAGAATTAATAAATGCACAAAAATGTAATAACGTTAACTTTAACGCTATTGTTACTTTTTATGATCAATCATACGAAAAATTTTGCAAGTTAATTGTGGAGTTTAGTGATAAATCTTTGATACTTAAGACATGTTTTTTTCCCAAACGAGTTAGTTCCGAACAGCGTAAGAACAAAGAAACTAAAATCGAGGTAAAATTTCTCAAACATTTTTTTTTAGTATTAAATAATAACAATTAAATATGAAAGCATGTAAAAAAATCTAATTAAAAAAAATATTTTTATTTATTTTACGTATATTTTGAGATACGCCCTTATGGTTCTAGTAACGCGATATATATTTAACTTGAAATATATATTTATTGTGTATATAAAAATAGACATGTAGAATCATAAAATTAATAAATAATTATTTCATATAAATTAAGTTATTATTTGTTTAAATTAATCCTTAACCCGCATTTTTTTTTTTGAAATTTATTGATATAATTTTAGTAAAAGATAAAGAAAGCTTATCAATTTTCAAATTAATTGCAAATTATTGCATTGCTTTTATAAAAAATAAACTCAGGATTAATGTATTTGAAATTAATAATATTTAGGTCTCGTTTTCCAGTCACTAAAGAGAAAACTACTTTCTTAGATAGTTACCACCATGAACAAGCGCGGACCTTGAAGAGAGTCTTGCGTAGGGGTCTGAATTCGCGCGGACCATGAAGAGCGGCCGTCTCTTTTGAGTCTCTACAACCAACTGCGCCAGAATAATAATAAATAATAATAGTAATGTTAAAAATATATAATTAATAGAATTATTTTTGAAAATATATATATTTATTTACTTTAATCAGTCAAACTTATACAATATTTTTTTGAAATAACAAACCAAAGAAAAACATAAATATAATTAAAAATCACTATCTAGCAATAGGCTTTTTTTTTTTAGTTTAAAAGTAGCGCCGAGACAAAGATGGTCGCTGCCAACAACAAAGTTGGGAATATTTGGCAACGATTCGCAATCCCTGACGGTAGGTAGAAGATACTGACTTGTCAGCTCTACATCATTATAAAAAATGTAATCGACGGTGATCCACTTGCCTTGGTTCGTCGTTGCTTCCATCTCTCCTCGCTGGTTCCGGTGTTTGTATACGCTGTTTAATTTTAGTGAGTGTTGCAAGATGAAAAATGAGCGAATTGACCGTCTACTACTTTTACTTTCTGATAGTCCAGGCTTTCCAAGTCTACTTCATTTGTACAATCATTGCAATCTCTTACACGCCTGTTTGGATCTTCATTTCGATACAGCTAAAACAAATAAATAATAATCAAATAATGTCTTAAAAATTTATTATTATTTCTCCTTATTTAATCAAGTCAATAATAATGATAATAATTTGTTCGTGATGCCACGTTCGATGATGATGAAGAAGAAATGGTATGGATAGTCATTCGTCGTTTTTAAAAAATCGTTTTGGAATTATTCGTATTATTTAATTTTACACTCGAGTAAATGAAAAAAAAATTTTCTTGACAATACATTGATGGAACTCACTTAGAATTAGTTAATTTAAAAAGTTAGAATTCAACGACAGTGACAGTAATTAAAATTATTTCAAAAATTTTGGTCACAGAGTCATTAAATATTACAAGTGAAAATTTCATGATATTTTCAACAATATTAAATATTTTCAATAAAAGGGTATCCATATAATTTAAAATTGCAATTATCAATCTTTAAATTTATAACAAAAAATCTTTTGATTTAAAAAAACAAAATTGAAGTAATGAATTTTTTTAAGATACTTAATTATTTAATTTTCCACTCTGCAAGTGGACACTAGGGACTATCTCTCGCCACCTATCGGCAATTTCAGAAATATTTACTAGAAAAAAAATTTGAGATATAAAACTTTAATTTGTTTTCTCTGACTTAAATAAAATTTCATGTTAAAAGCGTGGAATTTATTTAATATTGACTTTATTTAAATCTTTAACTGTAAGTCGATTATTTTTTACTTTTTAAGTTGTAAGCATTTTAAGTACTGCTAGAATTTTAAGTCAAAAAAATTTTTGGAAGAAGTATAGTTAATTAATTTTTTAATTCAAAATTAATCAAATGTTATTTAAAAATTTCATCAAAAAATTATTCATACATTAGAACAAACGGTTTATATAATTAAATAGGAAAAAATCTGTCTAATAAACATTGCTGAGAACGACTTAGAACTAATTCTCGTTCTAGTACGAGATTCGCTTACTGTATTAATTAACAAAATTCTGTTTCAATTAGAAAAATTGAAAATTATTGTGTGTCCGGTCGTATTAATTACTAAACAATGTTCAACGATGATGATATCAATTATTCAATAAACGTTTACAATCAGCTAAAAGAAATCGTAAACATAATCGCTACAAGGATCGATCATGTAAATTAAATCGTTAAGGTCATTAAGTAAAACCAAATATCAAAAATTATTACGGATTAATTCTACTACTAAGCTACTACTAAGCTCAGCCAACTGCATACAAAAAAACGTTCTCATAGTTCTCAAAATCAGTGTAGTTATTAAAATTTTTTTCAAAGAAACAGAAAACTCACGATTATTAATATTGTTATTGAACGAATGAATTCAATAATTATTAAAAGTTTGCTTGAATTTATGCTAAAATTTTTAAAATAATGACACATTATACAAGATTTAAAGTCTTCAGTGACTATAACATTATATTGATGAAGAATAATTGATTGATACCTTTTTTAATATTGAAAAAATAATCTGAATAAATTAATTTTTCAAATGTACTTAATTAATTTCTCTACCGCTTTGTAAGTGAAAATTTTAGACTACTTTTTGCCACCTATCGGTCATTCGGGAACTATTTACTTTGATAATGATAATATAGAAAAGAATGTAGGGATTTCTTTTATTTTTTGATATATACATTTACAAAATATATACATTTACAAGATTAAAATTTAAAATTGATTTTGTAATTTAAATTTTTCATTCTTAAATTTGTAAAAAATTTTTTTTCAATGTAAGAATTGAGTGAATTATGTTAATAATTTATTAATCACCATTTACACGATAATCGACGTAGAAATTAATAAGTACAGAGCAAAGTAAGCAAAGAACAAATTATCTCTACAATACAATTTTTAAAAAAACTAGAAATAAAACACTGAAGTCATTTCATAGCATTTGTTTTTTTAAAATCAGAGAATAGTCGAAAGCGTAGTCCATAAATCGAATGATTGATCCAAAATTTTACTTTGCACCTGACGAAAATCGTTAAAATCAATTTAAAAATGATTACAAAATTATTAATTAAACAACTTATTAGCGAAACGAATTGTAAGCATTGATTGATAAAATTCGATGCTAAGTGGACCTCACCCTGCCGTCCATCTTACGACTTCAGATAAATATAATTTTTCTAACTAATTCTTTTTTCAATAATAATTATTCTGCTACCAATAATTTGAAATTTAATTACCTAATTTAACTACCGGCTACTAATAACTTGAATTTAATTTCTATCAGGAAATTCATCGAAATGTGTAAGTAGTAATTTAAGATTACAGATAATTCCGCAACAGAGTAATCGATCCCACACAATAAAGCATAAGATAAAAAAAAGGTCGGAACAAACTAATGAAAATCGAAAAATGAAACTCAGTTAGAACACTTAAAACATAATTTGTAATTTGATGTATCGTAATTTTTAAAGGAAAAATAAGAGATTCATTCTTTATGTTTCTATAATCCTAAAAAAACTTTTTTTCTTTTTCTACTTAAAAAAGCGATTCCGACGAAAAACGGCCGATCAGAATCATAATGATCTATTTAGCATAAAAAAATTAGGAAGTATCTAATCAATCGACTCAAATAAAAAATCATTGAATACTTAACGAGATAAGATAAAAATTAATTTAAAATTAAAATTTTTAACGGTACTTAATTACTTGAATTTCCTTTCTACAATTGAAAATTTTGGACTACATCTCGCCACCTATCGGGCGTACCGTAACTAATTAGTCAAAAAATAGAAAATTATTTTTGTTTGAAAAAAATTTACAATTGTAAAATCAATAATATAATATTGACTTAGTGATTAAAAAAAAAATTAATTTTCCATAAATTCGTTATGTTAATATTATCTCTTTAATAATTTATATTTAGAATTTTTAAATCTTAAAAATTATATATAATAAGTGTAAGCGATCGAAAATTCGAATACGAATCAAGAATTGTTTCAGAATCTTCATTCTTTTTGAAAATTCAGGTCTAAATTTTCGTTTTTCATACATAGAAAAATCGTTATAGTGTAATAATAATAAATAATTCAAAGTTTTTTAAAATAAAAATAGTGCTGATATTTCTCTCAAACCAAAATAAATAAAGATAAAATCGATATGTAGAATACTAAATTCATTGATGAAAAAATATAACCGACTACAATAAACACATCAGCAATTGACTGTGTCACAGGGTTTTTATTCCCTGTGCGCGTCCCTCCCTGCGCCTAATATTTGGCAACAGATCCACACTCGATGTGTGTCTCAATTTTATTTTTGTATCTATATATTGATTTATTTATTGAATTTATTATCATCATTATTATTTATACTTGAAATTTTTAATATTATTGTTTATAATTTAAGAATTAATTTTACATTTATTCCAGGTATTTACAATGAATTATTTGTAATTCATCATTATTATTATTATTATTATTATTATTATTATTATTATTATTATTATTATTATTATTATTATTAATTATGTTATTTTCAAATGGCATGTTCCAATAGATTTTGCAACTGTCATTTTCAACACCCTGGGGAATATCTCCTGGCAGATAAGGCAGCATTGGTGTCACGTCAATACCGTAGCAATGACGAAGATAGTAGTACAGTACTCTCAGGGCAGCATTATGACGCTGGATATATGCATCTCTCGCCAGCACAGGGCATGCTGATAAAAGGTGCATAAGCGTCTCCGGATGTTGTTTACACGTCCTGCAGGACGTGTCCGGAAGCTGCACCTGTAGCACCTTGCTACGGTACTCTAGAGTGTTATTGACACCATCTTGGCAGGCAAATATGAACCTTTCAGTCTCGGACATCAGGCCAGCTGACTTTAAGGAGGAAAACGTCAGCTGGGTGGACAAGCTATGATCACGCACGTGTTTGAAGAACACGCTGTGCATGGGCTTGTCCATTAGTTCGCCAAGGAGTAGTTTTTGCTCGGCGTTTCTGATGACGCTCTTGAATTCCTCCTTTCGAAGTTCTATAAGAGCGTTTATTTCTCCAAGACCTAGGGTTCTTGCCGCATATATTGCTGCCTTATACAATAACGACCCTTTATGCGCATTTTCGTGTTTATGTACAATTTGCATAAGAAAGTCATTCTTGTCTGCAGTGAAATTGACAACCTCGAATGTTAAACCCAGGACCAAACGATCGTGAAGCCTTTCCAAGCTCTGCAAACCTCTCCCACCGATGGACCGGGACAGGTATAATCTGGCGACTGATGAATTGGGGTGCATGCTCCGGTTCATATTGATAACCTTACGGGTTTTGATGTCGAGATCTCGCAAATCCTTTCGGGCCCATTTCAGGACACCGAAAGAGTACAGTAAGACTAGAACAGCAAGCATATTAGTAGCGGAGACTTTATTTTTGCCGGAAAGTTCGGACGACCGATTATTATTATTATTATTATTATTATTATTATTATTATTATTATTATTATTATTATTATTATTATTATTATTATTATTAATATTATTATTATTAATATTATTATTATTATTATTATTTGTATACATTGCCGTAAATCATTGTCATATGTTACCTAATTTTGCCATTATTGATAAATCATAGCCTTTACTCGCACGGGTGAAGCCCGGTATTATCGATCGCGAGCAAGTTCTATTAAATTTGGGAAAATGGCTAAAGAGGCCCTCGTGATCGAACACGAGGCCTCGAACGGTTTACGGTGACGTAGATTGAACAGACACGCGGTGACCCGCTTGGTGTGAGGAAGACACGTGGGACCTCCGCTATTGTAAGGAGTGTGGATTTGGTGCCTTGGGTTGAGTTTCCTTTTTCGGTGAGTACTCACAAGTTGAGCCATTTTGTTATCCGTACACCGCTGTCTCCTGACTTAGCTAATTCATTTTTATTGTTTAATTAAATTCACTATCGATTAATCGGGTCGATCCCGCAGCGAGTAAGGGTTATTATTAAGGAATATTTGTACCTGGCCTGAAAGCCGCGTGTTGTTTTGTTACAACTGATCAATTGATATGTGAATATTACCTTATAAGTTTCATACTGTGATCGTTTATTACAAGTCTCAAGTAAGAACACAATAAGCTTTTGATAGCTTACATTAATTTAAAATATTTAACTTGCTGATCTAAAAAAAATAAACTGAAAAATTAAATTTGGTAATGGTACTTAATTACTTAATTTGATACTTTGCAAGTGAGAATGATAAATCACCTCTCGCCACCTATCGGTCATTCTAGAACTACTAATTTTAAAAATTTTTATTTAAAAAATATTCTTACTTATTTATCAAATTTTCATCATGATTTTCTTTTTTTCATGCTGAATAAATTCTTGAAGTGGTAAGTAATTTTTTTTTTAATTCATAAATAAAATTTACGTATTTTTATAAATTCAAAATCAATAATATTAAATTTTCGATAAGTAAAAGTGGATTTAATCTAGAGAATTTATTTTTAATCTGGCCTATTGGAATTCTTATGTTATTTAAAAATCAACCAAAAATTAGTATCAAATTTCATTTATCCTGAATCTGATGTAAAGAAAATTATTCTCGATAAAAATAGCTAAGAATGAAATTTCATAGTTTCACAGAATCAAAAATTCCATTGTCATAATAGGATATGAATAAAATTAATTTTAATCACAATATGCAATTCAGGGTTATTTTTAAATTGCATTCTAAATTCTTCATTTTAAATAAATTTTGTGCAAAATTTATTCTCATATTTATCAGCTTCTAAACAGTTGATCAGACAAATTCATCAATAAAATTTTTTATTTTAATTGAATTTTCATCTTAGATTAATTTAAAAAAAATGAGTACTGTAATATTAAATCGTTTGAACATTCCTTTATGAAGAAGAATGTTCTGACACTTTAATAAATAAATGCAAGAAATGATTTTGAGGAAATACTTTATTGCACTGAATCTGTCAAACTTTGGGATGATTTGAGCGATGAAATTTTGTGATATTTACTATGAGAAAATTCAATACTAATCATGTGAATTTTTCATATTCAATTCAAATTCATTGAGACATTATTAATCACTAATCTTAAATTTTAACTCATCTCAACCCAATTGAAAATATTTTTAAAAAACACCTAAATTAGAAAAAAAAAAGCCGAGTCTCGAAAATATAATAAATAGAGTGTTAAATCTTTCTGCTGATATATTAAAATGTCTAATTAAACATTTAAAAGTTCAAAAATATTTTTAAAAACAAAATATTTTCATTTTAAAAAAAATAAATTTTAGACGGTACTTACTTACTTTATTTACTTGTTAGCAAGCGAAAACTTAAGACTACTTTTCGCCACCTAGCGGTATGAAGCAGAACTAATTATTTTTAGTTTCTTTTTGAAGACTGAGTCTTTTATTTTCCAGAAAATCGATAACTTTTTTTAAAAAAAGACACCTTAATTCAAGAAATTTTTTTTTTGACGACTTTAAAAATTGAAATAAATTTTAAGATCCACAATTTTGAATTTAGTTAATTTCAATTTTAATTAAATTTCTCTTTTTTTTTTTCAAAACCTTACAAATTAGAGCGAAACGATGAACCTGATGAAAATGATAATACTTTAGTATAATAAAATAATTATTTAAAAAATGGAATTGTTACCTGATGAATTGTTACATGACTATAAAATTTGTGGGTAATTATATCAATTATCGGATAATAATTTACGACCACATAGGCTTTGAAGGAATAAAAAGCTTACTGGATACACCAAATGCACTAAATATGATGTCTTCTTTGAATCACTTCTTAAAAGCATGAATAAAGTATATAGAAGAATCGACGTTATTCACATTAGTTCTAGCGATTAAACTGCCAAAAGAAAAAATAAGTGTCGATGGCTTAATTAAATCGTATAAAAAGATTCTCAATAAATGTAGCAGAGTTAAGAAGCATTTCTTAAAAAATTGTTATAAAATGTCATAAACACAGTCAGAGTACAGCGATTAATGATGACTTCTGAAATACACTGCAAGTGAATGAAATAACATAAATACAGCAATGAACTGTCAAAACCCTTCAATTTATATTTAGACCAACTCAAAGTAGAATTCCGGAAGAATTTCGTTCAAACTTTTTGAATTGTAGAATAATTGAAGAAAAAATTATTAGTATAATTGCAAACGAATTGGAATTTATTTGATTGTTAAAATTTGATGAAGCCAGATTTAATTCATTATTAAATCATTTTACAAATTATTAGATATTCAAATTTTCAAAGAAGTTTTATTATTTCAAAGATTTTAATTTTTTACTATGTGATTTATATCTTTTAAAACAGTCAAAAAATTTTTAACGAAGGAAATAGACTTTAAAAAGAACTTAATCACTTAATTGATGATTCTGTAGGCGGAAATTTTAGTCTATGACTCGCCATCTGGCGGATAATCCAGGACGATCTGCTAAAGGTCTATAAGATTGAGAAAAATTTATGCAATTTTTTTCTTTTATTTAAAATTGAAGGAAATATATATTTTTATGTTACTAAGTATAAAACTCAATTTTTTTGAAGATATTGATTTAAAATTCATAATATTGCTCAAGAATCTCTGGGTGCTTCGATAAAACGTTCATAGCAAGCATTCTTAATACTTTTTATAATAAGATTTTATAACACATTAAATCAAAACATATTAAATTTATTTGTCTTATGATCACTAAATCAAAAGAAAAAAATTCTATTTTGAACACAGCCTATTATCATAAGTTAAGTTGTTATCATCACTGTTCTTGACTCTTCATTCTCATAATGTATTGAAAGTAAAGCCTCATTCAACTTCTATACCATAAAAAACTTAAAAAAAAATCGGAAATTCAAGAAAACACGAAAACTAAATTTCCGATGATATTTTGACGAAGTCTAAAATTAAAAATAATTAAGAGTTAGATACTTAAAATATTATATTAATTTTTTTTTTTTAAGAAAAAGTATCCTATGTTACTTCTAATATCTCCAAAAATATAGGTACAAAGTTTCATGACATAAAATTTAATTTTTAAAAAGTACTTAATTATTTCATCCGACCTTTTTCAAGTAGAAACTTTGAACTTCATTTCGCCATCTATCGGAATTATTAGAACTATTTTTCGAAAAAATAATTTTTAATACAGAATTGTTTTTTTTTTTTTTTTTAACTTTTTGCTTTTAATTTAGTTATATTTTTGTTAAAAAACATATTTGAATTTTCAATGTACAATTGTATGAAAAATTTTTTGATACTGGATAAAAAATTTAAATCTATTTAATGTTTATTTTTAGTTAATCGGATTGATTGATATAAAAAATAATGAGTACACAAAAACTGTACTAAAACAACATATTCATCTATTTAAAACTATTTCAGTACTCTTTTCAGAATGTATTAGTTATGATTAATATGGTAATTAATTATAAACAAAATTCTTGAATTTATTTAAAGTTTTCAATGAGTATAAAAACGGATTATTATCATACCAAATTAGGAAATCAAATTTTTTTCCCTCATTTAAGTAAAAAAATGACGATAGCTCACTCATTTATTTGATATAACTAATCTGAAAAATAATTTATTAATTATATTATTGTAAGTTCTCATCAAGTGTGAGGATAAAATTTGTACATGAAAATGTAATAGATAATAATAGAAAAATAAGGAGGAATTGCTAATTGGATAGTCGACATGTCATTGGAAGATTCTGGGTTCTTATCATTATCAAAGCTATCTAAAAATGAACGATTTGTTCATATTTTCAGTAGATAAATAAGCAAGATTTAGTGAAAACTTTTATTGAAAATTGTTGGCATTACCAACTTTATATTTAAAGTAAATGTAATCATCGATCTATCACGACACTGTTAATTTTTGAACTTTTTTTTTCAATCCAACAACGCTAATAATAAATTATGGACCAGCAAATAACGTCAATGAAATTTTTAAAACTAAAAATAATCTAGATAGTTCACAAATACAGAAGAAAAGCCCAAAGTATTCATATTTCAAAATTTATTATGTAATTTAAAAAATTAATACCAAACTGTACCCTTCTTAGACTTATGAAAGGAAAGTTCCAATACCCTCTCTATTAGACATAAAGTTACAAAATGAACAATTCGGAACAAATTTTGTACTTTATTTCAGAAAAAAATGATGAAAAATTAAAGAATTAAAAGATGGATTTATTAATATTTTTATGAAAATTTTTTTCTTTTTCAATTTTCAAAAAGGAAATGTCATTTCGTTGTTAGCAAAAAAGCTCATGAAAAAAGAAATAAAAAAAAGATTTGACAATCTAAATTATCCGAACCCCAGATGCTTCTTTCCTTAAAAAATTAACTGGCATCGTATTTGTTAATTCCTCAATTAATGTAAAAAGTTTTGTCAGTACAAATTCAATAGAGGCTCAGCAGTATATAAAAATAATGGAATTTTAAAAGAGAAATATTTTATTACTCTAGATCATAAATGATTGTTGTTTAAAAGTAAATCATAGAAATAAAATTTTGGAAAGTACTTAATCACTTGATCTACCTTTGTGCAAATGAAAACTTTTGACTACTTTTCGCCATCTATCGGTCGAAAGGAAAATATTATTAAAATTGCCTAAAATTTGATGAATGAATGTATGAAAAGTTTGATCTGTTTAGTATTTAAGCAAATAAAAATTTATAATGTATTAAAAGTATAAAAATAATGACTCAAAAACAGTGCGGTCAATTGATCAGAAATTTTGGTAGTGAATTATTAATATATTTATCTTTCGATAAAAAAAATTTCATAACTTTCTGTTGAAATGGCTTTCACGCTACAACTACCTTAATAATATACATCAGACAAAAAAATAGTAAATTTTTCTGTACCTTCAGAAAAAGCTCAAGGAAAACTTCCACATAGATACGATATTCTAAAAAGCATACAAAATATCTCTCCAAATTTAAGTCGCGAACTAAAAAACAAGTTTTTTACAAGACATTCTTCGCAATTTATAATTATCATCAATTTATAATTATAATTATCACTTAAACGCTTTACATTGATTAAAAAACAAATCTTCGGATTTAGAAAAACAAATTTAAGTTATTATACTTAATTATTTTACACTCGAGTGAATGACAAAAATTTTTTTTTTTAAATATACATTGATGGAATTTACTTAATTAGTTAACTTAAAAAGTTAGAACCAAACTATCGTGACAATGAAACAATAATTTTAAATATCCTGATCGACGAGATAATTAAATATTAAACGTGAAAATTTCATGATGAAATAATTTCAATCGAAAAGTTTCAATTCCATTAAAAATTGGAATTTTAATTTTTTCGAGTAGACCAAATTAATATTCGACAAATAGAATTAGCACAAATTTTTCTATACTTAGTACAAAAAACATCTTCACTAAAAAAAGAAATTTTAGTTGAGCACTGCCAATTCCGCAACCGCAAATTTTATTTAGAATATTGTTCAAACTCAAATATTTTCCTACATTCCATAATTTTCATAATTTTTAATTATCAATTATTAAATTCTTTAAATTTATAAAAAAAAATCTTGTGATTTAGAAACACAAAATTATATTTTTTTTAAGATATTTAATTATTTAATTTTCAACTCTACTAGTGAACACTAGGGACTATCTCTCGCCACCTATCGGCAATTTTAGAATTATTAATTTAAAAAAAATATAAGAATTATCTAATTTTTTTTCTCTGACATGAATAAAAATTTCATGTTGAAAGCGTAGAATTCATTCAATATCAACTTAATTTAATTCTTTAAATATTTTTTTAGTTTTTAAAATTGTAAGTATTTTGAGTATTAGTTCTAGAATTTTTATTTAAAAAAAAAATTTTTTTGGATTGATTGAATTATTTTAGTTGATTAATTTTAAAATTCGAAATTAATCGAATTTATTTACTTAACAATGTCATGAAACTATTTATCATATATTAGAACTTAAATGATTTATATTATAAAATTAATCATAATCTCATTTACTAAACAGTGCTGAACGCAATTTGACTAAAATTTCGTAGTAGCTTCTACAGTATTCAATCAAAAAATTTTAAGTTTAAGTATCAAAAATTTTTGCTTGTCCTATCCTGTTAATTATGAAACAATGTGCTGCACAGATAATAAATAATACAAAAACGTTTAAAATCATCTCCGAAGAATCGTAAGCGTAATCGCTACAAAAATTGATTGTATAAAAAATCGTTAAGGTCAATAAAAAAAAGAACTAAAAATTAATGTGGATAATTTATCGAACAGCATAAGTTCAAGCAGCCGCAAAAAAAACCATTCTGACTTGGAATTAATATCAATAGAGATAATTTTGAATGTTAACTAAACATCGACTTAATTATTTTGAAATATTTTTCAAGGTTGAATAAAACTTAATTAACTTCCATGATTTATTATTCTGCTGTTTTGCTTACAAAACTTGTGAATAAAGAAGTATTTTTTCCGTCATCGCATTATAATAACAGTCCATATTAAAAGAAACAAAATTTGTTTTTAAATACGAAGCCAAAATTTAATATAAATAACAATATTGCTGTTGAAATAATGAATGTAGAAATCAACGAAAATTTGATTAAAATTTGTACTAACTAAAATTTTCAAGATAATAACACATTATACAAGATTCAAAATCTTCAGCAATTATTGCATTATATTGATGAAGAATAATTGATTGATAATTTTTTTATATTGAAAAAATGATCTGAATAATTTAATTTTTCGAAGGTACTTAATTAATTTATCTACAGCTTTGTAAGTGAAAACTTTAGACTACCTTTCGCCACCTATCGGTCATTCAGAAATTATTTACCTTAAAAATGATTTTACAGAAAAGGATGCAGAATCTTTTTATTTTTTTGTGGAAAATAGATAAATTTTCAAAATTGATTTTGTGATTTGAATCTTTCATTTTAAAAGTAGTGAAAAAATTCATCAAGGTGTAAATCATGTTGAAGTGTGAATAGCCGATAAATTTGGAACTGGAAAACCAATTCAAATTTTAGGATGACTAAGGATGACTAATGAAAGAAAGTCTTGATTAAGATTAGTCAAGTAAAGCATTTAAATTCGAAGTCTGGAATAAAAAAACAATTTTTTTCACGGACGGAATCAGAAAAAATTTTTTTCGATACATACACTTTAAATCCATGATTCCTATACTTAATATCCTAATGTGTTGCACCAACTTGCTACGATTTTTTCAAAATACTTAGTTTTTAACCCTTCGTTACTCACTTATTTGTTAGTTTCTCGCTCGCACTATAGTGAGTCTATAAGTTGAGTAGTTGTCAGGCGGCGTTACACTCAAAAATTGGAATACGAACGAAGAATTGTTTCATAATCTTCGCCCTAATGAACAACTCAGAACTAAATATACGTTTTTCATAAAGAAAAAGTCATCAAAGTGTAATAATAATAAATCGTTTAAAGTTATTTACAATAAAAATAGTGCTGATACTTCTCTTAAAATGAAATAAATGAAGACAAAAATGAAATCTAGACTACTAAATTCATTGTTGAAAAAAACGATACCAAGTAACAATAAACACGTTAAAAATTGACTGAACAATCGACATTTTAACTTATACCTCATAAGTTGCTTACTGTAATCATTTATTACAACTAATCTTAAATAATGATACGGTAAGCTTTTGATAGCTTAGATTGATTTAAAATATTTAGCTTGCTGATCTAAAAAAAAATAAACTGACAAAATTAAATTCGGTAAAGGTACTTAATTACTTAATTTGCTACTTTACAAGTGAGAATTATAAATCACCTCTCGCCACCTATCGGTCATTCTAGAACTATTAATTAAAAAATTGTATTTAAAAAATATTCTTACTTATTTATCAAATTTTCATCATGATTTTCTTTTTTTAATGCTGAATAAATCCTTGAAGTGGTAAAGAATTTTTTTTTTTTTAATTCATAAATAAAATTTATGTATTTAAAATTAATAATATTTTTTTTTCGATAGATGAAGTTTGATTTAATTGACAATTTATTTTCAATCTTACTTGTAGGAATTCTTGTAAAGTGATTTAAAAATCACGAAAATTTAGTAACAAATTTTAGTTACCCTGAATCTGATATGAAGAAAATTATTTTCTATAATTTCTATAATTTTCTATAAAAATAGCTTGAAAACATAATTTTGTAATTTCATAAAAAAACTATAAAGATAAATTGAATTACTAAAATTTTTGGCAAAAATTTCTCAAATCAAGAAAATTTTTCATTTTCAAAATTTTCTTCCCAACTAAAATACTAAAAATCTACAAATTATACAACATTAAATCGCCTGAATATTCATTTATGTAGAAAAATGTTTCAAAAAATATAAACATGACCACAGAAAATAATTTTAAGGAAATACTTCATTATATTTAATCTGTCAAACTGTGAAATGTCTATAGAATAAATAAATTTTGTCATATTTATTATGAAAAAGTTCAATATTAATCATTCAAATTTTGCCTATTTAATTCAATTGAATTGAGACAATATTAGTCTCTAAAATTACTGTTATTTTTAAATTTTGACTTATTCAAAACCCAATTGATAAGAAGCTGAGTCGCAAAAGCCGAGAAGCCGCAAAAGAAGCTGAGCCACTGTAAGTCAATTGTAAAAAAAATCGCAAAATTTCAATAATGCGCTCATTAACTTTCTTTGCTGTTAAATGAATATGTAAGAATATTCAATGATCAAACATTCAAAAGTTCAAAGATAATTTGAAAAAAAAAGTATTTTAATATGGAAAAAGATGAATTAAACAGATTAATTTTAGAAGGTATTTAATTACTTTATTTACTTGTTAGCAAGCGAAAACTTAAGACTACTTTTCGCCACCTAGCGGTATAAATAGGAACTAATTAAAAAAAATTTTTTTTGAATACTAAGTCCTATTTTGAAGGAAATCGATAACTTTTTTTATAAAAGATGTTTTTAGTTTCTTAATTATTTAAAAGATAAATACATAAATTCAAAAAATTGTTCCCTGACAACTTTAAAAATTGAAATAAATTTTCAATCATCAGTAATCATCAGGGTTGTTTATATTAATTCTGGCGGTTAAATTGCCAAAAGCTAAAATAAGTGCTAATGTGTTAAATAATTCGCATAAGTAGTATTATAATAATTGTACCAGAGTTAGGAAGCATTTCTTGAAAAATTGTCATACAATATCGTGAAAACAGTAAAAGAAAGACTATTAATCATAACCTAAATGAAAAGTAAGCCGCGAGTAACAGAAGTCTTGCAATAAATGCAGCCACGAACTGCCATAGAAAGATAAGCGGTAAGTCTTCATTGCAGTCACTTTTCAAAAAATCCTTCCATTAATATGAACAAACTCAAAATAGGATACTAGAAAAATTTCCTTCAAACTTTTTGAATTGTTGAATAATTTAAGAGTAAATGATTTATATAAGTGCGCACAATTTGAGAAATAAATTTATTAGTAAGATAATTGTACTTTATATTTAATTATAAAAATTTGATGAAGCCACATCTATTATGGAGTCATTTTACAAATTATTGGATGTTCAAATTTTCAATGAAATTTTGTTATTTCAAAGGTTTAAATTGTTGGCTGTATAATTTAAATCGTTTTAAATAATTAAAAAATTCTTAACGAAGGAAATAGACTTTAAAAGAAACTTAATCACTTAATTTATGGTTCTGCAGGCAGAAATTTTAGTCTATGACTCGCCATCTAGCGGAAAATACAGAAATATCTGCTGAAAGTCTTTAAGATTAAGAAAAATTAATGCAATTTTTTTTCTTTAATTTAATATTAAAGTAAATATATATTTTTATGTTACTAAGTATAAAACTTAATTTTTTTGAAATTATTAATTCAAAATTGCTTAAAATAGTGAATAATTAATCGATTTAATTACATAAATTTTTAAAGTTATTTATTCTGTTTTTAGCAATTTTTTTTTGTCTTAAGTTTGAAGTAATTTATTAATTTTACAATTTAAGAAAGTCAAATTCAAAAATTGGATTCAATAAAAAATACTTTTTGATCAAATAATATGTTTACAAGTATTAGTATAGTTAATTAAATTCATACTTTGAATCAGCAAAAGACCACTTTCTAACTCATTAAGAATTTAATACCAAAAAAAAAAAAAATCGAAATGAAGTAGAAATTTTAAGACAACACATAAGGATTATTTACAATATTGCTCAAACAGCTTCAAAAGCTACGGAAATTGTTTCGAACCGACCTACGCAAAGAATAAAAAAGTAAGGATTTCATAATCGATCATGGATGATAAATTAAATTTATTTGTCTCATGAAGATAAAAAGAAAAACAAAAATTCTACTTTAAACATCTCTGATTATTATAAGTTAATTTTTTATCATAACTGTTTTTGACTTAACTTTTATAATGTACTAAAAGTGAAGCATCATGCTATAAAGAGTTCATAACAAAAATCAGAGAGTCAAACACTCGAAAACGTAAAATTTTCTAAAAAATTTTGACGAGCTCTAAAATTGGAAACAATTAAGAGTTAAGTACTTAAAATATTACTTTTTAAGTAATATTAAATTAATTTTAACATTTAACTTTTGTAGCTATCTAATCAATATTATTTAAAAGTTTCAGAAAAAAATTCATTTATAAATTATTCTTGTCGGTATTTAATTATTTAGTATATTATTCTTCAAGCGAACAACTTAAAACACCATTCGCCACCTAGCGGCAATCGTGGAACTATTTTCAGAGATTTAAGGTAAGTTAGAGGTTTTTTTTTATCATTCAATATTCACAAAAATGTTGATTTTTGTGGAACTTATAATACATAAATTGATCAATTATGTCCATTTAAATTATGTATTTTCAAAAGAAAATCAGGAACGAGAATCTGAATATTTTATTGTTAAATTTTCAAAAAATAAACGATCTGAGTTTAGAATATAAATTTTTGTATCATTAAAAAATATTAAAATTAATTTATTTGAACTCATTCGAATTTTGAACTTCAAAAAAATTGAGTTACTAATTTTGAAAAAATAGTTTTTGAAAATTTTTGTTAATGTTTTGGATTATTAGATTTTGAACAAATAATTAAATTAGTTGTATTATTTACTAACTTTATTTAAAAAAATGAATTAATATAGTTTGAGTTTTGAGTGCATTAATATATAATTTAAGAAACAAAAAATTCCATGGTTCAATTTAGAATAATGTGATAGGTAAAATTATTTGATATTTAAAAATAAAAGTTTAAAAATTATTAAAAAAATCATCTCGAAAATTTGGTCGGACAATTTATTTTCTGGCTGCAAGGCAATAATTATTGTGCCTCTCATCGAAAAAAAGATGAAATACATGAACTTAGTTACTGCAAAAGTGAGACCAAAAACTTAACATATTATATAATGAAATCGAATTCATGCACTAAAAGTCTATCCAACTCCTTAGACCGAGCACTGTTCTTACGAAACATAAAAGATTTTTGCCAAGAGGGTATAATCTGTATTTTTGCACTAATTGGATAAAGTGGCACCGGGAAATCAATTACAATCTTAAATTAAGGTGATTGAAAATCATCTTTAATATTTGCAAATTTGTTGTAGGATATTTGCTTACTGAAAATGACATATTAAATATTAAATATTCCCACTACTTATATAAATTTTCCAAAATTGCCTGAAAGATTGATTATGTCAAGGAAGACGAAATAGATAATTTTCTAGCGACAGTTAAAACTTATTGTAATAAGAAAAAATGGAAAACCTAGCTACAATAAGCTTGACTAATTTGGTATCAGTTTAAACTTGCGTATAGATTCAATAGAGTTCGAAACACATCTTATGTGTTTCTAATTCTATTGTTAATTTTTAAAGACAAAGTTCCAGAAATTAATTTATTTATTTTCTAAAAATTGGTTTTTTAATATCTGAGAACAATTAATAACGCTGCAAACGGCGAAAATAATTGATTTGAAATTCAATAACACACTTGTGCTATAAATCGTGAAAAATAATTAGAGTTAATAATTTTTATCAGAAAATAGTATCTTAAATTATGAGTATCATGCAAGCTTCCACGGATATCCAATTTTCAAAGCTTCATTCTTATCAGAATATATGTTTAAATGTATCAGTAGTAAATGTAAGGTTACAAAAATTATGCTATAAAATAATGACGATAAATTGTTAACCCTCAAAGAATAAAAGAGAAGAAGCGAATCTCCGATTGCAAAAACTGAAACTCAGTGACTAAAATTAAAACATAATTTTTAATTTGGAACAATTTAATTTTCGAAGGTAAAATAAATAAATCATTTATATATGATAATGCTAGAAAGAATGTTTTTATTTTTAATAAAAAAAATTTAACATAAGATTGAAGCGAAAATTGGCAGATTGACATCATAATTATTTATCTAGTATAGAAAAATTAAGAAGCATCTAATCAACCAAGTTAAATTAAAAATCATTGTCTAGTTAACACGATTAAAAAAAAATGTATTTAAGATTTAAATGTTTAAATTACTTAATTACTTAATTATTCAAATTGTACTTAATTACTCAAACTGCTTCTCTACGAATGAGAATTTTGGACTACATCTCGCCATCTATCGGACATACCGGAACTAATTAGTCAAAAAATAGCCGGAAATAATTTTTTGAAGAAAATTTATAATTGTAGAAATAAAAATACAATATTTGACTCTGATTCAATAGATTCTGTATTTGAAAAAAATTAATTTTAGATTAATATTACTCTTTAATAATTCATATTTAGAATTTTAAGATTGAAAAAATGACTTATTTTTCATTAAGCATATTTGAATTTATTGAATGCTCTTGATCATTGATTTTAATTAATTAGATTAGAATTTTAACCAATTAAACTATGATTTCTGTAAGTAATAAGAACAAAGTTAATTATTACTCAAAAAAAGTAAGAGAATTTAAAATTTTAAGAACATGTGAAATGTTCAAAGTTCGAAAAAAATCATCGAAACGATTCTAATTGATTTTCACCCGATGAACTAACTACATTTTAAGTATACTATGTTAAATTTAGCTAACTAGTGTTCTTTAGACGGAGTTTCACGCTCTAATAAGTCAAAGCCTTAAAAAATATCTTTACTAAAATCACTCATGAAAATCTTTTGTCAAAGTGCAAGTAATCGATAAACCTAAAGCTGAAAAATCTATTTAAATTTTAGAATTGCGAAATCAAAAGAATTAAAAAGGTCATGATTCAAAATTATTAACAAAGCGTTCATAAAAGAATCATGAAAAAGAAAAAAGATTGTTTTCATGACCGTAATCAGTATACAAATTTTTTTCGAAACACAGACTTGAAGCCCATACCTTCTACGCTATCTTAATACAGTCGGGACAAATCAATTATTGAGTCTCAATTTTTTTTTTAAATTGAATGTATTAAAAATAATAATAATTTATTTTAACAATAATAGAATACATTCTGTCAGCTGCTAAAAGGTATTTATCTATTATAATGTATACATAAACTTTACTACAAATTGGCTTAACAAAATAGATGAACCAAAAAAATATTTTTTTAATCCATTTGTTGAGAAGACGACAATGCCAACGGCACTCTAAATATTAAGGTATATATTTTATTAATTTTATTCGAACGTAAAACACTTGGTTTATTTTATTTTGTAGTCAATGAATAATTTCTTCTGTTATTTCAGGGCATGATGCAATTCATGCGCGAAAACGGAAATTTTTGTGCTGTAAATTTTGAAGAAGAAAAGACGTGGACCTAATTTTTGGTCTGTTTGGAAACAAATTTCAAAATTTGAGCTATAATTGTTCATGTTTCACATAATCCACTATTGAATTACTACTGAAAAATTTCTCCAAATGATTAGTTCATTACATCTTAAATTTTGTTCTACTTAAAAATCTTACAAAATTTTGAATCTGTCAGCATTAAATATTTCGAATTAATTTGTAGGATAAATTAAATTGACAAATAAGAATAACGAATAAAATTCTTACAGAGTACTTAAAAAATTGTCTCACGGTTTTGCAAGAGGAAATTTTAAGCTACCTTACGCCACCTATTGGCAGTGCTAGAATTAGATTTAAGAAATCTAGGAATTTAAGTGAATTAATAAAATTATTAGAAGTTGACTGTTTTTAAAAAATATATTACTTATTTTTCGAAATTCTATCAATCATTTCATCGTAAAATCTCGAAACATTATTAATCCTTTAAATTAAAATACATGATAGTCTTGAAGTTAGTCAAAGGTCGAAAGTCGCAAAAAAACGGGCCACGATTCATTATTGGTTAAAATTTAGGCGCGCGCGTAGCGCGCTATTCAAATTTCTAGTCACTGTTTAAAATAGATAACTTTATTATGAAGAATTATGGAAATTTCTTTGCTTATTAAGGAATTGAATTTAAATTATTTATGTATAAACTGATGCAACATATTTTTTTATGCAAAGAAATGATGATGAAAAAGAATTAAAATCTTTATTAAATTTAACGAACAGATTCACGAAAACCCAAATTGGAATGTTCGTTTTTCACATATCGAAAACGCACATAGAAGGAATAATGAATCGTTAGGATTATTCATAATCAAAATAGTTTTGATACCATTTTTGGAATAAAACAAATATAGATTCAAGGGAAGTCACGACTACATAATTGATTTATGGAAAATAAAATCAAACTACTATAAACACATTAATAAATAACTGATCAATTGAAATGTGAAAGTATACTTTATAAATTACATACTGTAATCGTTTACAACAAGTGTTAAATAATAAGTCAAGAAGCTTTTGATAGCTTAAATTAATTTAGAATATAGAGCTTGCTGATCTGAAAAAATAAACTGAAAAATTAAATTCGGTAAAGGTACTTAATTACTTAGTTCGCTACTTTGCAAGCGAGAATTTCAAATCACCTCTCGCCACCTATCGGTCATTCTAGAACTATTAATTTTAAAAAATTGTATTTAGAATATACTTTAATTTGTTTATCAAATTTTCATCAAAATTTTCTTTTTTCTAATACTGAATAAATCTTTGAATTAATAAAGTATTTTTTTTTATTATCCATAAATTGAATTTTCTTACGTCTTTATAGAACTTTAAATTTAATAACATTATTTTTTCTATAAGTCAAGTTTATGGGAATTTTATAAAGTGATTAAAAAATCACGATTTGGAGTGCAAAATTTTTTTCTCTCATGATATGAACCATTGAGAGAGGGAACCAATAATGGATTACTAGTATTATTCACAATTACAATAATATTAAAGGCATTTTCAAAATCAAATAACTGAAGATCAAAGTCTAGCAACGATTACCAAATTGATTGTCGAAGAAAGCAAAAAGAATTATAATAAACTCGTCAGCAAATGACTGATATTAAAATCAATCGATATGTGAACTGACAATTTACAAATTTTATACAATAATCATTTACAAGTGCCAAATAATAAGTCAATACGATTTTAATAGCTTATATTGATTCAGAATATTAAGCTTGCTGATCTAAAAAAATAAACTGAAAAATTAAATTCGGTATAGGTACTCAATTACTTAATTCGCTGCTTTGCAAGCGAGAATTATAAACCACCTCTCACCACCTATCGGTCATTCCAAAAACTACTAATTAAAAAAAATAGTTTTTAAAAAATATTCTTACGTATCTATAAAATTTTGATCATAATTTTCTTTTTTTTTAAGACTGAATAAATCTTTGAAGTATTAAAGAATTTTTTTTTTAATTCATAATTAAATTTATAATTTTTATAAAGTGATTCGACAATCATAATGCGGAACATAAAATTTTTCTTTCTCTGAAACTGATATTTAAAAAATTATCGCCAAATAAATAAGAATATGTTGAAATTTTATATTTTTAGAAAATGAATACCGCAATAGAACTCATTTTGAGTGAAATTACTTTTTAATAAATATGTACGATTCAAAATCTTTTTTACTTAAATTTCACTGAAAAATATTATTTGTATTGACACGATAAATAACTAACATACTTATTTCAAAGCATAAAATTTTATCATTTTAATAGAATTTTTTTTTTTCAAAAGAAATTTAACAAAAAACAATCATCTAACAAGGCATCCTCTAAACTAACCCACTATTTAAAGGATATACTTAATTGAATGGAATCTACCAAACTCTTACAAGATGTGCAAAGAAAAATTTTTCAATATTTACTTTGAAAAGTTCAATACCAATCATCGAAATTTATCCAATTTCTCAATTTATTTGAGATGCTATTTCTCACTTCATTTGATTCAATCATTGCAAATCAACTCATTTAAAATAATATGAGGTCAACTTATTAAATTTTAGAGATGCATGGTGGAAAATCGGAACTTTCTACGCTAAAAATCCAGAACACGTAAAAAAGTTGAAGTTTGATTGAATACAGAAATTTTATTTTTCTTATTTATTATTGGAATTTTTATAAAGTGATTTAAAATTGACAATTCCAAATACATAATTTTCCATCTGGAATAACCGAATTTTGTAATATTTACTTTGAAAACACTAATTCTAACCATAATTAGTGTCATTTTGAAATATTGACTTATCTCATCAGAATACACACCAATTCGCGAAATTTAAAAAGTACATGAATTAAAGAGCGGAAAGTAGTTAATTCCGAAAATATACTCATTGAAAATATTCGAGATTAATTATTAATATTTTTATGAAGAGTGCTCGATTTTCTAATATTTTCGTAAAACAAAAAAATCAAGAGCAATACATGCGTATTTATCAAAACCATTAATGCCGTACACAAACAACGTAAAATGAAATTTTCCATCGAGGTTAATAAAATTTTGTCATTAAAAAATATTCAAATTTTTTTTGCTGCTTAGCTAATATCTTAAAATGTCTGAAGATCAAACATTCAAAAGCCTCATAAGAATCTTAAGAATATAATCTTTTAATATGGAAAAAGATAAATTTTAGAAGGTACTTAATTACTTTATTTACCTATTAGCAAGTGAAAACTCAAGACTACTTCTCGCCACCTAGCGGTTAAAGCCGAACTAATTGTTTTTAAAATTTTGACGTCTTATAATGTTTCGGAGGAAATTGAAAATTTTTCGTCTTTAATTTCTCAAGTATTTAAAATAAATATATAAATTCTATAAATTTATTTCTTGACAATTTTAGTCAGTCCATAAAATACCAGAGCCTCAATTTTGAATTGATCTTATTTAATTTCTAATGTAAGTAATTTTTTTGTTCCATTTTCAGGGACTTACGAATTTTACTAAATTTCCAGATCTCTTGTCGGAATGAAAATATTTCTATTTAAACGAACTTTAATTATTTGAAAGATTATAAACACAAAGTCCTAATTGATTACTGATTTTATAAAGTGATTTTCTAACTAAAAAGTGCATGATTTAAGTAATGAACCATGTAACTAGATATCAATGCACAATAACTTTAATGATTAATATTTGATGTAGCAGCATCATTCTTTACAAATTTTTTTAGTTTATATTTCAATAGCATTAAGATAAGAAATAAATTATTCAGCCAAACGATATTATTTATATAAAATTTTCAATTAAAGTTTCATTATTTCAAAGAGTTAAACTTTTAGTACTTCAATTATTTTATTAAAAATTTTTAATGAAAAAAAATAGACTTTGAAAGGAACTTAATAACTTGATTCGTAGTTCTGCAAGTGGAAAGTTTACTACGACTCGCCATCTAGCAGCGAATCCGGAACTATCTGCCAAAAGCCAACAAAAATAAAGACATTAATGGAATTTTGTTTCTTTCATTTAAAATTGAAGGAAATAAATATTTTTATGTTGTTAAGTATAAAATTAAATTTTCTTTAAAATTAAAAATTCGAAATTGCTTAAAATGTTTTGTTCTATAACATTACATTATTATTCATTATAACTGTATGATTTAGTACTATCATATAATGTTTCATAGGTTTTAGTCATATTATGATACTGTTATTACAAATCATTAGCAAAATGTGCAATTAAAATTTACAAATTAAAATTTATTGTTACCTTATAATTGGCTTAGTTCTGTTAAGAATAAAAGAAGTAATAAAATATAATAGTGAATAATTTATTGGCTTGTTATAAAAAATTTTTGAAATTATTGAGACTATTCTAAGCAATTTCTTTTTTACTGTTAGATTAATCAAGTCTATTCAGACTAATCAAATTGATCAGGGAAATACTTAAATGAATTACCGAAGACTTTTCTTAACAGAATAATTTATTATCCAATATCTGTTCAATCTAAAAAATTCTTATTTCGAGTTAGTGAAAAGAGAATTTACGGAAGTCAATCATCAATACCAAAACAAACTTTTGAGAAAAGAATTTGAAAATTTTGGGACCATCTCAAGGTAACTGTTCTAAATATTGCTCAAAAATACCAAAAAGACATAATTTTATTGCCAATAATAGAAACAATGTAACGATAAAGATTTTTTGACAAATAAAATAAATACTGTGTATTAATAAAAAAAATTTATTTTCTTGACTAAAGATGCTAAAGTTGAAATTCGACTTTGAACATATCTGACAATTGTAATTTGTCAAAAAATCAAAACGAGTTAAAAGACAAAATTTCTTATGAAATTTTTACAAAGCAAGAAAGTAGAAATAATTAAAAGTAAACTTAAAATATTATTTTTTAAGTAATTTTAATTAATTTTAATAATCAAATTTTACTACTATATAAATAATATTGTCTGAAAGTTTCAGAAAAAGACACATTGATAGATAGTTCTTGTCGGTACTTATTTAGTTATTCTATTATTCTGCAAGCGGACACTTCATAACATCATTAGCCACCTAGCGGCAATTGTGGAACTATTTATTTAAATTTTTCGAGAGTTAAGAAAAGTGAGGGTTTATTTTTTTATCAATCAATTTTCACAAAAATATTGATTTTTATAGAACTTATATTACATAAATTAATCAATTATGTTCATTTAAATTGTTTTCTAAAAAATCAGATACAATCTGAATTAATTTCATGTTAAATTTTCAAAAAGTAAAAGATCTGAGTTTAGAATATAAATTTATGTACGATTAAAAAATATTAAAATTAATTCATTTGAATCCATTCGAATTTTGAATTTCAAAAAAATTGAGTTACTAAATTTGAAAAAATATTTTTTGTTAATGTTTTGAATTATTAGATTTTCAACTATTAACAATTGAGTTACTTAAAGTATTCATTTATTTTATTTAAAATAAATGAATTAAAATTGTTTGTATTTTAAATACATTAATAAAGTATCTAAGAAAAAAAGAAATTTAATAATTCAATCTAGAATATTTTAATTGGTAAAATTATATAATATTTAGAAAAAAAAAGTTCAAAAAGTGAAGTATTAGAAAAATCATTTTGAAAATTTGGGTGAACAATTATTTCCTGGGTGCAAAACACTAATTTACGTGGCTAAGGACCAGAAAGCTTTGCTTGGTGATTTACAGCTCTCACCTCTGAGTCTTGTAAGTTAGAGGTAAGTTAGAGGACACCTCAGGTAATTTGTGGCGAGTGGCATCTAAATTTCTAAAAGTAACTTTAACCTAGGAAAAGTTTGATCTATTAAAAAACAATTAGATTTATTAAAGTGGTCCGATCAATTTACAAAAAATGATTTATTAGAAAATAATTTAAATTTGAATAGAAAAATTTGTAGAAATTTTAATAGCAAAATATTTATTGAAGAATAACAAAGAATAAAAGAGATTTGATATAAAAATATTGTAGCAATTTTTAGTAAATGATTATTGTGACTGCCGCTAGGTGGCGAATGATAGCTTTAATCTCTCGTGCGCAGATTGGCAAATAAAATAATTAAGTTCGCGTATCTAATTGTTTTAATTGTAGATATATTTTAAAATGTTAAACCTTTTAAATTTTCATATTTTAGTTTTTAAAGAAGTGAAATAATTAAAGTAATAAAGTCATTTAGTACCCCAAATTTTTTCAGATGTATTGTAATAACGTCACAAAATCCGTCAAATAACTCATTCATGTCAACAGTCAGTAGTTTAATAATTATCTTAACTCCTGTTCTTTTCTTCTTCACAGCATTATTGCATGCTTTAAGCGCGATCACGCGAAGGTTTAGCTCTACAAGCGCCTAAAAATCCAGTTTCTTATCTCGTCAAGAAAAATTTAATTTTAATCATCATCCTTCAATAATTATTTTTTTTTTCATCAAAAACGATCCAAAAAGAAATGTCGAAGTTATGTAAAAAAAATCACTTTTTTCGAAATTTTTCGTTTTTGATAACTCCCAAAAGAATCAATTAATTTTGACGGGACTGGCGGCAATAGACGCAGTATTTCGAGTTTAAGAGCGAATGAGTTTTTTTAATTGACTCGTGGAGTCGTTAAAAAGTTATTCTAAAAAACCATTTTTTGAAAATTTTATTTTTGAGATTTCTCAAAATTTAGCGAACCGAATCAATTCAAATTTTCACCAAATTTAATGGCATTGATACTTTTTGGATTGCCACTTATCTCGATTCGATTGATCGAGATGTTCAAAACTAATAGATTCATATGGTTGCATCAAAATAATCATCAGTAGGGGCAATGGCTTGGTGAGGAGGGGCTGAAAGAATTGTAGTCCCTAAAATTACTTTTCACATAAGTTCTTTAGCCTTAGTTATCAGATATGAAAAAATTTGAGGTACTCAATGACGCACGCCAAGTACGTTGAAAAAATTGTTTCTAATTGTTAAATTTACTACAAAATTTTTTCAATTATTAAAAATCATAACAGCTACTTGGTCTGTTTTTTTTTATTTTACGTCTTTTTGTAAAGTGATAATTTCTCATTGGTATTTTGGTAAATCAAAAGCTGTGAACGTGTACTTGGCGCAATTTATTACAGTGAAACTGTTTTTCTTCAGATTTTACATATTTTTGTAAAGTGAAAATTTCTCTTCAGTTTTTTTGTATATCAAGAGTCGTGAACGTGTACTTGGCGCAATTTGTTACAGTCAAACTGTTTTTGTACGGATTTCAATTTATTTTGTAACAGGACAAAGATTTTCAACTTCCCGCTAAGAAAATTAAAAATTTTCAAAAATCGGGAAGTTATTGGTTTTACCTCGTTTTGCAAAAATCAAATTCTCATTAGATCTCGACGTTCTGAGGTCCTAGGAAGCTTCCCTGACTACTCTCGCGAGGGTTTCACTATGTCTGTATGTATGTGTGAGTTTGTGTATGTGTATGTGTAAAACTCCAACATTTTTTGAAAAACGGGGTGAAAACAATAACTTCCCGATTTTTGA
>CAJNRD030001117.1:10385610-10425050 GCA_905319865.3 Cotesia congregata | reverse complement strand
TAGTTACTATTATTTATTTCAATATGCTTTTTATCCATAATTTTTTTCGTTTAAATTATGAAAATCACGTTTTAATCGAAATCACGATTTTTAGGCGAGAGTAGAGCATACCTGCGCGCTTCGCGCTTAAGGCATGCAATATCTTATAGTATTTCATAAAAGTAGAATATCCATTCTGTTAATTAATGGACACTTTGTATAACTTTGCCGTGTTCTCACAATTTATGAATTTCGATATATCTTCGAAATCAAATTGCAGTATCAAAGATCGGACAACCAAGATTTACTCACTAAATAAAATTTGCTGTATTTATTCTTATTGTTTTATAAAATAATTAATACTAATCTATCTATTCGGTTACCCAATCCACATTTCGTATTAGCTTACTATATTTTCAAAATGTATATATCTCAATGAAAGATCTTTGAAATAAAATTTCAACATCAGAATTTTCCAATAAAGATTTAGTATTGGGTAACTTTTTAATTTGTCCTCTTTTTCTTTTATTTGATGTTTCAAAAAAATTGATGTAAAATTCCGATTTTAAAATTATCTATTGTATAATTCTTTTGATCGTAGATACGAAATTTAGGTATCAAATTATTTCTCAAGTAATACCCTCAAAGTAAAAATAGTTTTTACAGCAACCGCTAGGTGGCGAAAGGTAGCTCAAAGTTTCCGCGTTCAAAGTGTTGAATCAAATAATTAAATCCCATTAAAAAATGTTTTTAAAACAAAAATATTTATTAATTATTCAATATTTATTAATTTAACGTACTAAACTACTTATTTGAATTAATTTTTTGTATTTGTTAAAATAAAAGTGATTGTCTGTAAAATTTAAGTAATACTTCAGGATTGTTTTTAATTTTCTTCATCTCTTATGGTTTCTCATACTAATAAATTGCATAATTTCGATGTTATCGTTTTTCTCGAAGCGAGTACTATTAGGTCTTATATTATAACCAACAATAAAAAAATTCAAACTTTGTTCATTTTTTCTTACGAAAAAATTCCACGCTTCTTTGAGGCTGATTGCCGAAAATTTAAATATGTTTAGAACGGGATCTTCGAGACCTAGATTTCAAAATTTTTAAATCGTTTTTTCATAGAGCCAAATGATTTGTCCAAAAACAAATTTTAGAAAATTCATTGATGATGACGCATTTTTGTTCAAATAATGAAATTATAAATTTTAAGATTTTAGTGACATTATTTTGATAGAAACGTCTTTGGAGTTCTCTTTAATTTTTTCTCGAACATTTCATTTTTGTCGAATGATTTTTAACGTAAGCTTTAAATGCCTAAAAAAAGTAAAATAACGTGAAAAGGATAAAAATTTTTATTATTTGATAGGTTAGTGGAATTTTAGCTAAGAATCAAAAGTTTCGCACTGAAGATTTAAATTTGCCCTGTCACAACTATTTTTACAATATTTAGATAATAAAAGAAGTGTAGGATCTTGTATTATTTTTTTGGAACTAAATAAATTAGTGCAATAGTTTTCTTTACTTGATTCATTTCCGTAACAAGTAAAAAAACTTGACTTGATAACGTCGAAAATCTCTAACCTCTTTTATCGTATGTTGGATCTATAACTTTAAAAAATTAAAAAACAATCAGCCGCAAAAAATACCAGCAATAAATCACTTACTAAATAACCCAGCGAAAGGGTTTTCATCTCAAGAAAAATATCTGGGGATGGATCAGAGGGGTGAGTCAATTTACGATTCATTTCCTTCCCGCGGTTCCCCATCGCCATTTCGAATCTGAATAATTTATTTTAATAACGAATTTCCCGCGTTACTCCCGACCCCTTTCTTAGCTGCACCCCCCCCCTGCACTGAGGAAAGAGTCGGGTGTAGTATGACGGGCTGCCTCGGACGTTTGACGTAAAAACCCTCGCTCCATTGTCGGATACATTTTTAATCGTCCGCTGGGAAAATTTTTTTTATTAATCCCGAGATCCGAGCACTGCCTTGGGCATCAGAAGGTTCGATCGCGAGTCTTTTGTTCGAGGAATCAATTATAGAACTCGCTACCACCCATTTTCTTTAAATTGGAATCGATTTTGGAGAATTTCCCTTGAAAAAAAAAAAAAGAATTTTTGAATTTCCTCCTGGGTCAGCTTCTACGCAGACTCTTGAGAGTAAATGCCTGAGTAAATAATTTAGTTAACTAATTAGCAGGCTTGCCGACAAAGGATACTTCGACTGACGTTCCGTTCCGCGCCTCCCCACTCCTGTCTCTCTTCCCCTTCTCCGTCCTTCTGAATCCTCTCACTTCTCAATTGAATAGAGTTTTTGTTGCGACCGATTTGTCCTCACTTTTATTGCAAATTTAGTGCAATAGTCCCTTTCCCTTTTTGATGGAAGTTTCCTGGTAAATAACGCGGTGTCAAGGCTAATCGATTTTTGTCGTCGAAATCGATTGCAAGGCATTGTATATAATAGTCGAGGTAAATTCTCAACATCAGCAATCTTGTTTGACAAGTTTATTGATACATCCGAGCTAAATTATTATCTCAATTATTTTTTTATTTCGAGATCTTACTCCCGAGCGATGGGATGCCGGGTTTTTGCTGAAAACCTCAACACTAGGCTCCGAGAGTTCTCGCAGTTAACGATTATTAGTTCGGAGAACTTTTGGACTTTAGACAAGTGAGAATTAAGATATTTCGACGATTGATCTAATCAATATGTCAAGTTCAAGGCTGTGTTGAAAAAAAAATTTGTTGGGACAATATCTGATAGAAAGATTTAATTATATTTAATTTTCAGTAATAGTTACTAAATTATTTATTAGTAGTCACTAAATTATTTAGTAACAAACCTTTTATTACTAAATATTTAGTAATTTATATTGTTAAGAAAATAAGAAAAATTTTGTGTCTAAGATAGTCATATGATATAATAGGTTTTTTTTTTAGTGAAATTTAGTGTCATTGCAGAGGTTATGATATGAATTTATGCCTTTTCAAGGTTTCATATCATTCTCACTGATAGAAAATTTATTATGATAAATATTTAGGCCGCATTTAAAAATGCATCTTGAGATTCATAATTAAGAAATGATCTTGTATCTCGTGAACTATTGACATTTTTAAAGATATAAGCTCATCCCGATGTTACACTCATTAAGACCTTTCATTTGAGTACCCACATGAATTTTTCATATATTTTATATATTTATATATATGTATATATGAAAAATATATCAAAAATGTAAGTGGGTACTCAAATGAAAGCTCTTGATGAGTATAATATCGGGATAAGCTTATATCTGTAAAAACTTTAATATTCAAGAACGTACAGTTCAATTTAACAAAAGTCATTAATTAATAAAGCGAAATTTTATTTATTTATAAAAGCCATTTATTTTCTCCAAATGAATACATTTATGAATTCTTGAAATATTAATATGAAATATTAAAATGAAATATTAATATTTAATAAATTATTTATTGTTACTCAATAGATAATATATCAGATTGGATTACGTGGAATCACAGGTTATATCACATTGGAATGAAAGCATAGCCATCTACCGACAATATTTACCAAATAAATATTTAGTACCTAATACTAAATATTATTTGGTGGAAACAAATATTTATTTTCATGTAATAAGGCTTTGTTTATATTAATATAATTTATTTGGAATAAAAAAAAATCAATTGTTAAATTGTAACAAATAATATTAATGGGTAAAAAATATTTTTTTCTCCCAAATGAATAACTAAATATTTTATTACTAATTCCTTCTATCCGTGTGTGCTTCATAGATATAGACATGAGTATTATATTATAATTATGTGCAGTTATACAATAATCATTATTTATCCTACAATCCATGAACTCGAGTAATTACTAAAAAAATTCAGTATCACAAAAAAAAGATAAATGGAATAATGTATTTAAATTGTATCATTAAAATAAATATTTAGTTAACCAGAGAACCTTTGGGTTTCGACATTTTCCAGTACAATTGTATCTACTACCCTCTTTATATACATTTAGATAAAATATATACAATAAAACAAGTACCGATATAATAGAGAGCAAGGAGAACCAGAACCAGGAGCTGGAGCTGAATCAGAAACAGAAGCGGAGTAGAAGCAGCATCACTACGTACAGTACCAAAGTCACTACTCTCGTTTCTATTTCGCATCGCACAAAAGACCACAACGTTATGCAAATACAGTCTCGATGGTCGGTTTTAAACTTTACTATAATCATATATTCCATCGAGAAATTTATCTCACATATATAAATTTATAAATATATATAAAATATATACGGACAAAAGTTCTCAAAGTTAAATTTTCAGTTTTGAAATTTACTTTTTTAATAATTATGTTCCCATTTGTGTTTTCATTCAGTTAAAGTTTGCTTATAATGATCATAATAGAAAAACTTTTTCGCGCCGCAGTTGTCCGCCTGACTGCCCCCTGATTAACTCAAGAATTGGGTAATCCCGGCTCAATTTACAAATAAAAGAAATCACCCATTTCCTCTTTCAATTTTCCCTTCTCTGTTGGCAAGGGTGGAAAATTTGCATAAACAATTCGGGAAATCAAACTCGAGTACCAGAGACTAAAGTTGCGCCCCCAATTTCTTTTATCACTCTAATCATTGGAATTTATGAGTTTGAGACTTCGAAATTCATATTTCCAAGTTTATATAACTGTATTAAATTAAGTTCCGTCATACCTGATGAAGTCTACATTTTCGGAATATCTTTCTAAGGTCCTTGACCTTTAATAATGAGATTAAATCGTGAGAAATACCATTTTATAGGTTTTTTGGTACTGATGATGACGGAGCTGGCTCTATTGAAGATATCTTGGAAACTAAGTGTCGGAAGGTGGTGAGGCACAAACAAAAGTTGTAGAGGAAGGTTAGAGCTTCAATTTGAGCTGCCTAACGCTCTAGAATTATGATTTGGTCAGGAGTTATGGGGATTATACCACAAAATTGAACTTTCTGGTTTGCTCACACTCGGATTTTTGATGAATTATTTTATTTGTCCTTTGATAATTAGATAGTTGATTAATTAAACATAAAGATAATATTAAAATTTTCTAAGGAACAGAGCTTGAAGAAGTACATTTTTTCAATAGTCCTTTCCGATCAATTGTTTTCAATGTAACCAAAAAAATAATTTAGAAAAATAAACCGACACGCGCTCTGGATCCAATAAATCCGTGTGTGTCTTCAAGTATTTCAATAATTAACCAACAGAATATAATCGATCTAAATAAATGGGTTGATCTGGAAGCGTGTCACATCGATACAGTCTCGTTGTCAATGGCAGTACAGTCGACAGCATGCTCCTAGAGTTGTAGACTGTAAAGTACACCGGAGGCTCGCTCTGTCTCTTTCTCACACCCAGCTTACTTACACACTCCCTCGCTCTTACTGTCAAAAGTTTCCTGGTCAACATCCTAATTTTTGCAGCTTACATCGTAGAATTACAGAGGCGGCGCTGTTGTTGCTTTATTCAAAAGTAAATGTCACGGATAAGTGCAAGGCTGAGACTTATGAGTTTACATTTTTTCTTTGTTATTTTTCCGATAAATCAAAATTTTTACAGCAAATACAGACCAAAGTTAAAATTACATTGTGAAAAATTTTACGTGGTAAATTTTGAAATATTTAGTTGTCAGGTTACTATTATAAAATTTTATGCAAAAATTTTTTTTTTCAATCGTATGTAATCGTGTATAAAATTAATCGAATTAAAAATTGTAGAATTTTTTAAATTGCAATTATATTTTTTCTTTCAGTCTTTAAAAATTAATTAATTGTCATAATAGTAATCAGTAAATTTCTCTTACTCCATTTATACCTTTTTCCCCCTCGAGCGACTTCGGGTTCTTCTTCGTGAAGAAAATCAATTCTATTTCTTCTATCACTCATAATTATTTACAATTTTTCAATTGCGGGAAATGAAATTTATTGTAGTCTAATAAAAACAATTTTTTGTTAAAGGTCATAATTTTTCATGAGTGAAAAAAATTAGGGATTTAAACAAACGTAAAAAGTAAATAATTGGGAGGAAAAAAACGGTAACAGGAGGTTTATTGAAAGGGTTTATAAAGTTAGTGCTGGCAAATGGTAATAATTAAAATAAATTGTAAAAGTTTGTAAGTTTAAAATAAATGAATAGAATCGGAATAAAAGTGGACAGAAATGAAACGTTAAAATACAAGTGGGCAATATTGTGGTCTGCATCGAATTGTTTGTGTTTTTGCAGTGACATGGAGGAAGAGTGTGGGTGTGGCTCTACGGGAAATGAAATAAATCTACAGAGTGCTCAGTAGTCCGGTTGTGAAAAGGGTCAAAGTTCGATTCTCTAGAGGGTTCGAGAGCTCCGGAATCGAGGATGTTCCTTTTATCGCTAGGAGAGAGAAGGACAGCTTGTTCTAACTTCAAGGACTCAAAGGTTTGTTATTCTAAAATAGATTTCGTGCCAGAGATTGATTATCACAATTGTATTAATTTAATAAAAATAATTAAAGATGGAGAATTAAGAGCTATGAAAATTAGTGTTAATTTTAAAAAAAATCCGGCGATGATACACGAGTTAATAATCTCGAAAAAAAGCTAACGATATTATAAAGAAAATTTACGAGGACTCTAATTAAAGAAAGGGACAAAAAAATACATGCCAACCCTTTGCCCAGTGGTCTCAGCCGGATTAATTAATTCAGAATATATCAATTAAGAATGAAATTTGTGTGAATAAGTGGAGGAAAGGGGAGGAGTGGGGAAGTTAAAAGTATGCAAGGGATATTTTTTTATTGCAAATTGGACGTGAAAAATGACGCCTTGATTAATCTTACGGATAATTTAGAAACGAAGGGTTGAATTTTTTATGCCTACGGGTCCGTACCCACTCGCGAGGATAAAATTCGGGACGGTTTAATTGCCAATCAACTTCCGAGGAAACAACCTAAGAATATTAATTTTTTACCGGGGAAAAGTTTATAAATTACTAGATTTATTATATTGTACGCTCTGTTATCGTTAAAAAGTTATCGATTCCGTCACGTTGAATTATCCCGGGGAAAAAAAGTTTAGATCTGCTCTGATCAAATTTGATCTGATCAGATCAGATTTGATCTAAATTTAGATCTAAGTAGATATGGACAGATCTAATTTGATTTGCTTAGATCAAACCAGATCAAGTTTGATCAAAATGAAATTGAAAAGTAGATATGAATAGATATATTCTGATCAAACTAGATCCACTCTGATCAAATTAGATCAATCCAGATCAAGTTTGATCAAAATGAAATTAAAAAGTAGATATGAATAGATCTGTTCTGATGTCTCATAAATAGGGTCATGTAGGTTCCCCAAAAAAACCATAATTTAATTAATTTTTGACCAAAAAAACTATAAAAACAATATGAACATTGATTTAATGATCATCAAATTATCGTATAATGCGATTAAAAGTGTATTTTTTTCTTAAATGGATTAATTACTCGCAGGAATGTTCAACCTACCTTGAAAAGTGTCTCATAATAGGGACTTTTACCTTAGATATATTCTGATCAAACTTGATCCACTCTGATCAAATTAGATCAATCCAGATCAAAATGAAATTAAAAATTAGATATAAATAGATCTGACTTGATCTATGCAGATCTAATTTAATCTGATTATTACGCGGGAAAAAAAGTTTAGATATGATCAGATCAAGTTGGATCAAGTCAGATCAAGCTTGATGAATATATGTAATCATAAAGGTGATATGGATAGATCTACTTAGGTACGACTTTTTATACTTTATGTTCTAATAAATAGCTCTTACAAATGCACTAACTTTGATCATGTTTTTTTTATTTAATACTAATTATAACCGGATGTTATTGTTTTAATAGAAACTTTGGATATTTTTCTTTATAATCACGTGCATGAAACCTGGTGTTAAGTAATTTATTTATTCGTAATTAATCATCAAAATTGTTGAAGATCAAGAATTTTCAATTTTCAAAAATTTATAACCCAGAAACTATCAATTTACGGAAAATTTTATAGGAGTAATTTTCATCTTAAAATTGCCTAAAATATTGAAAAAAAAATATCCGATCTGAAAAAAAATGATTTCTCAAATAATTGTTTAAACAAATGGCTATAAACAATAGATAACCTGGGATTTCGCAAAAATGACTGCGATATTCGGTTTCAGCGGGTCAAAATACATAAAGTAATTATATTTTGTACACCGACCTCAAAATTTTACGAAAAGATAATACAGCGCCTACACTATTATCTAAAGAGTGGCTCAGTTAGTTACTTCAAGTAGCTGAATGGTACGCTCTGACCTGGGTGTTTACCTAGACAATAAACTAAACTTCTACTCACACATAGACACACAAATTACCAAAGCAAAGAAACAATTTAAAAGCCTTTCTAGATTATTCTATTCTAAATTTCTGAATAAAAGAGTAAAAATCTTGTGTTACCAACTCTTGATTAGACCAATAATCACATATGGTTGTCCCATATGGTTTAACATCCCACCTATTGAAATGGAAAAGCTGAGAAAATTTGAAAAACAATGTCTGAGAGCTTGTCTGAACATGTACAAGACACCTGACTCAAATTATACCAAATACTATAGTAACCTCACACTCTTAAATTCGGCTAAAGTAGGATGTATCGACAACCATATCATACGTCTATGCCGCAATCATTTTGCTAGTGCCTCCTCCTCCACAGTAAACAGCTTAATATCTGGCCCATTTTACCCACAACCAACATATTTTCAAATAGCAATGAAGTCGGGATTCACTCCTCCCGAAATATTCACTTACTTAGACAGTCTGGGCTACATACAAGACTCAAACAGTATACCCCTAATATACCACGTCAAAAGAGGTCCCAACACAAAAGCTATTACTTATGACCTAAAAGCATTATCATTCCTAGATCTGAAATACTGCACCTCAATACCCCTCAAAGATACAACAAATAAACCTCATTCCCGTAAAGAGTACTGGTGGCTCACCTAATCACAAGTTCTTTTTCTTTATTTGTTCTGTTGTTCTCTTTAATAGCTTCCTTTTTTTGTCTTCTTGTTCTATTTTATTATTATGTTATATTTTTTAATTTTAATTTTTGTTGATTTAATATCACTCATATACTATTTTAATAATGTAAGCCTTTTTTTATGAAAATCAAGTTTCTTTTTAGGCTAACTAGTATAAATCATGTATTAACACTTTATGTATTTAACGCAATCAGAATAAGAAAAAACTATATTATTTACTTCACTATGTACAGCCCTTGAGGCTTATCAGGTATTAAGAAATATCATTTATGTTACCCTCTATGAGAGCCCGTATGGGCCAGGTAGACAATTTATTTTAAGTAATAGGTCTTACGTTTATACCTGTATATTATGTTTATATTTATGTATCAATGATTTAAATAAATAAACGCTTGAAAAAAAAAAAAAAATCGCAAATTGTTTTTCAACGATAATTCGACTTTAAATCATGGAAAATTCATATAAAATACACAATTTGCAATTTTCTAATTTGCAAGTAAAAATAAAACTAATTTTTGTATTATTTTTATTTTATAAACTTTTTTAAAAATTGATTCTGTTTCAATCGAACCAGATCTAAACAGATCAGATTTGATCTGGACAGATCTGCTCAGATCTGATTTGATCAGAGCAGATCTAAACTTTTTTTCCCGGGATTTTTTTTTTATAATACACAGAGAGAAGATTATAGGGATCCTATTTTACTAAAGTAAAAGCACCTATTATTGACAGGGCCTCCACTATTGACACTCGATTTAATTTTATTATTTCATTATTAAATTCTGATAATAATCACAATTGTTGATATCTCATGACATATTTTTAAAATTAAAAAATAGTAAAATTTAATTCAAAGGTAAGGTCAAGGGCCCAGTTTCTGACACTCTAAGAGTAACGGCAGATGTTATAACACTATAATTATTACAATGTTTAATTGGAGTAAATCATTTTTGCATCATAAAAAAATTTAGAATTTCTTTAAAAGATTATCAACGCGAAAGAATGATATAGGACCATTTTATAATTTAAATTAATGTTTTAAACAGTAACGTTGTAGGACCTAGTTTCTGACACTCAAAATTTCTTGTGTTGTAGGTTCTGACACTGACGTCGGTCTAGATTCTGACACTCATTTAGAAAAATTATTCATTATTGGTTAGGTTTACATTATTTAATTAAAATAAAATAAAATCATTTAATAATAGATAAATTAAACTTGTATTATAATTAAAACACTTTTTTTATGTTAAAAAAAATTTTTAATGTTAATTTAACTCTACGATTATAAATAAAAGCATATTATTATAATATTTTGAGTATAATAAATATAAATATTTAAATATTTCATTGAAACGTCAACAACGAAATAACCTCGATAATAGGTGTCAAATTCGGGTGTCAATAACTGCGGCGATCTTAAAAAAATCGACCTAGTTATTGACACCCACATTTAATACATAAATGTCATTTAAAGTGATATATTATAATTAAAAACTAAATAATGTATAATAATTAACTAATTTATATAGTTTTTATTTTATTTTTATACTTTTTATGATAAATAGTTGATTGATTCGATAGACGAACGCTCTTACATATACTGCTTAGAATATAGCTTAAAAATGGCTTCCAGTCACTCAAGACTTGAAGAATTTTTTTTATTAAGTTATTTTTTTTCACGGTTGGGAATATAATTAATTACGTACATAATTAATTAATTTTAATTTTAAAAAAATTTATAAAACTATTTAATGAAATGTTTTTTTTTTTTTTTAATTCAAAATAACGTTAGAAGTGTCAGTAACTGGGTCTTTTATCTTATTGTAATTTTTATTCAACAAATAATATACTAGCAAGAGCCTTAAAAACTTCAAAGATATTTTTTTTTAATTAGTATAAATATTTATTCACCAATTAGTTCTCCTGTCATCAATACTTGTTAAAAAAAATTTATCTACCGAATAAGAACGGACCAAGACACCAGATGCCGAATTTAAGGGGCTAAATATAATGAATATTTATTACTTTTAATTAATAACAACAGTGCTGGTCGGTAATAATAATATCGATGATGATAATGTCGAGGGGTAAGATCGGGGGAAAAATTTCACAAGATTACAAAATAAAGTAACCGTGTATCGAACAAAGAGGGGGAATTTCCGGCGGATACTCATCATTTTTGTCACAATCGGCGACATCAAGCATTATAAATAAATGTGAGGTGTATATATGTTGTCCAGGCATTCTTATATATTTAGTATCGATAATGATCTGTATATAACCGTCGCAAGACGAGCCAAGCATAACCAAGTCGCCGGTGAGGTTTCGACGGTAAGGTTAAAAAACCACTCGACCGTTTATCCAGTCCATCATTTTATTTTCATTGATCTCGAGGCCATGTGTCACTCGCACCTATGATTATTGTCTGCTCGAGGACACGCAGTAGTCCATGATATCGGTCGATCTATCTATTGATGTATTGTTTCATACAAACGTATTTTTTTTAAATTAACAATTTTCAAAAAATCAGAAAATCATATTAAAACGTTAATTGGCATCTGACAATAATATTATCCATGAAAAGCATATTTCCAGAAAGAAAAATCCGAATAAAAACAGTTTCACTGTAAAAAAAATCGCGCCAAGTCCACGTTCATAAGACTATTAAGAAAAAAAAATTTTATTTCTTCACAAAAAGATATAAAATAAAAAATTAAAAAATCCAAGTAACCGATATGGTGGTATATGATTTTCGAAAATTAAAAAAAATTTTTTTGTAAATTTAAAAATTAAAAGAAACAATTTTGGAACGTATTTGGTGTGCGTCATTGTGTATTTCAATTTTTTTTTAAAAGTCCTAGTAGATAGATTTTAGGAATTTCATAAAAAATAAAATATTTCGTAACCACGCACAATCTAAATACGTTCCAAAATTGTTCTTTTAATTTTTAAATTTACAAAAAAAGTTTTTTTTAATTTTCCGAAAATCTATATACAACCATATCGGTTACTTGGATTTTTTAATTTTTTATTTTATATCTTTTTGTAAAGAAATAAAATTTTTTTTTCTTAATAGTCTTATCAACGTGGACTTGGCGCTATTTTTTTTACAGTGAAACTGTTTTTGTTCGGATTTCAGTATTTTTTGTAATTATAATAAAAATTGACAATTTTAATTTAATATATTTCCGGTGGCAAACTATCCCCTTTAAGCTATAGTTCATGTAAAAGTTATTCTTGCGCCGCCTGGCGTGTAATTGATAATAATCAAGTAATACGCGTAATAAAAAGCATGAACTACTATTATAAAATATCAGATAGAAAAAAATCAAAATAAATTTGAAAAAAAATTTCTAACCTCAAAAAACCGTTCTGTTTACGGTATATACACACTCGGTAGTCTGGCTTGAGAACGGAAGTTGGCGCCAGATTCTACCGAATCTGTGGATAATTATTGAACTGATAAAAAATTTTTTTAAATCGATTAATTGCTATTTTTACATAAAAAAGTGGTTTTAAAGGCTTGCTGTGGATTTATCAGGTCCTTAGGGAGGGACAAACACGATAACTTTTTAAAATATCAATTTTTCAACTCAATCTATTTTTTAATCTCCTCATCTATCTCATAAGAACCCGCGGATTGAAAATAAAAGCTTAATATTGTTTTGTTTAGTTATAATTAATTTTTTTCGGCTGGCAGATCCCGAAATTTTCGGTCTTTTGGCAGCCATATGTAATAATTGATTTCTAAATATAGCTTGAAGACAGTTGATACTATACTAAATTGTGGAGTAGTCTGCTAACCGCCGGTAATACAGTTCCCTATTGTTTCTTTTGATGATTCGCTTGAACCGCAAGAGGGCGTTGAATTCGTATAAAAATAAACACTATTCGCGGAAAAATTTGGACTAATTTTAAAATTGAATTGGAAATAAAATTTCTTATTAATTATTTTTCATTAATTTTTTTTTATTTATTTTTGACATAAAACGATCGAAAAATTCGATCAACTCAGTGCCCAAAAATCGAATTTATTTATTTGAAAAGATTTGGTACCAAAATTTTGTATTAAAATATTTTCCGGGATATCTTTAGACCGTTTTAAATATTTTTCCATATTGTTTAAATCTGACTGGGAGCAATTAATCTCAGTGATAGAATATTCGTGAGTATAAGAAATGAGTTGTGAGTAATAAGTAATGAGGGTTTATCGGGAAATAATTGACGAAGTTTTAGGTAATGAAGGGTTAATATTTAATTATAATTACAAAAGAAGTAATTAAATGTTAAAGAAGATAAGAAATTGGATATTTCACCCGGATTTGGGAGACACTAGACTCTAGAGCGTCTGGAGAGTCTAGACGTTCTGGATCTGATCCATGACAACTGGATTCTTAATAGAATAGTCGATTAATGGCATTTCCTTAAGAGTTGTCACAAGAAAACGCTCGAGAGAACTACCGAGAATCTAGTGGATAATAAATCTACGCTTAGCTACAATACCCTTTGGAAGGAAATGGAGGATCTGGATTTAAGCTACATCTTATTCTTATACGATATATATCAGGTCGATAAGGGATTTTTGGAAAATACCTTTAGCGCTTTTTTTTTTTTTCCTAATTTAATCAAAATTTCTTAATGACTTTTTTTTTATTTTTTTTTACTTAGAAAAAAAAATTCAAAATTTTTATTTACAATTTTTTTTTCTTGTTTGAAGAATTTTTTTATCTCAAAAAAAAAATTAAAAAAAATTTTTTAATATTAAATTTTTATTTTTTTTTTTTTTTTATAAAATTTTAACAATTTTTCTACAAGCTCAAATAATTTCTAAATATTAAAAAAAAATTTTTTTTTAATGAAAAAAAAAATTTCTAACAAAATTAATTTTTTTTTATGCAGAATTAAAATAGAATTCTTTACGGCGGTCAATTTAATTCAATTTATATAAATAAATCTCCATGTATACATTAATAATATTAAGTGTGGAGGTACAAGCACAGTAGCATGAGAATCATAAACGATTTTAGCGAGACACGCAGCGGTGTCTGGTAGGCGTTGTATTAACGCCTACTAATTATGACCCTAGACGTCGTTATTTCTTACAGAGACGCCGCGAACATTCTCTTGTGTGTTTTCCTCGCGTAAGAAGGGTCAACTTGACGGCGTGAACCTTTTGCGGGAGGTTTTTTAAGTACAATACCCACAAAACATCTTCCGCCAATCGAAGAACTAAGTTACCTGGCTTTGACTCTCTCTCTGTCTTTTTTCTTGTAATATTCTTATGGAAGTTCTATCCTTGTTCTTGTGCTTGTCTTTGTCGCGGTCTCGGGAGCTCGCGGGTGCATAAGTCAATGATACTGGATGTGGATGAGGACTGAGGGATAATTATCTCGAGTGTCTTTAGTCTATACGAAGAAAAAAGGTTCTTGCATTTTGCATCGCAAAGGAAAGACTTTACAGTGACTCGTTAATTACAGGCTAGACGATTGATCTTTTTGCTTTTAGGGCTTGACTATAGCTATTGGTTGAGAAACTTTTGAGAAAAAATTAATTGAAATTTTGGTCGAAATAAAAATATCGCTTTTAGAGCAATACTGCATTGCTATAGTAGCTATTTCTACTTAATTATCTGTTAGATTGTTACTGGAGCCATCTACTAGATTGCTTTGACAGTAATACGTTAGATGGCTAAAATAGCTATAATAGTAGTGGTTACTATCCTGATAGTAGCAGTTGTAGCGCAGTGTAGTGCACAAAAAATCGGGATTAAATTCAGAGTGAATTTATATTTGCCTAAAACAAGTTTCAACGCCAAATTTTTCAAAAAAAATTTGAAATTTCCAAATAAATCAAAATTTTCAATAAAATTCAAATTTTATTATTTATTTATTTACAACGAGTTGAGGAAAATATACAGATGTTGTACCGTAGTACTTCTCCTAACGTTTGGTAGCTAAATAAGAAATATTGACATAAAAGCGTGTAATTATAAATTAAAATATATCACAAAACAATTGCAGTTTCGAGAGAATGGATTTCATCATATAATAAAGCATGGTCCATGGTCGGGTGATTCCAGCGGTGAGGTCAGATTAGAGCTCGAGTATTTTCGGAGTCTGCACTTTCCATCAGCTTCGATCTGAGTTTCAAGCTCTCCACCGTGTACTTCGCAAGGTCTTTGGTGCTTTTGGCCGTTACAAGAGCAAGCAGTCTCACAGGCATTTTGAATTTTACGAAGGTCTGGCAGGTATTTTAGGCGTAGACTCTGGTAGGCAGGGCATTTCAGTAGGAAATGTGTGGTGGTCTCAAAATCATCTCAGTTGCAGACTGGACAGCGGCTCTGGGAGAGAGTTTGTAGGTAATACCATTGAAAGTGATATTACAGGCGAAAACCGTGGCAAGTCGCAGCTGGGCCTTGATGTTCAGGGCAAAATACGGGCATCTCTTGAGGTAAATGGCCGCACAGTATTTAGGAGGATAAAATTCAAATTTAAAAAAAAATTCAAATTTTAAATCTTACAAAAAATTTTCAAAAAACAATTTTCAAAAATTATGTCATTCAAAGTAATCAATAATAACTCTAATATTTGTAAATTTTTATCATATATAGATTTAAACGATAACGTTATTACTTGTTTTAATATTTTAAAGGAAAAAATGTACATAACTAAAATTTAGATGCAAATAAAAAATTTAATTAAATAAATTTATATTATTTTTTCTTTCAGAATTTTTATAATCTAAGATGGTCACAGTTACCATTTTTTATTATAGCAGTTATAATTTTTAATAATTACAATTATCATTTTCAATAGTAATCGTTACCATTATTAATAGTAACTATTACAATTGTCAATTATACCAACTATTAATTTGTGACTAATTAATTTTTTTCCGTGAGGGAGAGCAATACGGGATCGCTTTACACAAAAAAAAAAGGTTCACTTGAGCCAAGAAAATATTTTTTCTCCCCTCCGTGCGGAAAGCGTCAATTTTCTGCTCGCTGCGCTAAACGAAAATGCCGCTTTCCACCTCCGTCGAGGAGAAAAATAGTATTCTCACCACGGGCAGGAAATAAGAAAGCCTCAGATCACATGTTTGTCGACCTCGGCTTCGCCTCGGTCAACAATTACATGTGATCTGAGACATTTCTTATTTTCCTGCCCCAGGTAAGAAAAATACTATTCTTCCTAATTATTTTCTTGAGCGAAAAAAATAGTATATTACACATCTAGGCATTTCTTATTTTACTACCCTAGATAAGAAAAATACTATTCTTCCTAATTATTTTCTTGAGCGAAAAAAATAGTATATTACACATCTAGGCAGTAAAATAAGAAATGTCTCAGATCACATGTAATTGTTGTCCGAGGCGAAGCCGAGGTCAATAAACATGTGATCTGAGGCTTTCTTATTTACTACCCGTGGTGTGTATACTATTTTTCTCCTTGACGGAGGCGGAAAGCGGCATTTTCGTTTAGCGCAGCGGGAGGAAAATTGACGCTTTCCGCCCGGAGGTGAGAAAAATTTTTTTTTGACGATACAATAATGCTTTTTTTAAAACCGTTTCTTTTTTTCTCCATTGCTGATGATTGTAAGCAATTTACTGCCAGTACTCTATTGTTTTTAAAATTTTGTGTTTTTAAACAATTCTTTTTTTTATAAATATAACAGCTTTTATTAGAAGATAAAAAATTTTACGTGCACATCTTACCAAAAAATTACAAGCGACCATGGCTTTCGTAAGAAATAATTCCACTAAATCGCGGTTAGTACTTCCAGAAAATAAATTGGAAGAAAAAAGAGGTTATAAGCTCCAAGATCTATCGACGCTAAAATCATCGGTCGAGCGTTGGATTCCTTTGATTGTTCTCATTTTAGTTATAGCAGTTCTTGCGCTCTTCGGGTTCCTGGTTTATTATCTTACCCATTCGGTCGGGTGGACGATCTTGGCTCTGGGAGTGGGCGGTGGAGTCACTACAACGACTCACAAATTAATGAAAGAGCGAAGTATTTAAATATTGATTACTATTGCAAAAAGAAAAATTATTTTTGAAAGCTTACACGAAAGTGAAAATGTCACTTTCAGAGCAATGCTGCATTGCTATAGTAGCTGTTCCCACTTAATTATCTGTTAGATTGTTATTGGAACGATCTACCAGATTGCTCTGACAGCAATACGTTAGATGGCTAAAATAGCTATACGGGATTGCTGGGAGAGCGATACATATTTTATAATCTCCAAAATTAAAATATTCATTTATTATGTTTATCATTGATTTACTAATAACTATTGTATAGAAATTCATGGATATAATTTCAATATAACTTTTTTTAATAGTTAGATTATATCATATAAATAATCATTGCAAGTGTATAATAGGTAATTTAAATTTATATAGAAAAATAATATAAATTAAAGGAGTAAGAATAATAGTATGAGTAATAAGAATTTATTTGCACAATGTTTTTCGAAAGAACACAATTGCACGACTCATGATGCGAAGCATCAGAGAGTGCTTTACGATCGAAAAATTTTTTTCGCCCCATTTTGGCAACTATTTTTAGTATTATAGCCTTGTTAGTTCACGGAATCAAGATATTTTGCATACTGTTGTCGAGATAATTTAATGGAAATTAATTCCATACTAGCTAATAATTAATTTAGTGCAATAGAAACGGAAAAAAATATCAAAATAGGTCAAAAAATTTTCCTGTCCGTCATGTATGAAACTCCGGAAACACTGTAACTTGTGAAAAAATCAATTATTTGAGTTAAATTTTTATCTTCCCGCTAAAAATCTCAGATTTTCAAAAATCGGGAAGTTACTGTTTTGACCCCGTTTTGCAAAAATCGAGTTTTCATCAGATCTCGACGTTTTAAGGTCATAGGAAGCTTCCCTGACTACCCCCGTGGTGGTGTCTGTATGTCTGTATGTGTGTGTGTGTGTGTGTGTGTGTGTGTGTGTGTGTGTGTGTGTGTGTGTGTGTGTGTGTGTGTGTGTGTGTGTGTGGATGTATGTAAATTTCATATAACTTTTAAACGGCTTGACCGATTTGATCGCGGTTGGTGCCATTCGAAAGGGCTTGACCAAACTTAGATTTTGTATATACTTTGGAACGATTCGGACCGGTAGATTTTGAGAAATCGCAAAAAAACTACAAAAAAAATTTTTTTCAAAAGTGGTTTTTTTGGAATAACTTTTAAACGGCTTTGCCGATCAATTTCAAAAACTAATCAGCTCTTAACATCAAAAAATTACGTCGATCGCCGCCAGTCCGGTCAAAATCGGTTTATTCGTTCGTGAGTTATCGTTGACGAAAGAAAACCGAAAAAAGCGTTTTTTCGGAATTACTCCGAATTTTTCCACTCTGTCAATATAAACTCATGTATCACTTGATTTGGCGGAGAAAGGAATGTTTTGTCCGGTAAGAGGGCGTTATAAGAAGATCGTTGAAAAATTTAGTACAGCTATTCTAGCCATCTATCAGATCGCTTCAGTAGCGATACAATATTGCTCCTGTAAAAATACATTTTCCTACAGTAACAATCTACAAGTAGGTATCTACTATGCAATATTTTATAAAACTCTATAAAATAAAAAAAAATTTTTCCTGACATATTATCATTAAAATAAATCACAATGAATAATTCTCAAGCAGTTAAAATTTATCTTACAATTAATCATTAATCATCAAAGTGACATGCATCAGTGATACATTATATAAACCTTCTAAACAGGTGCACCATATGTCTATATCTATACATAAATCCACATATACATACAGTAAGTGTATTAATAGTAATCTCTGGAAGAAATCAAAAGGGATCAGTTGATGTTGAACAGGATTTCCGGACAATCATACAGTGAAAGCATGTAAGAATTGATTTCCCCCTTCTTATGTACCTCCCCCCTTCCCCAGTCTCGGGCGCGTCTTCCCCTGATATGGTTAACATAGGCTATAAAATTTTTTTAACACAGAAATATTAATTACACTGTTAGATAGTCTACTAAGTATTCACCTTTAACGCTACTTTAATTCAACCGTGCACTTACTTACGTGTAAATGTGTGCATGTGTGTACACAAGAACCGACGAAGCGTTTCTCATAATCGTAATGTGCTCGATGGAGGACTAGACTCGAGTGTGCAACCATCACCAGCAATCAGTATGTTAAGAAAAACATACATTTAAAATATAAACACTGAGAATAATACTTACGATAATATCTTTTCGTGCTAATAATTATTGCATTAATTATTGTGTGCATTACGGGATGCCTCGTAGGTGCTATGGACTATGTATTGTCTAAGTATTGTCTCTATAAATAGACTTTATTATTACTCGAGACGACGCTGGTTACTGAACGAAAGAATTTCTTTTCTTTCTCAGTAAAAAATTTTTAAAATTACTATCTTGATTATTAATGTCATTGTTTTATTTTTTTTTTTTTGAGATATAGGAAACGAAAAAAAACTTTTTTTTAAGTATTTAATATTTTTCAATTTTTTCTTCTAGAATATGTTTAAAAGCTTGAAAAAAATTGTTAAAAATAAAGAAAACACAAAAATTACTTTAAATTTCATTTTAACCTTGAATAAGATCAAAGGAAGTATTTTATCAAAAAATGTTGTTACCTTTTTTTTTTAGAGGATTTAATTTTCTTTAAAAAATATGTATTTTTTATTCATAATTATTATTATTAATTGAAATTAGCAACCTTGCAGTCACTATGTAACTGCCGAGACTTGTAAACTGTATAAAATTAAAATTTGGCTTTATTAAATAGAGACTTTCGTTAAATTGCACTGTATTTTCTTAAATATTGACGTTTTTAAAGATATTAACTCATCCCGATGTTACATTCATCAAGAGCTTTCATTTGAGTACCCACATCAATTTTTCATATATTTATATATATTACATATATATATTCATATATATAAATATATAAAATATATGAAAAATTGATGTGGGTACTCAAATGAAAGGTCTCGATGAGTGTAACTTCGGGATGAGCTTGTATCTTTAAAAATGTCAATAGTTCACAAGATACAAGGTCATTTTTTAATTACATTAAATTTCAATGTACTTTCTTAACTAAATGACGTTTTTAAAGATATAAGCTCATTCTCATATTACACTCATCAAAAGCTTTCATTTGAGTACCCACTTGCATTTTTGATATATTTTTCATATATATCTATATATAATATATATAAATATATAAAATATATAAAAAATTGATGTGGCTACTCAAATGAAAGGTCTCGATGAGTGTAACATCGGGATGAGCTTATGTATCTTTAAGAATGTCAATATTTCACAAGATAAAAGGTAATTTCTCAATTATGTATCTAGAGATAAAGCATTTTCGAATGAAGCCTAAATACTTATCATAATAAATTGGATATTGATGAAAATGAAATAAAACCTTGAAAGGTCACAAATTCAAGTCAATACTTTTACAATAACACTATATTTCACTAAAAAAAAACCGATTTTATCATGTAACTATCCTGGAAAAAAAATTTTTCTTATTCTCTAAAGAATATAGATTAAAAAAAAATATAATCGGTGAAATAGATTAATGCTTATGGTTTAATTACACAAAAACGTCTTGTTCAATAAAAATTTTTAATCAGACTTTTTTTGTTTAGAAAAAAAAAGTCAAAAATTACGAAGATAAATCTAATAATAATATTAAAATTTTCAAAATATTTTTTTTTTAAATAAAAAATAAGTTATTTTATTCGTCTATTTAAAAAGTCATAAAAAGCCTTGGAATAATTTTTCAGGAATTCAAAACTTAAAATTCAGATATAAAAATGATTGATTTTTATAACAAATAATTCAAAAATTAATAAAGTGAAAAACCGTTAAATGTTTGAAGATAAAAGTGGCATTAACATTATGTGTTACTTATTGTATATATTATTCCGACTTCCGGCGATGTTAATGACAAGCATTCAATAATCGTTACAGCAAGAATATCATTATTTTAAAAGTGGGGCGTCGAATAATGAGGAATAAAAGTAGCAGCTGTTATCTCCGAGTTATTGTCGGCGGGAAGAAAACTATAATAATTAGATAATTTAAATAATTGACAGGCATTCATATTTATTTCGTTGCAAAGCGTCTATTAATTCAAGTTTGATTGCTGTAACATTAAATTGTTGGCATCTGGTGTGCGACCAACGAGCTCGCGATCTCTTAGATCTTTTTGCTGCGAATTATTTTTAATTTTCAGTTGTTTTTTATTAGAGTACAATAAATTTTATTTCCCGCAATTGAAAAATTGTAAATGATTATGAATGAAGAAATAGAATTGATCTTTTTTACGAAGAAGAACCCGAAGTCGCTCGATTGGGAAAAAGGTATTTATGAAGTAAGAGAAATTTATTGATTACTATTATGACAATTAATTAATTTTTAAAGACTGGAAGAAAAATATAATTGCAATTTAAAAAATTCTATAATTTTTAATTCGATTAATTTTATACACGATTACAGACGGTTGAAAAAAAAATTTTTTGCATAGAATTTTATAATAGTAACCTGACAACTAAATATTTCAAAATTTACCACGTAAAATTTTTCACAATATAATTTTAACTTTGGTCTGTATCTGCTGTAAAAATTTCGATTTATCGGAAAAATAACAAAGAAAAAATGTAAACTCATAAGCCGTAGCCTTGCACTTATCCGTGACATTTACTTTTGAATAAAGCAACAACAGCGCCGCCTCTGTAATTCTACGATGTAAGCTGCAAAAATTAGGATGTTGACCAGGAAACTTTTGACAGTAAGAGCGAGGGAGTGTGTAAGTAAGCTGGGTGTGAGAAAGAGACAGAGCGAGCCTCCGGTGTACTTTACAGTCTACAACTCCAGGAGCATGCTGTCGACTGTACTGCCATTGACAACGAGACTGTATCGATGTGACACGCTTCCAGATCAACCCATTTATTTAGATCGATTATATTCTGTTGGTTAATTATTGAAATACCTGAAGACACACACGGATTTATTGGATCCAGAGCGCGTGTCGGTTTATTTTTCTAAATTATTTTTTTGGTTACATTGAAAACAATTGATCGGAAATGACTATTGAAAAAATGTACTTCTTCAAGCTCTGTTCCTTAGAAAATTTCAATATTATCTTTTTGTTTAATTAATCAACTATCTAATTATCAAAGGACAAATAAAATAATTGATCAAAAATCCGAGTGTGAGCAAACCAGAAAGTTCAATTTTGTGGTATTATCCCCATAACTCCTGACCAAATCACAATTCCAGTGCGTTAGACGGCTCAAATTGCAGCTCTAACCTTCCTCTACAACTTTTGTTTGTACCTCACCACCTTCCGACACTTAGTTTCCAAGATATCTTAAATAGAGCCAGCACGTCATCATCAGTACCAAAAAACCAATAAAATGAATGGTATTTCTCACGATCTAATCCCATTATTGGAGGTCAAGGACCTTGGAAGGATATTCAGAAAATGTCGTCAAGTAACTACTAAAGAGCCTTCCTTGTCCTCAAGTTGATGATGATGATGATGATGATGATGATGATGATGACTTCTGATGAGGATGATCACCTGCGTTGTTCAAAACAACCTGTAAAAACTTGTAGAATGTACTCGCGACCTTGGGTAGGTCATCACACGGTCTTCCTCATCGATACTCCTCCTAATTAATAAATATCAATTCATTGGCAATTACCAGCCTTTGAGGGAATCGATTGCCGAAAAAAAAGAACAGAAAAAAAACAAAAGAAAAAAATACCACGAGTCCTATCCTGCGACCGTAATGTTTCTTGCAGGAATTAGGCTCGTTGATTTAAAGCCGCTGAGGAAAGTTCTCACACGGCTAAAATCTTTTGCTTTTTTCCTTCCTGATCGGTCTCATTCTTATCCATCCTCATCCTCATTCCTAACGATACTTACGTATTTCCCATTAGTGCCGTCAATTCAACAAATGCGAGCTAAAATGGACCCCTCTTGTTTTTGATTCAGAAACTTGGAACCGCGATTCGGGGTTCCGCTTCTGTTAAGATATCTCGGAAGATAAGCGTCGGAAGTGGGTGCCGCACAAAGAAAAAATGTAGAGGAAGCTTCGAGCTTCAATTTAAGCCCTCAAACGACCTTCTAACTCAATTCAGATAAAAGTTACAAGATTTTTTAGTTGAAAAATCACAAATGCGTATTTGCGTGCATAATTCGCGGTTGCGTGATTCAGAAACTGCTTCTTGTAATCATTTGAAGTCAAGACAAGACAAGACGTGTTTATTAACCTAGTTAGATATCAAGCGCTTCGATTTTCCATTATTAACAGCTGCTAATACTCCGATGGGTTTGCAGTCTCAGCTGTTGGTGCGTTCGTGCGTGACTTGCAGGTGAAATAATTAATTTTAAAACAAAAATAGTTCTTATTATTTTCTTAAGTTTGTCTTTGACGTCTGACACTTCGTGATACCGAAAGTTTTCGTCACGCGAGTCACCTTTTTAGGGACAGTTTTAATTTAATTTTGACAGGGTCCGAAAGTTTTTAAATTTATAACTTTGCAGCCGATTTTTATTAAGTAACTTTTAGTCTTCAAGAACAATTTATGCATGCAAAAAAATTTCTTGGGATAACAAAAGCCCCTATTATTGACACTCTATTTAATTTTATTATTAAAATCTGTTAATAATCACAATTATTGATATTTCATGACAATTTTACATATTTTTTAAATTAAAAAATAGTTTTTTCAAAAATAGGCAACCTTTAAAAAAAAGATTAACTATATTGATTTAAAAAAATTCAAATATTCATGATCACTCATCTTATAGTGTCAATAATGGGGGCTTTTACTTTATAAATAATTTTTGCATGTCTTCAAAACAATTTAAAGACTCTGAATTAAAAAACTGGACATATTGATTAATTTATTCACCGGATAATCCAAGAGAGAAGGGAGTGCCTTTAATTAATATAGATTAGATATAATTGTGTATATTGTATATTTATGTATTAATTAATCTATGAATAGTATGGATGAGTAAGGAAAGGAACAACGAACAAGGAACCGGGTAGCGAGACAAATGCTGACTCGATTAATCCGCATCGAGTTTTGAGGGAGTAAATTGATTGATGCTTCCCTTCCATCTGTTAACTTTGACGCCCGGATTATACAATACTAATTTTCGGATCTATTGTATGCTTAATTTATAGTAATTAATTATCGTCTATAATTTAATCATATTTTTTTTATTTTAATTTAAAAATTATATATTAATTACTATGTTATGAAGATATTGATCAGATACGGAGCTCTAACGTGAATAAATAGAGAATTCCAAGAGAATAGCAAATGAAAGTGTATTTCCTCGTTTTATATTAAAGTTATATCAGTAGTAGATTTAAACAGAGACAAACAAAAACAAAAATGAACCAAGGGATGATAGCACTCGTTATTAATACTGAATGCAGAGACGTAGAATACGTTTGCTGTGGGTGCAAAAGGAGATGGCCTGGGTGGAAGAGGAACGGGAGAGAGAATACGACGGTTTCGTTCGCAAATCCCGATCTGAAATATGACGACGAGTAATCCCGGTAAAATAAAATAACCTCTCTGTAGGATTATATTAAAAAAAAAAAATATTAAAATATCAAATAAAAAATAGCGGATACAAATATCCATTTATTACCTTTCCCAATCCGGTTGCTAATTAATTAATTTATTAATTAGCTATACTAATAATTAAAGGATTCTTTACTAAGCTTGTGGAAAAAATTTTATATTGAATTTTTTTATTGGTTTTATGATATGAAAAAAAATTCTTTTTCAATACTATTATTATTATTTCTTTAAAAATTTTAAAAAATCCATTAATATTCCTTACAATTCACTTAATACTTAATTAAAAAGCTCTAGAATTTTTTTCAAAATTAGTTGCTAAAGTCACTGCTAAGTGGCGCCGTGGCGCTTATTCTTCTTGCTTGCAGAAATTCTGTTCGAAGTTATTCTTATTATAATTATTATTTTTTTTATTGAAATTTTCAAAAATCCATTAACATTGCTTAAAATTCACTTAATACTTAATTAAAAAACTATGGGAATTTTTTTTAATTAGTTTCTGAAGTCGCCGCTATGTAGCGCCGTGGCGCTTTTTCTTCTCACTTGCAGAAATTTTTTCAGAAGTTTATCATTACTATTATTTCTATCAAAATTTTAAAAAATACATTAATATTGCTTAAAATTTACTTAATACTTAATTAAAAAGCTATTGAAATTTTTTTTTTAATTAGTTTCTAAAGTCACCGCTAAGTGGCGCCGTGGCGCTTATTTTTCTCGATTGCAGAAATTTTTTTTAGAAGTTTTTATTATTATTATTATTATTATTATTATTATTATTATTATTATTATTATTATGATTATTATTATTATTGTTATCATTATTTACTTTTTTTTCTTTATATATAAAAATGACAAGTATATAAAAGAGTAGTTAGACTAGTAGATAGAAAAATAAGTTAAGCGTGTACTTATGAAATAAAATACAGTAAACACAATGCGAATTGTAGCGCACGCAACTGTCCCTGGCGCATCCGCTCTCATCGAATATCTCTTTTCTTTAACATATATTATCCATTACTATGTGCAGTCTCTTTGTATATATGTATAAATATCCACATAGATATGCGTGTGTGTGTGGGTGTGGATTGAGCAAGATCGTGGAGACAATTTATAAAATAAAAAGGTATAAAAGTAAGAAAATAATAATAACCAGCTCAACAATGCTCTAAGGCGAATAAATAATTACTGTTATAATGTAATGACCGATGTGGGCCATGGGAATACTCGATAATCCTATGAATTATAAAAGATAAATGACCTGTTATTTTTTCATTATTTAGAATTTTTTTCTATTGGATCACCGCGGGAGGGGGGAGGAAGATTAAGTAATGCAACTTGTGTCCTGATATATATTTATTTTATCATTCTTTATTGTTCGATATCGATGAATGTGCTGATCATTATGTTAGGTAACAAAGCGGATAATAATTTCTGTGATGTAAATTTTTATTGAGCGTTTAATAATGAAATTATTCTGCACAAAACTACATAGGTCAACAATTAAACTAATTTTTTTTTAAATTCATCCTGCTAACATTAATTTGAATTTTTTTTGGCTTAGTTAAGATTTAAAAAAACAAATTCGTAATTGAATCAACTTATTAGTCTAGAAGTTCCAGATTCATCCGCTAGGTGGCGAAACAATTTTTCACTTCTCGCTACTACATCGGCTTACTGATTCTTTAAGTCCCATCCAAAGTAAAGTTCATATTTAATTTAGTTATTTTGGTTTTACTTCTTCAAAGACCAATCGCAATTTTCTGATTCTAGATTTCGAATGCTTTCTGTTCGGAAGCGATTATATCTAATTTTTTTTATTTCTGGGTTAGTTACAATAACCCAGTGTTTCCCATAAAAAATGAGAAATATTTACTAGTATCAACCAATTGAATTTACCCGTGTAAAAAAAATCGTCTCAAAATTGTCTTAAAATTGTCGTTCGTTTAAGATCTTAAACGTGACACAAACTAAGACTTTTTTAAGACTCGCTCTTTTAAGATGCAAAAAAAAAAAATTTTAAGATTTTTTTATAATTATTTTGATCTTTTTAAGACTATTTTGAGATTTTTTCAAGACGATTTTAAGATTTTTTTAAGACTATTTTAAGATTTAATTTTTAAATAGTATTGAATAATCTTAAAATAGTCACTTAGATGACATCACAGTGACAGCTTCGGAAAATTATTATGGAGCGTCTTTAAACTGTCTTAAATTAGTCTTAAAAAAAAATTTAGACTATTTCAAGATGGACTAACAGCGACAGAGCCCCGGAACATTAAAACGGAACGTCTTAAAAAAGTCTTAAAATTGTCAGATAATAATTTTTTAACAATTTTAAATTCAATTTAAAAACATCTTACTCAAAAATATTGCGGTTAGAAAGTCGTAAAATCATCTAAAAATTAATTTTCACAACAAATTCGAGAACAAAATTTTCAAAAATCTGCTAGATGTCGCATAGATATTTTTTTTTCTCACTGACACGTTGGCTTTTTGAATCCTTAAGTTCCATCCATCTATGCGATTATTTAAACGCTATCAAAGGTTTAATTTCAATAATTTAATTTCCTAAAATTTTTAGTATCTTTGAATCAACGATTATTATTCAGATTTATTATTTTCTTTCAATAATTTTAGATCCAAATTGAAAAGGGAATTTATTTGCTGTGTTGATTCACGTTTGAGATAAAGCTTTTTGATATAAATCTTCTATTTATTTATTTTCTTGATTAAATTACAATTTTATCCGCTAGATGGCGGATTTGACTTTTTACTCTCGCTCTCACTAAGGTCTTCGGAATCTTTAAGTCCGATCTATAACTTTGAAATTTATTTACTTCGCAATCCATGAAAAATCTCATATATTTATAAATATTAAAATTATTTTCATTGAACTTGAAAGTATTTAGAACAATTCAATCTTAATTTACAATTTAAGAACTTTAAATTTTTTTTAACTTCAAATAATTAGATTAAAAATAATAAAATTAATAATGGTGTCAAATAATTTGACATGAAATAACTTATTTCGACACTTCTTAATGTTTTTTAGTATATTAGTTCTAAATTCTCGAATTTTATCTTCACAATGTATCATTATCGGATATGCATCATAAAAAAGCATTAATTGCTTATCAAAGCCCAGGAAAAAAAAGAATTTTTGATCTTCAGATTTGTTATGTCTATCATTGTCTTCAAAGTCCCTGTAGAAACTTCCTGGGATAACAAGCTATACAATTTTTTTTTAAATTAGTATTTTTTATAAAAAATTTTTTGGCTATAAATGAATGAAAAATTGTTTTTAAATGATTAATTAGAGTTTGTATTGAGTATTTAAAGAAAATATTGATAAGTTATAATTTGAAATATCCGACATTTTTTAAGTTACAGGTGTATGATTTTACAGAATAATTTCATTGAATTTTATATAAATTCACTTTGGTTCTTGAATTTTGCTGTTTATTCTTTTAGAAAAGTCTTAACTTTAATCAAGCGTTCGTTTAAACGAGAATGTTTCAATATCCAGTATATACGTTTCTGTCAAAATTAATAAAATCAAAAATAACTTCTAAAAACTATACAATTTTTAGCTAATTGTATTATATTTTTTTCCTACAGGATTTGTTATTTCATATTTGTTTTAGATAAGTCTTTATAACGCTCAACTGAGTTGTAATTAATTTTTCTATTACTTTATTATTAAAACACTACTTTCTTTTCTTAAGTGTTCAATATCATCTTAACTAAAATGTAGTTATTGTCGTGAATGTGATAAATAAATTTTTGTATCGATATACGATGAAGAATTTATTTTTTATGGTGAAGCGTAACTTCTCAACCTCCATGTTTAATTCTTTAAGAAAAATTGAGGTATAATTTCATTAAACGCTCATAAGTTGTCATTGTCCAATCATTTCAAAATCTTAGAAACTCAATCAAGTCAAAGAAAAAAAAAATTCTTGTGACTTCGACATGTGGGGCCTAAAAAATTCAATGATTAGTTGTGATTATTATTAATACTCATTCTCAGGTCTTTTTTTACAGTCTTTATTCTGTGTCCTTTATCCTTTTCTTAACACTCGCTCAATGGTTCCGATCCGGAGAACAAGCCAGTGCCCAGAACCTACAGCAAACAACGTATAACGCACAGCGGAACGATTTAACTTTGACTCGCCGTTAATAATACACAAGCATTAAAAGACTAAGGACATTATTGTCATTGTCCGAATATTTTATCACCGAAGTCACGTAGCCCCGTTTCAATACCATCAATAAACCTTTCTTTTGATACATTTCATTTCCGTTTCTAAAGATTCTTTATACTGGTTCAATTTATGTATTATTTTTATCCGCTATTGATGTTTTTAATGAACAATTTATTTATAAAAAATTATTATTTTTTAATAATTAAAAATCAAAAGTAATAAGGGGCATTCCATAATGGTGGGACATTTGACTCTGGAATTCTATCAATTATATATAATTGTGACTGAAACTTATACTATAGTAAAATTTATCTTATAATACAAAAAATTAACTAATTAATAACATCGCTTTGTCAAAAACCTCGATTACTTTTTAAATTCATCTAAAGATTAAAAATAGATAGCTAATTATTTTTATGTCTTCGCCAGTATTTTTAACATCCTTAAAGTCTCTACTTTAAGATAGACTATTCATTTTTTCAATTCTGACATTTTTTTATAAAGTTTTCAGCGCCCCCAACTCAAAAAACGGCGTTTTACTAATTTTTCCTTGCTTTTTATGCTTAAAAATAAATTCCATTAATTATAAGCAATAATTATGTGACTAAAACTTATACTATAGTAAAATTTATTTATAATATAGAAGAATAACTAATTAACAACATCCCTTTGTCAAAAACCTCGATTACTTTTTAAGTTTCTCGTAATTATCATTTGACTGAGTGTGACTGGTGGGACATCGAAAAATCCTCTCTTACCAAAGGTATACTTAAAGTCGAATTTCAGTTCGACCACTAAACTTTTAAAAAATACTTCCCGCTCAATACAAAATTAATCCTACAAACATTCAATGTTATGAAGAATTAGACTGATTACCTACGTAGAAACAATTAAAAAAATTTTTTTATTGTGACTGGTGGGACAGGCATTTGCGACTGGCCGGACAAGTACAAAATGTGTACATGAAGTTGTTTATTAAAAAGACTTTTATATTATTTCAACCTTAGAAATATTATTGTTTATATATTTAACTATAAATTATTTAGGATAATTAGAAAAAAACTAATTAAAAAACACAAATAAAGGATTTAGCATGCTGACAACACGATCTTGATAAACTTAGGTGTTAATTAATAACGACCCGGGAAAAACGGATTAGATCTGGCCATATATAAACAGATCTGGCCAGATCTGCCTTATCAGATCTGGCCAGATCTTTAAATTGTCTCTATCTGACGAGATCTGGCCAGATATAATCAGATCTGACCAGATCTGGTCAAATTTAAAAATTGCCCAGGTAAAAATGATTATATATAATTATGTATACTCATACATAATTATATACGAAAAATGGCCATATATAATTATATACAATTATATAGAATTATTTTCATAAAAAAAAAAAAAAATCGGCACGCACGGGGACCGAACCTGGGACCTGACGCTTGAGAGACTAATTCATTAGCTGTTTACCAACAAGACTTGCTTGAAACGAGGGTAGGTAGAGTTTGTAATAACTATAGTTAATAGCCTTAGCAGATCTGGCCAGATCTGTTTATATATGGCCAGATCTAATCTGTTTTTCCCGGGTACAAGTAATGTGAATCGTGTCCATGATCGATGCGTAATAAACAAAGTTTTTTATCAAATTTATTGCAAATTATTAATTATCAATATACGCTGATGGGAAGATTTATTAACTATTAACAAATTAATTTATTCGAAAACAATTATTTAATTTATTAAATTCTAATAAATATTTTTTAACATTCAATAAATATTTATTTGGGAGGAAAGTATATTTAGTAAAATAGTTTATAAGTATTTATTAATAGTTAACAAATATAGGGTAAATGTTCCAGTAGTTGACCGGGCACCAGTTGACCGCTTTCATAAAAAAGTCCGAAAATTATTATTAACTGCATTTTTTATGACCCTGAAATTTATTTTTAACTATTGTTGAACTTATAATCATTACAATAAATAGGTATTCCAGATTTTATTTAATTTTTAGAACATCGAAAATAATTCATGAAAATTTTTCACCGCATAATCTGACTCAAATCGGTCAAATACTATAGTAGAGTATCCGAGAGGCAACTACATGTTTTAGTTATCAAAAAAGTTTCTATTAGGTTAATCTTGCCAAATTAAATTCTAAAGTAGTCTTTAATAGTTTCTTAACAAATCTCTCAATAAGATTTGACAAAAACAATCAAGTAAATACCAATTCAACGACCGGTCAGATACTGGCACAATAAAACACCGTTGTACCATCAATAAATGACTTCGGTCATCTATTGGAACCTGCTATTTTTCAAAACACCAGTAATTGACCGCATGCACAATTGTAAGTTTCTAACCTATATAAAATAAAAATATAAATATGTTTACGTGATAATATTATGTTTACATAAGTGTTGTTATTTAAAATAATTTATAATTATTAAATTATTAGTAATAAAGAAGTATTTATGCTTATTGTTTAATGTGTTTCAAATAAGATGATTGTTGAGTCAAGTTTAAATTTGTACACCGATAGAAGGATTTATTAGCTATTAATAATTTAATTTATTTAAGAGAAAAGAGTACTAATAGTTAATAAATCTTCCCATCAGCGTGTATTGATAATTAATAATTTGCAATAAATTTGATAAAAATCTTTGTTTATTACGCATCGATCATGGACACGATTCACATTACTTGTATCCCGGGAAAAACAGATTAGATCTGGCCGTATATAAACAGATCTGGCCAGATCTGGCCAGATATAATCAGATCTGGTCAAATTTTAAAATTGCCCAGGTTAAAAATGATTTTATATAATTATATATACTCATACATAATTATATATGAAAAATGGCCATATATAATTATATAGAATTATTTTCATAAAAAAAAAAAAAAATCGGCGCGCACGGGAACCGAACCTGGAACCTGACGCTTGAGAGACTAATTGATTACCTGTTAACCAACGAGACTTGTTTGAAACGAGAGTAGGTAGAGTTTGTAATAAGTATAGTTAATAGCCTTAGCAGATCTGGCCAGATCTAATCTGTTTTTCCCGGGTACAAGTTAATGTGAATCGTGTCCATGATCGATGCGTAATAAACAAAGTTTTTTATCAAATTTATTGCAAATTATTAATTATCAGTATACGCTGATGGGAAGATTTATTAACTATTAACAAATTAATTTATTCGATTACAATTATTTAATTTATTAAATTCTGATAAATATTTTTTAACATTCAATAAATATTTATTTGGGAGGAAAGTATATTTAGTAAAATAGTTTATAAGTATTTATTAATAGTTAACAAATATTATAGTTACATCTGGCCAGATATAATAAAATCTTTTTATGTCTGATTTTTTTTTTCAACCCAGATATAGTTATATTTGTTTAGATCTGATCAGATATAACTAGATCTGATTATGTCTCTAATCCCATGTCTGATCAGATATAAATAGATCTGACCAGATATAATTAGATCTGACCAGATATAATTATATCTGGTCAGATCTAAACCGTTTTCCCCGGGGAACATAAAAAAATTTGTTCTTAAAACTATAACAATAAATATGTTAGTTAATAACAAACATAAAATGAATTTGTTCTTAAAATTATTAAAATAACATTTGACCCGGAGACAAGTTAGTACGGCTGAAAAATTACTAGGAGAGAAAAATCGATTTTCTTATTGATTAAAAAAAATTTTTTTACAAATTAGTAAAATATAAACTTTTATTAATAAATTAGAATGAATTAGAGGAATTTAAAAATTTTAGTCACTTTCCCATTTCCCATAACTCATTTTTACCGCTAATTACAATATAATTGTTATTAAATAAACGTCAACGGGCGTGACATTAAAAAAACAAATAGTCTATTAAATCTAAGATATTTTATTTCATTAATTATCTTCCCAGTAATTAGTAATTACTCTTTACAAGTACCAGATACTTACTCTATACTCAACGAAACTAGTCATTACTCATTGCCCATTGTTTTTAATTAATTTGATCATTAATTACCCGTAACAATTAAAAATCCATCGATGCATTAATTTCTTCTTCTTTAATTTTCTTAAAATAATTTTTTTTTCTATAAAAAAAAAATATATTTAATTCCAACAGAATAAATTATTTTAAAACGTGATAATTGTAACAATAATTGCGATAATAGCCTGGCAATTTATCAGTATAAAAAAGCACGTACAAGAATGGAAAGAAAAATAATTAATATTTAGCTCCGTGTGGGAAGGCGCTCAGAGGGGATAAGAAGTAAGAGTGGGAGTAGGAGTGGGGGAAAGTGAAGTAAAAAAAACGTAAGACTAGACAAAGGGATCTTATATCGTGTATTAATGGTTGCGTATGGGTACTGAGGTGTATGTAGTTTCATATAGTTAATGTGCGTGACCGACAAGCGTTGCTACATGTCACATAATCACCAATCCGCAGCTTCTCATTATTTGTTCTCATTACCAACGTCTCATGTTCTTTGTCTTTTTTATTGTTGTTATTGTTATTGTTTTTATTGTTTAATAATATAGAAGCTGAGGTGAATGTACATGAAAATATTACTTAGTATTGCCTTCTAGGTACTTAAACGTATTAATAACTTGATATTTTATTTTATTAATTGTTGGAATTTACATTTTTTATTATTTTGAAGTTTCAATCAATGCGCAAGTATTAAATGACTAAAAATGGCAGAGAAAAAAAAAAATAATATGAACATATCATTGCAGTATAATTAGGATTAGAATAATGATCCATTGGACTGTTACTATTTTTTTTTTTTTTAAGTTTCCGTTCAAAAATTAAACAGTAGAGACCGTCCTATGAGTACAATAAGTTTACTAGTTTATTACTAAAATTCATTGTTATATAGTTTTACTCAAGGCTAATGAAACTTGTAAGTTAAAAATAACATGAGCAACTTGGTACTTGATCGGAAAATGTATTCAACGGAATTGATAATTGAAAATTCTAATTTTCAAAACACATCTGAAAAAGTAATATCTGGTGGAATTTTAATAATAATCGATACGAAAAATTTTCTGTTTGAATTAGATCACAATTTTGGTTCTACATTTTTTAAACTGGATAACCAACAATAGCTTTTTTTACAAATTTTACTGAAGTCAAATTTAAACTCAAGTTTGAAATTACATTATCATTTTGATACCTGTCATTAAGAGTCTCATCTTGGTACTTCATTGGAAAATGTATTCAACGGAATGATTTATTGTAAATTTAAGTTTTCAAACATTAGAGCTAAAAGTACTATTAAAAAAACTACTTTCGTTGTTTCCTAAACTGAAAATGTTTTAATTTAAAATTATGTACTGTCAGTTTAATTTTTTTGTGAGGCTTGGTGTTGTATGAAAGCATCGTCCTTTGTAATTTATGAAAAAAAAATTATGAAATAATCGTAACATTATCAAGTTCATTAAATCATTAAAAATGACAGTTTATAACGTATCGATATAGAACGTTGTACGTAAAATTAAATGATCCGAACAATGTCAGTGTTTATTCCTATCATTATTGTCTTTCATATAAAACAACACTGATAAAAAATTTAACTTGATTCAAAAGAAAAAATCTTGAATCAAGAATACCATTTTGAAGAAAATAATTTTCTTGTGTCAAGAGGAAAAATTCTTGAATTGAGAATAATTTCTTCACGGTGAGAAATTTCTATTATTTTTTATTCTGCATGGATTTTTAATTTTACAATGGTGCATATTACTAGTGAATCTTATTGACTCAGAATAAAATTTTACAATGGTCCATAGTAATTTCCGAATTTGTTTTGAAATCAGACATAGCAAACGGTAGAAATTAAAATGTACCATAGTGAAATGAAATATGCAATAATTTAAATTTCCGAATGTACTGTAGCAAAAAAAATAAGAAAATGTTTGTAAAAAATAAAAAATTTTAGAGTAAAAAATATTTTTAGCAATCAAAAAAAATATCAAACCAAACAAGATTTTTTTTTGTTTGTAATAATTTTTAAAAATATTTTTTTAAAATATAGTTTTTTTTATTTGTTTTTTATTTTTAATTTGAACGTAGGATTTATTTTGGCAGTTAATTTTATTATAAATAATTATAAACACAATGTATAACTTTTAAATTATTTTTTATTATAATAATAATATATTATTAGAAAAGTGTCGGTTGCAGGTTAACCATCGAATGTTTGTTTTCATCTTAATTTTTCACGTTAAATTGTTAAATATTTTATTATTTAGGAATCTTACAACAAAGCAGCACGAAAAAATGAAAGAGCGTGCGTCGCGACTGACGCGCATACGTTTACTATGGGACATTTGAAAATTTCATAGTCACAATTTTAAGTTTAAACCGAGTACACGTGACTAAATGTCAAATTTTTTTTATAAATTTTTATTGTCGACTGAGTAACAGAAATTTTACTATGGAACTATAATGAAAAGTTTTAAGCACACTCACAGTTTTTGTTCAGTCAGTTTACGAAAATTTTTTATATATGTTTATGTAACAGTTACATGGTCAAATTTACTATGGTCCCTAGTAAATATTGATTGGTACAATATGATATTCTTAAATTTTTATGGTAATATTTTGAATTGAGTCATTAAGGTTCAGTCTTATTATGTATGCATAGTAAATTTCTACAGAAATTTCTCACCGTGTAGTGAAATTTCACAATAATGGATAACCAAATTTTTCTCTTTAAATTAAATCATTTTTCATATCTTAATTTTTTAGACTAAAAACTAAATAAGTAATAATAACAAATTTCTTAAATTACAAGATAATTCTGAATTTTATAATAAATTATTAGAAGTTTCAGAGAAATAATTATCAAAGCTTTGGATTGGATTTAAAAAATCAGGGAGGTTAACTGAGAGCTAGAATAAAAATCCAAATGTGCCATCTAGCGGATGAAATTGGAACTTGTTACAAAAATGCAAAAAAACTAAGTAAATGAAGAAAATTTTAAGACTGAAGTTTTAACATATAATATTCTCCAATAATTAATGAAGTTGATAATAAATGTATGTTGCATCAATTGTACCGTGACAATAAGTGTGTGCATTTTAATTTCTACTTGTATGAATATGTATATCCACGTACATGAAAATAGAAAGAACATTTCAATAATAACTAATTGATTTTATAGACACAAAATTTAACCATTGGTGATGAAGTGAATCAAAAGTGAGTTTTATTGTACTTAACCTAAAGTCACTTTAATTATGATAAAATTAGTCAAAATAAATGCTCTAGACAGGTATATGCTTGCACGCACTTATTAATTTCTAATTTTTTTTTTTGGAAAAGAGAAAATTTCTTTTAGTATCAATTTTCATTCCTGTAGAATTAACATTATTACTGATATTTCAAATTTAATTTCTGAAATTGCGTCAAATTATGCTTAAATTTTTAATTGAAATCAGTTTACTGAATCTCATTATTTCAATAATCTAAGAGTCAATCAATAAATTCTGTAGTTTGACAGAAAAATAAAGTAAAAGTCCAGTTAAATTCGGAAGTTGTTAAACTTATTATTGAAATACTTTGATTTTTCATAATTTCTATTTTGAAGATGATAGAAATTACTTTGATAATAAAGTTGACTCCTCTATAAGAAAATGCTAGTTTACGAATCCCTGATAATTATTTATTAAAAATATAAATATCCTATTTTATAAAAAATGTGGAGGCGTTGTCTAAGTAGCATAGATAATAAAATTAGTCAAACGTTTCACTTCTTCAAATTTATCGATAATTATAAATTATACTTAATGTTACAAATAAATTTATTTTACTAAGAGACTGATAAATTTAAATTTTATTATGATACTTCAAGTCAAAATTCACTTAATTTAGGAATCATTCTTATGAGTGCAATAATTTTTTTTTAAAGTCAAACTGGATATTAACGACTATTTTTACAGAATATTGTCTCCATCAACAATATCCAAATGCAGTTGATTGAAAATTGAATTTTCAAAAATTTGTAACCTAAAAAACTATGATCCTTTTTGTACAATGCCTTGATCGAAAATTGAATAATAAAAAAAAAAAGTATTGATGTTGAAGAAAAGTTTCCAATACCCAATTTCGAATTAAAATGAAGATCAATTAATTTAAGGCATATAAAGTTTGTCTGCTCAAAAGTAAAGCTTTAGACTTGTTTCATCGATTTTTGATCTGATTTTTCTAAGTGGTCTACATCACCGGAAGAAAGCACAAGCCACGATGCTGACCAGTGTCAACAATGGTAAGTCGATTTTCAAATTGGAAAAATTTCCTCAGAATAATTTTCAACGCTTTTTTTTTTCTTTAAATTAAAGTAAAGACTTTTGTCTGATATAAGTTTTTGAAAAGGTAAAAGCTTTAAATAAAGAATAAATAAATACGAAAGTTTTTAATTGAACTTAAAAAGTCAGAAAACCAGAACCAGTGTGAGAGTAAAAATTTAAATTCGCCATCTAGCGGATGAAATTAAAAGTTTTGGGATAAATTCAAATTATCGATTTAGAATTGAAATGTTTAAGAGTTTTTATTATGCAAAATATTCTTCAGGGGCATTCCATACGAAATGAGAAAATGACTAAAATTTCAAACTTTCTATTATTTATTCTACTTTAGTCCTCATTTATGATTAAAAGTATATTTTACTGATTCGTATAAAAAAAATTTTTTTTTACGCAAATATTGAATGAGTAGGAATAGGAAAAAAACAAAATTATATGAATGTATTACTGTAGGATAATTAGAATTAAAATTTGTGCTTATTAGACTTAAATCTTTTTTTTTTTACTTTAGTCCTTCTGGAGAATTCAACATAAGAACTGTCCAGTAAGTTAACTTGTTAATTGACAGCAATCTTTGGAATTTTTCTGAAAATTTTACTGAGGTAAATTATAAATCTTATTCGAAAAAGACATGAGCAATTTAACGCGTGTAATTAAGAGTTGCATCTTGGTACTTAATCGAAAAATGTATTCAACGATTAAATAATTGCAAATTTTAGTTCTCAAACATTATGGCTAAAAGTAATATCTGGTTGAATTGAAAAATTCAAAGATAAACAAATTTTTCTCTTTGAATTAAATCATCACTTTGGCTCTTAATTTTTTAAACTAAAAACTGAATAAGTAACAATAAAAACATTCTTGAAATATAAGCTGATAATTCTGATTATTATAATAAATTATTAGAAGTTTCAGAAAAATAATTATCAAAGCTTTGGATTGGATTTAAAAAATCAGGGAGGATGACTGAGAGTGAGAATAAAAATTCGAATGCGCCATCTAGCAGATAAAATTGCTACTTGTTACAAAAATGCAAAGAAAAGTAAATTTAAATGAAGAAAATTTTAAGACGTTTTAAAACAAGACATCCTTTATTAATAAAATTGATAATAAAATGCATGTTACATCAATGATAATGTGATTATATGCGCGCGCATTTTAATTTTTCTACTAGTATAAATACTTCCACATACACATAAATAGAAAGAACATTTCAATAATAATCAATTTATTTTATAGATAAAAAAATCAACTATTAAATGCGAACAGAAATCAAAAATGAATTTTACTTCATTTAATTTTTTATAATTGATTTTATATGAAAATTAAAAAATCAAATTTTCTCTTGTAATAAAACTAAGAACTAAAAAGATATATTATTCTAAAAGATTAATTTATTCTTGATTTGATTGGTCAAATACAAAGATTCAGAAGTGCGAATTTTATTTTATATTGCGTTCGCTTTTTAATTTCTGATTTTTTTTAAGGAAAAAAAATTTGTTCTTGAGTTAATTTTTTTTTTCTGTAGAACTAATATTATCACGGATAGCTTATAAATAATTTGTAAAGAAGAAAAAGAAATTCTAAATCTTTTTTTTTTTAATCAGTTTACTGAGTCTCACTATTTTAACAATTTTCATTTTATTTACTACACGGAGAGAAATTTATAGGAATCTTTCCGACAATTATGGGAATGGATCCTATAATAAAATTATCATTATAGGCATTAATCCTATACTCATTATGGGAACCACACCCATAATTTATTGGAAACGTTCCTATACAATAATGGAATAGCTTCAATATATTATGGGAATGGTTCCTATAATATTATGGGAATGACGCACATAATAATAGAAAAAAGTTTATTTTCTTAATAATGAAGCAATCACTTCAAAAATATAAAGTAATTATTATGTATTTTTTTGTGTTAAATAATATTGAAAAATATTGTAGCAATTTCAAAGTTGCTCTAATAAGAAGGATATTTTCTCACTATACAATTGTAAGAGCAAAATAGATATGGAAATTCATTGTTTATATTCACAATTTTATTTTATTTTTAAAGCAAATTATTTATTTAAAATGCATACGTTGAGCCGCGAAAACATTTGAAAATTTGAAATTTCAAAACAATTGGAAATTTTATTTTATTTAAGAAATTTTTTTTTTAATTAACTTTTTTTTTAATTAATTTTATTTTAATTTACAAGCATATA
>CAJNRD030001117.1:10334486-10383024 GCA_905319865.3 Cotesia congregata | reverse complement strand
CTAATTAATTTCATAATGATAATAATAATAAATATTATTACTGATAACTTTTTTTATCAATTTATATATTATAAAAAAAGAATCACTTAATCAAAAAAAAATAAATCTAGTGAAAAGTAATTAATTAAATACCACAGTTGTGTGAAAAAAAAATACTCCAATATTATTGGCATCATTCCTATAATATTATGGGAACCATTCCTATATATTATGGGAATCATGCCGATATTACAGTTATAATTATAGGTATCGTTCCTATAATTATAGGAACCATTCCCATAATTATAGTAATGCTTCCCAAAAATTATGGGTATAATTCCCATAATTTAAGTAATCGCTCCTAAAATGGTATAGGAAAATATTTCGTTAAAATTATAGGAATGATTTCCACATTTTTCTCTCCGTGTAGATTCTATCGTTTGACAGAAAAATTCAAAAAATAATTTAATTACATTCGAAGATTATTACTACCCCTAATGTATTCGCATTAGTAATTGCACAAATATTTACCGTGCTAAAACAAAAAAAAAACGAAAAATTAAACGAATTTTTTAAGAATGTAGAAATGTTTTTAATACCCAATTGATTCTAAACATAAATACAAAGTATTTACCGAAATTCATATGGTTTTTATCTGTTCAAAGGAACGCTAAAGAATTGTTCAAAAGTACTAATTGATTTCCTAATATGAAAAATCGTCCTCACAATAATTTTTGACGTTAGCCAAGTCGTCTAAGGCGCATGGCTTATAGAAGACTCGGACTAACTTACCGGCCAGGCGTGGGTTCGAATCCCAAGCTGGTCTTAGAAACCAACTTGGTTGATATTCGGCCCTTGCCGCGTAGTTTAAGATTTACACAACCCAAAAAGACCCCAACGTACCACTCCCAACAGTTAAAGTCGGCGATATGACCACAGCAGTTAAAACCGACTCTAAATAATAAATAATAAAAAAAAAAAAAAAATAAATAATTTTTGACGCTTTTTATTGTTCCTTAAATTAAAGCTAACATAAGACTTTTGTCTGAAATAAGTTTTTGAAAATGTAAAAGCTTTAAATAAAGAATTAATAAATACGAAAATTTTAAATTGAACTTGAAAAGTCAAGTAACCAATACGAGTGCGAGAATAGAAATTTAAATTCGCCATCTAGCGGATGAAATCAAAAGTTTTGAAAAGAATTAAAATTATTGATTTAAAATTGGATTTTTTTTTTTTTTAATTAAAAAGTATTGTCTTCCAGATACTTGGACATAATAATATCTTAATACTTTTTTTTTAATTGTTAGAAATTAAATTTTTCATTTCTCTGCAGTTTTAATCAATGCTCAAATATTGAATAACTATAAATGGGAAATAGTCAAAAATATGAACGTATAATTCATGAATTGTAGGATAAATAGAAGTGGAATTTATGCTTATTAAAACTAATACTAATTTTTTTTATTCAACTCTCCACTTAAAAGTCAAACTAAAAAGAGTGTTCCATAACAACAATAAGTATATTTGTTAATTAAGAAAACTTTTTTAAATTAATATTGTTCCAACTGAAAATATTTAAGACCAAATTTTCAAGAGTTTGTAATCTACAAAATATTAATTTTTCATTTTTTTTTTTAACAGATTAAAAACTCAAAATTTCCTAGTTTATCATTAACCCAAATACGAAATATTTATAGAATTTCACATGGATTTGATGCGCTAAAATATTGAAGCTGTAGACTTGTTTCATCGACATCCTATGTGATTATTGTAAGTGCAATACAACACGAATAAAGCGCAAATCACCACGCAGTCAATTTAAATAGTTGAAAGTTGATTTCCTAATTTGAAAATTTTCCTTAGCATAATTTTTGACATTATTTTGTTCGTTAAATTAAAGTTAACATAAGACTTTTGTCTGATACAAGTTTTTAAAAATGTAAAAGCTTAAAAGAATAAATAAATACGAAAGTTTTTAATTGAACTTAAAAATTCAGAAAACCAGAACCAGTGCGAGAGTAAAAATTTAAATTCGCCATCTAGCGGATGAAATTAAAAGTTTTAAAATTAAAATTATTAACTTAAAATTGGATTTTTTTCTAATTAAAAAGTATTGTCTTCCAGATACTTGGACATAATAATACCTTAATATTGTATTTTACTAATTATTAGAAATTGAATTTTTTATTTCTCTAAGGTTTCAATCAACGCAAAAACAAAGTCAAAAATATGAATATATAATTGTAGGATATTTAGGATTAAAATTTTTGCTTACTAGAATAGTTACTAATTTTTTTTAACTATTCACTATACAGAAAAACAAAAAAGACTGTCGAGAAATTATCATAAGTTTATTAATTAATTATAACAACACTTCTAAACGTGTTAAAAAATTTTACTCAAGTTAAATTTAAACTTAAGTTGGAAATGACATGAGCACCTTAATGCGAGTTATTAAGAATCGCATCTTGGTACTTCGTTAATAATTGATCAATTAATAATTAATCGTAAATTTTAGTTTTCAAACATTATGGCTAAAAGTACTTTCTGCTGGGACAAATCAAAAATAAAGATCTAAATTTTTCACTTTGTATTAAATCACTAATTTGCGGCTCTCAATTTTTTAAACTAAAATCTAAATAAGTAACAATAAAAAAATTCTTGTAATACAAGCTGATAATTCTGATTTTTATAATGAATTATTAGAAGTTTCAAGAAAATAATTATCAAAGCTATGATTTGGATTTAAAAAATCAGAAAGCTTGAGAGCGAGAATAAAAACTCAAATACGCCATCTAGCGGATAAAACTGGTACTTGTTACAAAAATGCAAAAGACTAAGTAAATTTAAATGGAGAAAATTTTACGACTGAAGTTGTTTTAAATCAAACTATCCTTTAATAATAAAATTGATAGTAAAATGTCTGTAGGGTCAATTGTTATATAATATTGCGTGACATTACCAGCCAACAAAAATCTGAAGTAAGTTTTATTTTATTTAATCTCTTCATAATTTTTTCTTTTTTTTTAAAATCAAATATCTTAATAACTAATATTATCACTTATATCTGATAAATAATTTCCGAAGCAGAAAACAATGCGAGTGAAATTTTTTTTTTTTAAATCAGTTAACTGAATCTCGTTTAATTTACAATCTTTAATTTATTCTTTAAATTCTGTCGTTTGACGGAAAAAATTAAAAACTATAATCTAATCCCCGTCGAAGAACATCGAATCAATTATTTATATCCTTTGATTTTTCACACTCACCTTCTGCAATAACATAGAAATTATTTTGGAACGAAAGTTATAACCTTCATAAAAAAAAACCGAGCCTATGACAGATTGGATAAGTTATTCATTAAGGAAATAATTTTTCGAAAAAAAGCAAGAGGCATAAATAAATTCGTTTGGATATTAATTATCATTTATATAACGTAAATTTATTCCACTGTGTAACTGGAAAATTATAATTTTATTTCATTAGTTGAAATTCGAGTTAAGTTTCATTCACATCGCAACCGTTTTCAAAAGTGGATAAGTATTATCTTTTTTATTAGTACTAATCGTTGGGACCAATATAAAGAATGAAGAACTAATATTGACAACATATACATTTTCTGTTAATAATTAAAATTAAATTTTTAAAAGTTTGTAACCTAAATAATCTTGATCAATAATTTTGCTTCTTTGTGAACAAAATTTATCGTACAGTCTTTAAATAATGAAAGCAATTCATAAAACATGTAAAAAAGTTTTTGATAGCCAAATTAATTTTAAGAAATAGAAAATATTTAAAGAAATCAGTTTGAAACTTACTAATGATTTTCTCATTTTAACTGACTCCTCTAAGTGGTCTATAACACCCGAAAAAAATCACAAGTTACCATCCTACCGATGCATTTATAAAAAGTTGATTTTCTAATCGAAAATCCACGACGTAGTAATTTTTGACGCTTTTATTTTTAAACTTACATAAGATTTTCTTCTGACACAATTTATTCAAAATATAAAAGCTTTAAATAAATACAAAAGTTTTTAATTGAACTTAAAAAGTCCGGTAACCGGAACGAGTGCGAGAATATAAATTTAAATTCGCCATCTAGCGGGTGAAATTGAAAGCTCTATAGTAAATTAAAATTAGACTTAAAATTGGATTTTTTTAAATTAAAATGTTTAAGAGTTTTTAACCAATTGTAATATTATGGAAAATATTCTTTTCAGATTAAAAAAAAAATAAAATTTTTTTTAATCAATAAAAACAATTTTTGTCTCCTAGTAACTTTTCAGCCGTACTAACTTTTATCCGGATCAAATATTGTTTTAATAGTGTTAAGAACAAATTCATTTTATGTTTGTTGTTAACTAACATATTTATTATTATAGTTTTAATTACAATTTTTTTATGTTCGTTATTAATTAACACCTAAGTTTATCAAGATCGTGTTGTCAGCATGCTAAATCCTTTATTTGTATTTTTAATTAGTTTTTTTCTAATTATCCTAAATAATTTATAATTAAATATTTAAACAATAATGTTTCTAAGGTTGAAATAATATAAAAGTCTTTTTAATAAACAACTTCATGTACTTGTCCCGCCAGTCGCAAATGCCTGTCCCACCAGTCATAATAAAAAAAATTTTTTTAATTGTTTCTACGTAGATAATCAGTCTAATTCTTCATAACATTGAATGTTTGTACACTGTTAAAAATTTCTATTGTAATTTTACAAGAAATGTATTGGAAGCTAATAGGCAAAACATTTATTTAAAATTACAATCGGGTATAATAAAATTACAAAACATATTTAGCTCAGTGAGGTTACTAATTTTACAAAACGGTTTTGTAATTTTACAAATATTTTTAGATTAGCTAAGTTTGTAAAATTACAATACTTTCCTTGAATTTTACTTGAATTGAAATAATAAAAAAGAAAGATTTGATTTAATATCTGTTGTCATTTTATTGTTATGAAGCGCTGACTAGATTTGGTATCTCACGTAGACCTAATTTGTTCAACTCAGATGATTTAAAGTGAAAATAATATATACCCTAACTAAGAATCGAACGCGAGCCGCGCGCTTGCCAGACCGATACCTAACGCCCTACGCCGTACGACCGATAGGTGATTCAACATCTTATTATTGTTATAAGCTAATCCTATGTGGTGATTAAGCATGACGGCTTATTATTTATAATCTACATTATTTGTGTTATTTTATGCTGTTTATTGATGGAAAAGTCGAACATATACTCATTCAAATATATTGATTTCGAAATGATCGTTTGAACATAATATTAAAATTTATAAAAGATAAATTATGCCTCGAATTTATTATTACAAATAAACAACCATAGACTAAAAATTAGTGAAAATAAATATGAAGGACATTGTTGTTTTTTTATACATCAGTCTCATTTTTGTAAAACTGAAAAGTATTATTTTTAAAATTGGAAAAAAGTGAAGTAGAATTACAATTCGTGTAATATAAATAAAATTTTCTGGTAACATTACATTGCACTGTGTAATTTTACAATAAAAATTATAAAAATAAAAGAAAGCTTTTTAAATTTTTTATGAGATTATTGTAATATAAATTACAATATTTTTTTATGATTTTACATACAATTATGCCGAATCAGATTACAAATAATGTTTGCAAAATTAAAAAGCCTTTTCTTGAAAATTGACGAACAGTTCTGTAATATTACAATGCGTGTTGGGTTTATACAAGAAGATTGTAAAATTACAATACATCTTAGTAGATTTCCTGATAGGTGTTGGAAAATTACATGAGTTGTATTTTATTTCGCATTGCTATACACTGATTTGTAATTTTATATATCATTTGCTTTGTAATATGATTGTAATTTTACAAAAATTTTTAACAGTGTAGGATAAATTTTGTATTGAGAGGGAAGTATTTTTTAAAAGTTTAGTGGTCGAACTGAAATTCGACTTTAAGTATACCTTTGGTAAGAGAGGATTTTTCGATGTCCCACCAGTCACACTCAGTCAAATGATAATTACGAGAAACTTAAAAAGTAATCAAGGTTTTTGTCAAAGGGATGTTGTTAATTAGTTACTCTTCTATATTATAGATAAATTTTACTATAGTATAAGTTTTAGTCGCATAATTGTTGCTTATAATTGATGGAATTCATTTTTAAGCATGAAAAACAAGGAAAAATGAATAAAACGCCGTTTTTTGAGTTGGGGGCGCTGAAAACTTTATAAAAAAATGTCAGAATTGAAAAAATGAATAGTCTATCTTAAAGTAGAGACTTTAAGGATGTTAAAAATACTGGCGAAGACATAAAAATAATTAGCTATCTATTTTTAATCCACTATAGAATAATTTTTTTTTTCAATTAAAAAAAAAATATTATTTTTTATTTATTGTTTTTCTATATATCAAACTTAACGACACAAACTGATGCAGTTTTCCAAGTTCTCTGATCTTCGAACTCCATATATTCTATAGAAAAAAAAAAAAAAAAAAAGCTTTTAAACGTCAACTAGACTCAGTCGCATCCCCACAGCGATGACGCGTAGTAAAATGAAATCCGCTGATCATTTAACCGTCTGTATAATTATAATTCCTCATCCGTGTGTTAGGTGTGCGGTATATTTATATATATTTATATTTTAATGGTCTGACGCAGCCTTTGATGGCAGAAGAGCATCAGACATCTAACCCCCGTATGGTTTTCATCCCCATCACTCCCGATACTTTGGTCTTTTAGTCGGTTTGGCTCGTCTTCAACCTTCAACTGACGGTACTACTTGAATGCCCTCTCATCGCTTCCTTTTTGTCGTAAATCCTCTATTTTATTTTTATTTTTATTTTTATTTAGATTTATTTTAATGCCAGCGACCTGCTTTTAAAAATATTGGGGATTTCAGATACCTTATACCTTATACCGCGTAACATTTGGCTTTATGTATCCCACCCGTCATACTTGACAAATCAAACTGAGATATATGAATAAAGACGAGTTGAGTTGAGGATAAAAACCGTGAGGGATAAAAAATATAAAGAAGATTCGCGTGCGTTCAGCCCGCGGCTGATCCAGCCATTCAATCAACGATACGGGACGCTTTCATTTGGCCTTTTGTTTGAAGAGAGCTTGACAATATACTACCATGAATATAAATATCTATTGGTTGGTTCGCTGTTCTTCTGCTAATGGATATTATCTTCGGTAAGAAATTAAAACTCTTTGTGGTACTAATGCATCTATTGTCAGGGTATCTGGGAAATTTTTTTATAGTTTTTTTACAGACTGGAAAATTCACCAGGAGATTCACTTTCGGTGATTAGAAGTCAAGTTATTGAAAAAATGCAAAAAAAAAAATTTATTGGGGTAACAATTTAAAAATAGTTTGGAAAATCTAAAAGTGCACACCTCATAACACTTATTCATTTTTTAAGAAAAAAATAAATTGTGTAATTAATTAAAAAAAAAAAATTATAATTAAGTATTTTTTATTTTTTTTTTTTTTGAATATCGCACGCAGTTTGTTATATTTTTTATAAATTTTTAAAAATTATTAACTATATGCTCAATTAATTTTCATTAAGTAAAAAAAGACCTTGTATCTCGTGAACTGTTGACATTTTTAAAGATATAAGCTCACCCCGACATTACACTCATCAAGACCTTTCATTTGAATACACACATCAATTTTTCATATATTTTATATATTTATATATATTACATATATGTATATATGAAAAATATATCAAAAATGCATGTGGGTACTCAAATGAAAGCTCTTGATGAGTGTAACATCGAGATGAGCTTATATCTTTAAAATATATATTATATATATATATATATATATATGTATATATGAAAAATATATAAAAAATGCATGTGGGTATTGAAATGAAAGCTTTTGATGAGTATAACATCGGGATGAGCTTATATCTTGAAAAATGTCAATATTGAAGAAAGTGCAATTTAACAAGAGTCATTATTTAATAAAGCAAAATTTTATTTATTTATTTGCATTGATAATTTTACTTAGAAAAACTAATTAAAAATAAATAAATCACAATAATAATGAAACTGAGCAGAAATCTTAGTGGTAATACTGTCGACTGACGATGGAAACCAGAAGTAGCAAAAAAAGTGAGACAGTTACGGTCCGATGTCTAGTTACGGTCGCGTTGGCTGATTATGATTCGAGGCGCGAAAATTGTCGCTTGGATAATGGTCGCCTTGGACTAGCTCTTGATCGCGATTGTCCTCATGCAGTAGGAAGAAAATTGGTGGTAGCTGAGTAGCTGTAGAGCACCAGCTCGAGTGAATGAACGGGGTACGGTCGTTAGTCTAGCCACGGCCCCGTGTCTGTCACGAAATAGTTTATTATCAAGTCATACATCCTTCGAACGCGAGTCGGTCTGTTCCTAGTGTACCGAGAATAAGACTACTTGCTATAACCAGAAGACGGTGACTAACTAAATAAAAGATAATCGGACTCATCTACCAGCTACCAGTTAGTCGGATCCCGGGCGTTACTCTCACGAGCAATTTTATATTAATTACTCTTTTTCATATCCGCAATTCAACATTCTGATAGTAATTAAATATGGACACAAGACCATTGCTCTACTCCTGTCGTTAGAGTGGTTTAATGACCACCAGATTAACCCTCGTCAGCTATACTCTCCCCCCCCCCACTTCTTCTCACTCTCTTGCAGTGATTTCGGAAGAGGATTTATGGACTTAAGTAGATTGATAGGGATAGGTCTCTTTATCCAACCCGGAAATGGAAATTGGATTTTAGTGTCTATTGATAAACTTAACTCTCTTATTTGGTGCACTAAGGTAAAAGCCCCCATGACACTACACGGAAAAAAAATTCAAGGAATTTTTACTATTTCACTATCGTAATTTTTATTAAACTAAATAGTAACGGTGGACTGTACTTCTCATTTAGTAATTTTTACGATCTACTATTGTAAATTTTATCCAACAAGCAAGGCTAGCAAGAAACTTAAAAAGTCGAATAATATAGAGCAAATTATACAATATGTGTTTGTAAACTTTACAATTCAACTATTGTAAAAATTGACAGTCGGTTTTTTTAAAAGAAATTTTAGGGAGGGAGAGAGATAGGAGTTTGGACTAATTGGTACCAATACAGTAACCGAAAAAAGAAATCGGAATTTTCGTCCTATCCGGGAATCGAACCCAGAACTCTTTGTTGGCAGCCAGAGACTCTCCCTCTACGCTATCCGAGGTAAACTAGTACCCATGCCCTGTAACATTTACATAAACTCGGAGTCTAGCGCTGTGCACGGCCATCGTTCACACTAATTGACAAACATTCCAATTCAACTATTGTAAAATTTGTTATAGTTCTATTGGAAAGATACAAAGATACTCTGTAGGTCGAACTAAAGAAAAATTTTAACAGATAAAATTAAATTTTAAATTGAAAGTGATTTTTGACAAAGTTGTGGTGTTGTTAAGCCCATAGCTCCCGTGAATACCACGCTCTTATTCATTTAATTCATCAGAAAAACGAGTTTTTTCTGAGAAATCTTATTTAATCGATAAGAAAATTTTTTTAATGTGTTCTATAGTTACTATTATTTATTTCAATATGCTTTTTATCCATAATTTTTTTCGTTTAAATTATGAAAATCACGTTTTAATCGAAATCACGATTTTTAGGCGAGAGTAGAGCATACCTGCGCGCTTCGCGCTTAAGGCATGCAATTAATAGTCATAAAAGTATAGTCTAGCTTTACAATAGTTGTGTCGTAAATTTTCCCAGAAATTTTTTTCCGTGTATAAGAGTGATTAAGAATTTTAAAATTTTTTTATCGTGTTTCATATCGACATTGTCAACTTTTTTTTTTTGTAGGACACTTTAATCATTTACTTATATAATTAAATTAATTAACTTTAATAGCAATAACTTTAATAATTATTATATCGACTTAAAACCAACAGGTCGAATGTATGTATTATTGACAGCGCAAAAAATTCAAAGAGCCGATTATTGACATACTATTGACCCTATTATTGACAGGTCTTTTATTACAGTTAAATTTATATTAACAATAATCATTTATACTAACTAATGCAAAACTATCAATAATTTTTATTATTTTAAAATTCGTTTAAGACCTAGCTTGTCTATATTTTTTACCAGGTTTTTTTTAGCAAATTTTTTCTAGTATCAAATACTCTGATTCTTATAAAATCACATGACAGTATGTAAACATTAATACGTTGATATGTATGTTGAGGGGGTTAGGTTACCTTACATTATGGCCCATGTCGTTAGTTGACGCAAGTTAATTTTTGTGTCCCCATCATTGACATCTGCTATTTTAAAATTAATTTTAACTCGATAAAGTGTAAATAAATGATTACATGGTTATTTAGACTACAAATAATCTAAAATAATTTTAAACAATGCAATTACATAAAAATAACATTGAGAAATCTGGATTTGAAAATAAGGTCTTTCTTAACAATATTGTTAAGAAATTACAAACATAAGTAATTTCGGCCTACTTGAAAAAATGAAATTTTTTACGGTAAATAGTTTATACCTTGGAATTAAATTTTACTATTTTTAATTTTAAGAATATGTAAAATTATAATAAAATATCAACAATTGTGATTATTACCAGATTTTAATAATGAAATAATAGAATTTAATAGTAGTGGTCTTGTCAATAATATAGGCTTTTACCTTATTACCCTAATTAATAAAATTATGTATCAATAAAAAAGCCTACTTCTCTATCTGTGGAAACTATTGACTACCTCTTGCCACCTAGCGGCTGTCTAAGAACTACTAAAACCAAAAACTAAAAAAAAATCATTCTCAATTATTATAAATGTTCTTCATTAATCTCTAGGACTGATTTTAGATATTCTCTGCGCACGAAGTAGATACCTACACACTGACATAAAACACCCACCCCCACTCCGATAAGTAAACCCAAACTCGTTTTTAAATACCCGTAACAGAAACAGACCGTAAAAGCAATCAGCATTATGGATAAAGGTATCATCACCAGCAACATCATTTCTGTTGATGCTAATATCGTTGAAAATTTTTTCTCTAAGGCTTCGGGCCTCCGTGTGTTTTGAGGAACGTCGACTAAATGATCGAGTGCAGATCTTCTCGCGGCCATTTCCTGTAATACTTCTTTATCATCATTTTTAAAACACATAATTCTTGTTTTTATATGGAATATTATATAAAATAAATTGTCTTTCTAATAAATACACAAAAAAAGTAATTTTTCTATTCCATTTTGTTTATTAAAAATATTACAATTTAATACAAAGAAATTAGTTTAGTTTTTATTAATTATAAAAGATACAATTAAAAATTATTACAATAAACATAAATATATTTAACAATTGATAAAAATTGCAAAGTACACCTCTCTGCTTATGGAAACTGTAACTACCTCTCGCCACCTAGCGGTCTTGTCGGAACTAATACTAAAAAAAAATTTTCAAATGTCATAAATGTAATCAGTAAATTTGTCACTTGAATATCACTTAAATTGTCAATCATTGAAAGTGTAGCGAGTAAATGTTTGCACTTGTTACTAAAAGCGATATCGCCATCCCAACGCTAAAACCGATAGCGGCTTTGGAATAGTCTGTTATAACACATACGATGAGTCCTATCAACATTATAATTGTGAATATTGTCGAAATTGTCACTGCTAACAGTATGCTTCCGGTTTTTATTGATAATAACATCGGCAAAACGTTGTTTGTGGGCACATTTCCACGTTTTTGAAAGGTTGGTGAATAAGAGCGTCGCCGAGTAACCAATCGCGATGCCTCATTATTATTGTTTTTAAAATTCATAATTTTATTGTGATTATTTGTAAAATTTTACGGAATAAATTTCTTCTTCTAATACAAACACAAAAATTTTTTTGTTTTAAATTTTTCAATATTTTTTTTTAAATACTCTTCTTATGTAATTTCGCATGATATTTATGTACAAAGTAACTAATCAAAGCTATCAATCCAATTATCTTCATTCCTATCATTATCATAATACCGACGTCATATTTTTTGAGGAAAATACAAACTATTACCCCGATTAGCATCAATAGGAAGACACCTGCCAGCAGAAAAATTAATAAGTTTAATTTTGAAGGTTTGATAATATTTACAGGTTCATTTTCTTGGATTATGTCTTTTCGATTGAGAAGAGCGGTTCTTTCGGATAATTCGCGTGACATCGGAACACTTGTTCTATAATTTTTGTGAGATTATAAAAATTAATCTTGTTGTCTAATATAAGCACAAAGAAAAATTAATTTAAGAAATTTCTAAACTTTATTTATTGCACACCTGTCACTTAAATCAGCTAGATTATTATCATTATTATTTGTCTTTAAATATTTTTGTTTTATTAACTGCTAGCTTGATAATTTTTAATTAAATTTTGTGCAACTAATTTGTTGGGTCTTAATAATAAGTTTTAATTATAAATGTTTATTTTAGTTGATAGTTTTTTATAATAGCAACGATAGACTCAATGATTTTTATTGATTGCTTCAAGGTATTATATATTATTAAATTAATATTATCCCCTGAAGCTTATCTAAAGAAAAGAATAATTTTTAAAAAAATTTATGAGTGATATAAGTTAAATCGATAGTTTGAGTCATTTAAAAAACGTGTTTCGTAACAGTACAATTAAACAGCGTGAATAAATAAATATTATTTAGGTGTTTTATTGATTTTATTTTTAATAATTAAATTAGAACAAAAAAATATTTTTTAAAAATTGCACTTACAGTTTTGAAGTTTTTTTACAAGTGAAAATTTTTTTTTTATTTTTTTGTAATCATTTTTTTAATAAAAAAAATTCTAAAAATTTTTATATGTCAGCTAACTTAATTTTCATAATAATTAAAATATTTTATAACGATCGATTGTAAACTATTGATACTTTGCAGCTTCAAAATTAGTTGATTTAGAAAAATCTTGAATAATATTGAATTAAATTCATATGATAATTAATAATTTTATATTTATACGGTATAGCTTAATTTTTACCATAATAAAACCTATTTGATTGTTTTTAACATTTTTGTATTTTTTTTTTCTTTAAAAATTTTTTTTATTATATGCCAAAGAAGTATAACTTCTGACGCGTGTACATAAGTACACGAACCATTTTTTTTTACAAATTGATGTTGAAATAATATTAATGTTTCTATTATCAGATAAATTTACGAAGAACGTAAGTCAACTTTATTAACTTACAGAAAACAGAACCTTTCTATTTTTTTATAATCGATTGTTACTTGGTCGAAATTGCAACATTGTAGTTGAAGGCATTTAATAATTAAAAAATGTTAGAAAAAAATATAGTAATTTTTATTATATTTATTGTATTAATCGACTATTATTTGTAGTTGTTGATATTATCACTGATTTTTTTATCATTACAATTTTAACTATTGCCGTTATTATTACAATTCCTATTGCATTTTTCCACGATTATAATTAGGAACCGTTAAATTTTTTCATGAATTCTTTCCGATTTACAAAGTGGAAATGAAAAATTCAATTTTTACAATCGATTGCTATTAAGATGTTGCAACTTTAAAGTTTTTCCCATAACAAACGTTTTTTTTTTCAAGCCGATATTGTTAATTCGATAATCGATTTTTTCGTTCGATTGTTGCAAAACTATTCTAAATTTTAAATGGTACTTATTATTTCAGTCAACCATTTTGCAAGCGAAAACTTCTGACTACCTCTCGCCACCTAGCGGCTACCGTAGAACTAATCAGTAAAATTTTTCTAGTGTAATAGTAAAAAAGACTTAAAAAAAAAAAAATTCCCAACTGTTATAATCGTCTGTAAATTGTTCTATCTTAATAATTTTTTATTTTTTCCATATTCTAGGTAATTTATTAGGCCCACAGTAAGACAAGCAATCGTCAATCCAAATATCAAAATGACACTAGCATTAAAACAGTGATAAATAACACACACGACTGCTCCAACTGCCATAAAAATGGAGGTAATTATTAGAAGATAAATAATTTTTTGAACCAATGGAATTGATTGAAAATTTTCATTCCGGCTTGTAGTATTCGGTCGAGCAATGAATCGATCTCGTCGGCTAATTATATTACTCCTCGCGGAAATTTGTCGTATAATCGAAGCATCGTCATTTTTGAAACACATATCCTTATGATTCTTCGAAAAATTAAGTAAATTTATCCTTCTAATATATAAGCGCAAAAATTAAAAAAAAAATAATTTTCTGTAATGAACAGCATAAATTTTTTGTTAAAGAACTAATAAACGTTCAGCGATGTTATTTTCAATATAAATTCCAAAGTTTAAAGTAAATTACCATTTGATACAAGACTAACATTGCACGAACCTCAGTAACCGCGAAATGGACCGTAAATTAAGCAATTAGTTAATGATATTCTCATGTGGATCGTATTTTACGTTAACGTCCGGTTATGCATTTAATGTCGGTGCTACATCAGCCGATTGTGCTCTCAGGTCAACACATAGATACATAGATACGAAGATACATGCACGAACACGTAAGCCCCTCATAATAATACCTATCGCGGATCATGGACGCTTACAACTGAATAACTTAGAATAGAGGACCACTGGTTGATAACTTGAGGTCTTTAACACCGGGTGTAATTCATCGGCAGTTGATAAGAAACTGATGATCTAATCAAGAATGACTCATTATCTATTGTTATGTTTTATAAGAAGACAGTATTAAAATTTAAATACATTTTTTCAATAGTCCTTCCTGATCAATTGTTTTATTTTATTGGTTTTATGGTACTGATGATGACAGAGCTGGCTCTACTGAAGATATCTTGGAAACTAAGTGTCGGAAAGTTGTGAGGCACAAACAAAAGTTGTAGAGGAAGGTTAGAGCTTCAATTTGAACCGTCTAACGCTCTGGAATTATGATTTGGTCAAGAGTTATGGGGATAATACCACAAAATTGAACTTTCTGGTTTGCTAACACTCGGATTTTTGATGAATTATTTTATTTGTGCTTTGATAATTAGATAGTTGATTAATTAAACATAAAGATAATATTGAAATTTTCTAAGGAACAGAGCTTGAAGAAGTACATTTTTTCAATAGTCCTTTCCGATCAATTGTTTTCAATGTATCCAAAAAAATAATTTAGAAAAATAAACCGACACGCGCTCTGGATCAAATAAATCCGTGTGTGTCTTCAGGTATTTCAATAATTAACCAACAGAATATAATCGATCTAAATAAATGGGTTGATCTGGAAGCGTGTCACATCGATACAGTCTGGTTGTCAATGGCAGTACAGTCGACAGCATGCTCCTGCAGTTGTAGACTGTAAAGTACACCGGAGGTTCACTCTGTCTCTTTCTCACACCCAGCTTACTTACACACTCCCTCGCTCTTACTGTCAAAAGTTTCCTGGTCAACATCCTAATTTTTGCAGCTTACATCGTAGAATTACAGAGGCGGCGCTGTTGTTGCTTTATTCAAAAGTAAATATCACGGATAAGTGCAAGGCTGAGGCTTATGAGTTTACATTTTTTCTTTGTTATTTTTCCGATAAATCGAAATTTTTACAGCAGATACAGACCAATGTTAAAATTACGTTGTGAAAAATTTTACGTGGTAAATTTTGAAGTATCTAGTTGTCAGGTTACTATTAGAAAATTCTATGCAAAAAATATTTTTTTTTCAATTGTATGTAATCGTGTATAAAATATATCGAATCAAAATTATAAAATTTTTTAAATTGCAATTTCAATTTTGTTTTAGCCTTTTTAAATTGTCACAATAGTAGTCACAATAGCAATCCATAAACTTCTTTTACTTCTCAAATGATTTTTTCCCAATCGACAGTACGAGGTAAGTAAGGACAAGGGTTATGGAAGAGAGTCCGGTAACTAAGATCGCACCGCCTATCCCAGAATCTGGGTAATATGCGTGGATCACTAAGTACAAGATAATCATTAAAGTTATAACGACTATCCACCAAATAGCCTTTTTTACAACTGCCACAAACTTCGGCTCTTGAGTTTCTGATTCATCGACTCCTAATTCATCAAGTGGCTTCTTCGTAACATTTTCCCGCGAAATTTGTCGCAGATTTTGAAGTCTGTTTCTTCTTTCACTCATAATCGTTGGTTATAACTTTTTTGGCAAATTGCGAAAAGTAAGATTTTTTTGTCTTCTAATATAAGTAATAAAAAAAAAAAAATTATTTTTTAAGAATATATTTATCATTTTTTGAAAACTAATTCGGCAAAAAATTTAAATGGTTTTTTTTTTGCGTAACTCTACACTAAATAAAAAAAAATTCTGGTACTGTAGTCATCTATTAGATGGCTATTGAAGTGTTCTGATAGATGGCTAGAATAGCTATACTACATTTTTCAACGTTCTTCTTACAGCGCCCTCTTACCGGACAAAACATTCCTTTCCCCGCCAAATCAAGTGACACGTGTTGTTGTTTATGCTGATGATTAATTTAAAAGAAATAACTTTTGGATTTTAATCTAACAGATAATTAAGTAGAAATAACTACTATACACGGAAAAAAATCCTATGAAAAATTACGATGTTAACATCGTAATCCAAGACTAGACTTTCAGTATGTTGATTTTTACGATGCTGCCGTCTACAGAATACAATTTGAATTGTTGAAAATTACGATGTTATTTAGTAATTTTTTTTTCCGTAAGAGCAAGTGAATAAGGACGCATACTATATGTTTTAATAAAAAAGAGACAGAGTCCAGTAGTTTGCGACGCCACCACCGAAAGATGACCAACTACTGTATGGAGAGTCTTATTATGTGACTGAACAGAAAGTATAGATATTCTCTCTGATGGCGTAAGGGGATAAACCTTGGGCCTGTGACGGAGAGGATACCAGGTTTGATTCCTCGGTGACACAGGATTATTTTTTCGGTGAACTAAACTTCTTTTTCATTTTAGTGATAAAAATTTACGATGTTGCATCGTATAAAATATAATGTTTGAGTTCTGTTCCGGTACTACAATGTTTTATACTAAAAATTACGATGTTACCATCGTAATTTTTCATAGGATTTTCTCTCCGTGTAGCAATGCAGCATTACTCTAAAATATTTTCACTTTCGTGTAAGCTTTAAAAAATAATTATTTTTTTCAGAATAGTAATCAATATTCAAATGTTTCTGTTTCTCAATAACTCGAAAATCACTGCAGTGAATGCAAAACCTCCTCCCGCAGCCAAGATCGACCACCCGACCGATTCGGTAAGATAGTAAACCAAGAACCCGACGAGCGCATAAATTAACATAACCGAAAGGACAATCATCAGAGGAATCCAATTCTGGGGCGTTGATTGTAGCGTCGATAGTTCTTGGAGCTTATAAGCTCTTGCTTCTCCTATCTCATTTTCCGGAAGTACTAATCGCGAACTTGTAGAATTATTTCTTGCCAAGGCCATGGTCGCTTGTAATTTTTTGGAAAGATGCGCACGTAAAATTTCTTATCTTCTAATAAAAGCTGTTATATTTATAAAAAAAAATTAAAAATTGTTCAAAAGAACGAACTTATTAAAAACAATAGAGTACTGGCAGTAAATTCCTTACAATCAGCAGCAATGGAGAAAAAAAGAGACGATTTTAAAATGAGCGTTATTGTATTGTGGTATTTCCGTTAAAAAAATGACTCCTTATACAGCGACATTATTTCCCATGATAAATAATATAATATCCACTCAGATCTTTCTATAAGCAACAATATAATAGAAAATGATAAATACATGCTTGAAAACGTATTTTATAATGTACTAGTTATTACTTTTCTTCGAGTTTCCCACAGAAGTCACGATCTGTAGTCGCGGATCATAGCTAATACATACTTATAGACATACACACTCACGGACTCTTACACACGCGCGGGCTTTATGTGCCCGCGTATACACTAAATAACGTATAAATTAACGGTTTGGATCTACACGCGATTGTGTATAATGCGTGACGTATTTTTTACATCTCGTAAGAAATTACCAATAAAAGAATACATTTTATTTTATTTTATTGCAAATTAACTACTGGGAATCTTGGATTTTTCATGGGCTAGTTAGTTCATTTCTTAGATTTATTCGAATTACTTTTTTTGGGTCACGTTTCATAATTTTTGCAATTAAAAAAATTCTATCATTTTGATTAGAGTAATTTTATACACGATTGCATACAATTGAAAAAAAAATTTTTTGCATAGAATTTTATAATAGTAACCTGACAACTAAATATTTCAAAATTTACCACGTAAAATTTTTCACAACGTAATTTTAACTTTGGTCTGTATCTGCTGTAAAAATTTCGATTTATCGGAAAAATAACAAAGAAAAAATGTAAACTCATAAGCCGTAGCCTTGCACTTATCCGTGACATTTACTTTTGAATAAAGCAACAACAGCGCCGCCTCTGTGATTCTACGATGTAAGCTGCAAAAATTAGGATGTTGACCAGGAAACTTTTGACAGTAAGAGCAAGGGAGTGTGTAAGTAAGCTGGGTGTGAGAAAGAGACAGAGCGAGCCTCCGGTGTACTTTACAGTCTACAACTCCAGGAGCATGCTGTCGACTGTACTGCCATTGACAACGAGACTGTATCGATGTGACACGCTTCCAGATCAACCCATTTATTTAGATCGATTATATTCTGTTGGTTAATTATTGAAATACCTGAAGACACACACGGATTTATTGGATCCAGAGCGTGTGTCGGTTTATTTTTCTAAATTATTTTTTTGGTTACATTGAAAACAATTGATCGGAAAGGACTATTGAAAAAATGTACTTCTTCAAGCTCTGTTCCTTAGAAAATTTTAATATTATCTTTATGTTTAATTAATCAACTATCTAATTATCAAAGAACAAATAAAATAATTCATCAAAAATCCGAGTATGAGCAAACCAGAAAGTTCAGTTTTGTGGTATTATCCCCATAACTCTTGACCAAATCATAATTTCAGAGCGTTAGACGGCTCAAATTGAAGCTCTAACCTTCCTTTACAACTTTTGTTTGTGCTTCACTAACTTCCGACACTTAGTTTCCAAGATATCTTCAATAGAGCCAGCTCCGTCATCATCAGTACCAAAAAACCAATAAAATAAAACAATTGATCGGGAAGGCCTATTGAAAAAATGTATTTAAATTTCAATACTGTCTTCATTACCACTTATTTATAAAACATAACAATTGATAAAGAGTCACTCTTGATTAGATCATCAGTTGAGAAAATGTACTTTTACAAGCTCTGTTCCTTAAAAAATTTAAATATTGTCTTTATTAGGTTCAATTGGTCAAGTGTCTAATTATTAAATTTCTTACAAGACTTGAAGAAGTTTTCAAGTGTAACCGAATCAAAGTATCTAATCATTGGTCCCACCAAATATTTTGATTGGTCACTTACCTCCCAATTAAACGGTTTATAATTGCCAACGACGTACCAGAGATCAAGTATCTGGTGTCCGATTGTAATCCGGTAAGTAAACGGCAGGGGGCATGTTATCAAAGTGATTACCTGAGGCTTCTGGGGTTGGAGAAAGAGAGAGAGAGAAAGAGAAGGAGAAGGAACCCCAACTAACGTTGAAACAGAGAAACAAGATTGTCGGAGGGTGAGGAGCTAGCTCGTGGATGCCTAGCCAATATTAAATGACAAAGGCAAAGGAATACCTCAAGCTCAAACGAAGAAGATCGTCCTCGGGTGCGTCCTCTCGACTCGGATCCAGCAGTTCCCTCGCCTCGAGTGCCCGAATTCCGTAGTATCGTTAGAGAATTCACGTGATGCTTTAACTCCCTCGTTTACCCTCACTTCCGGGTCTCTTTCAAACTCAAAATACCCTTTTACATCACGCCGGTAACTTTATAAATATTCCACCGCTAGTTCACCACCAAAATCCGTATCGGCATTCCCCCGAATATTTTAAATAAGACGCTAGGGTTCCCGAGAAATTTAAAGACAAAGGCGAGTTTATTTTCATGGAATTTACTCGAGAATTCCCGGAAAAGCGCTATTGGTGACGGAGAGGGATATCTTTAGTGGAAAAATGAACAATTTTGAAAGTAAGTTCCGAAAGTTTCCGACAGGTGGCGCATGGTCGCGAAAAATTCTCGCTGAAAGAGAGTTAGCTAGAAGGTTTTAAGTTCGAAAGAAGAAAAAATTTATGTGTCTTACAAAGTTTGTCATTTCTGCTGTAATTATTTTTTACATTTATTATTTCTTTTATTTTTCAAGAAAATTTAAATTATTACATATTATCTGTATAACATTATAATATTCGTCAGAAAACTTAAAAGTTTTAATACCGTGGCATAAATCGAAGACATGGCCTAAAATTAGTCAACAGTTATACTATGTCTTAAAAATTTATTTCAACGATTTCTGAGATATTATGTCAATAATATTTTTAAATTAAAAGTTAAATTAGAAAAACCATGATTTAATACTTCAATATCAACTGTTTCTGGCAAGGTTATTAAACGATCGAACTTTATCAAGATGTGTTAACAATTCGAGTGGTCAGTGGTAGTAAAAAAACTTTTTAATTTCTGTTGAATGTGGTCGAGAAAGTTAAAGACAACCTCCGTCTCGTTACTTGGTAAAGTCTTTGAAATCGTATCGATAAATTCAAATAATTAATGTAGAGTGGTCAATTCATTCGGGAATAACGATGATTGAGATAATCAGTAACTACATCCTTTGAAAAAATTTATTCTTATTAATATTTTTAAATAATATTGAAATAACAAGTATGTCGATCAATTTGACAATATTGGATATTTGTAATTATCAAGATAATAAAAAATTATTGCTTTAAAAAATTTCGAATCAAAAACATGTATCTTATTTTAAAAACAGTCCAGTTTAATTTAATATGGCTTATGATTTTGCCTTCAATACTTTCGTTTCATAGTCGTCTTATACTGAGCATATTTTAGATTTCAACACTTTTCATTCCTGCTGTTCAATTGGTATGAATCAACTTCACTTAAATTTTTTATGATAAATAAATATTAAACACAATTTATCTTATCGGAACAATAGTTACTTTTTAATTATATAGCATTTTTTAAAAATAGTACTAAAAACAACCAACAGGTGGCGCAGAGTCGCTAGAATTATTCGCTGCAAGGTAGTTGACTCATTGGTTATACCTTGGAATAAAGGAAAATTCGATGTGTCTTACAAAGTTTTTTCTTTTTAGTTTCTTTTTTAAGTACAAATGTTTTTTCTTCCGAAAATATTAAAAATCACAATCAAAAAAACTAAATAAATTTTGAGATAATCCGAAACGATACAACGCACGTCTCAAAAAATCTAAGAATTTTTCGAGACTTTCATTGTACGTTTAGTATAGTTTCTACAAAAGAGAAATTAATTAATAATATCCATTGAATGATAAATCATTGTAAGCTGCCTTAGATTTAAAAAATCAAACAAAAATTTGAACATGGTCGCATGTCTACTTCAAAATGGCGTTTTATTTAATGAAATGTTAAATTTTTCAGAACAATTTCCAAATCTGTGTTGCAGACAGATAATATCATTCATCATTATATCATGAGTAAGACGAATAATCGCTTCGTTCCAGACCTAAGTCCGAACGATCAAATATTTTTTTAAAACTCGAATTGCAAATTGGCAGCCAGCGTCATATGTAGTGGGACTCTTCATGTGAGTAATACAAAATTTTATAATATTTATTAAATAAATTCAATAATTAACAGATCAAATCATAGCAATGAATTTTATTCCTTGCTGATATTATAAGGTTTTTGTGTCAACCATTTATTGCAAGTGGCTCTGGCAATGTGTCCGTATTTTTTGTCCAAATAATGAATTATAATTCATCGGTTTGAAAATTGTTGACCTCTATCTATCGTAGTTGAGGTTATTTTTGTCAATTGAATTATCCTACAATCAGAAAACATACTTTGATAAAATATCGATAACAACTAAGCAAATTAACTTATGAACTTTTTTAAATAAAAAATCAACATACATTCTTTATAATTCATATTATTAACAAAATAATAAAAATAAATTGCTTGGCAATTTATTCTTCTTCCAATTAATTATTTTTCAATAACTGTAGAAAAATGACAACAAAATAAAATTAATAAAATTTAATAATATTCCTTTTATTCCTGCTATTCCATTACTAAGAGCTAAGCATTACAGTTTTTATTATTAATAACCTTTAAACACAATTTATCTTATCAGTAAGTTGTTACTTTTAAATTATATGGCACTTTTTTAAGAAATAGTACTAAAAATACCCAACAGGTGGCGCAGAGTCGCTAGAATCTCTCGCTGCAAGATAGTTGACTCGTGGGTTATATCTTGTAATAAAGAAAAAATTGGTGTGTCTTACAAAGTTTCTTATATTTAATATCCTTTTTAAACTAAGTAGGAAGATTTTTTTTCAGAATGCTTTATTTTCATCAATTATCTTATAAAATTTAATGCATAATTTAAAAATCGGTGTTTTTTACTAATGGAAGTGTTGAATTAATTCTTAGCCTAAATATCTTACAAAAATTGGAAAATTTAAAGACAACGACAAAAAGAAAAAACAAAGTTAATTACTTACAAGCCTTGTTGAATGATTTTTGGAAATAGATAGATAGATAGATAGATAGATAGATAGATAGATAGATAGATAGATAGATAGATATATTTTATTTGTCCTTAGAGCCGAAGCTCCCTCAAGGCCATCAATAAGCAATACAAGTATACAGTATTAAAATACAATTACAATAGTTCTATAACTTTGAGAGCAAGATTTTAAAGTTAACTAATTCAATAAAGTTACTTAATACAGTAGCTAATTAGTAAATTCATAAACACTCTGAAAATACTTTGAAAGCAAAAATTATAATTATTTAAACAAATATAATGATGATTTTAATTGTCATCAGCTAGAAAAAATGAAAAAGAGGCATTTTGAAATTCAGGAAGACTATCTGTAGTTGTCAACCCAGGTGGCAACGAGTTCCAGATACGTATGCCATGGATTATAAAAGATTGCTCATACATATTGCTATTTGCTCTTGGCAGACGTAAGTAATCTTGTCTAATGTCACCTCTACGCATTGAAACATTAAGATATTGAAGTCCTGGGCCAAACAGCTGCCGATAGTTTAGCCTTATTTCTTTGAAAAACAAACATGCTATGAAGTAGTCTCTTCTCTTACTTAATTTTAGCCACCATAATTTATTATAATACGGGGTTACATGTTCATATCTGGATAATTTAAAAATAAATCTTACACAAGAATTCATTTTTCTTTGTAACCTAAGCAGCAGCTTTTTCGACATGTTAGTAAACGCAGCACAACAATAATCAAAGATCGGGAATATAAGCGTAGTCACTAATTTTACTCGCAATTGTTCATTAAATATTTCATTGTTAATTTTAAGTTGAGCTAACGTTTTCATAGCTTGATTACAAGTCTTTAATACTTGGTGTTCCCAAGAAAGATTATTATCTAAAATGACCCCTAGATACTTAACAGTATTAACATAAGGAATAACGCTATTATCAACCAATATATTCTCTGCATTTATACAAGAATCACTGCTAACTTTATGACCAAGATTGTGGAACAGAGATAGCTGAAGAGTAGGGCTAGAAGATGGGACAAGAAGGGAAGAGACAGCGGCTACCGACGCGCCGGTCCGATTTTTCTGTTATATTTTAAATTGATTTAATTCTGTTCATTTGTTTAAAAACAATGCGTTTAGTATTATTATTAATTACTATTATTGTTGCGAGTATTATTAATGTAACTATGTACATATTGTGTTCAATTTCAAAGTTTGATTAATTACTTAAGTATTATTAGAAACGATTATTTTGTTAAATTAAAAGTATACAGTATTTTGGTTATATTATAATTATAATTAATAATTTCTGTAAGTTTAAATAATTTTAAAAGAAAGAAAATGTTTATTTAGTTAATAATATTAGTGTTACCGAAGGTGAGAATTTATTTTGAAGCCGAGCGAATTAAGCGTGCAAAAGAAAATCATTATAAAAGAATTTAAAAGAATGGGAAATTATTCTAAGTCCCAAGCCGATTTAGTATGGGAACTCGGCGAATGGATATATAATGAAAGAATGACGATTATTATTTTGTGAAAAATAATTTACGTAAGCAAGAATTTTCTAAGTCCCAAGCAAGTTTTAGTATGGGAAATCGTTGTAAGTGGGTTTTTGGGAAAATGATAAAGTCCAAAATTTTATCACGGGAAAGGAAGTCTTGTGACAGAGTGTTATTGTGGTGAATATTCTTCCATCAATAACAACTGAAAGGACATTACCTCGGTTCGTCTTGAACATTGGTAAGTACCTTTTGAACTCTTAGCAAGATTTGACTTCCCTGGATTTTTGACCTTCCGTCAAAACCCCAGTAGGTGATCATACGCCGTGTAGGTGAGGGCGAAGAGGACACTCTCCATTCGCTCTCGGGGTAGAGGTTAGGCCCAGGGGTGACGACTAGTCTCCTGGGGAAGCCGGGTACCAGCTTTGGAGTTTTAGTTCGCGATTTTGACGCTCACGGCGAGTGAGAGTGTGTGTGTAAGAGGTATTATTTTGTAAAGACCAGTTTTGATAGTTCTGATCAAATTTTTGTTACCGACGAAAGGTACGCGTGCGCTTACCGACGTAAGATTATTGTTTTGAAATCGTTTTTTTTGTATTTTCGTTTTGATTAACGACATTTGTTAATCTAGATCTAGTTTTGGGGGTTTTAATATAACCTAAAATTGTATCACGAGTGTTTTGTTTGTAATCTTTTTCATTCGATTTATTTAATTGGATTTGATAAATAAATTGTTTTATTTTGTCTTTAACATAACCTGTTTGACTTTTCGGATTTATTTCTATAGATTTAGTTATATATCTATTATTTACATTTAAATAAGTTTTGTTTTTGGCTTTACTTCGTTATTTTTTTTGTAATTTTGGTGACAGCCCCTTTTATGACCCTGGACTTCGGCGAGCTTCAGATTCGAGCAAGGGGGCGTTTGTGTCGCAGTATCGATAGTTCACTGGTTTAATTATTTTTAAACACCTCAAAATTACCCGTTACAACTTTTAGTCTACTGCCAAAGATGATTGCTTTGGTTTTTGAAGCATTTAACTTCAAGCAATTCAAATCACACCATTTAACAATTTTTTCTATTTCACTGTTCAATAAAGCAATGTTCTCACTGATCTGTACTAAATGACAAGATAGATATATCACAAGATCATCAGCATAAAAGAGGTATTGACAGTTTAAAATTTTTGATAGATCAGAGATATATAAGACAAATAACAACGGGCCAAGAACACTACCTTGAGGAACACCATTTAACACATTTCTCCACGACAAAATATCATTATTGTTCCGAACTGATTGCACTCACTGAGACAAATAAGACCGAATCCATTCAATAGCATTATCAGAGAAGTTCATAGATAATAGTTTTTGTAGTAATCTTTTATGGTTAACTGAATCAAATGCTTTACTGAAATCAAAGAATACAGCTATGGTCACCTTTGACTCATCAATTCCTAGACGAATGTCATCACAAAGTTTAATCAAAGCAGTCTGAGTATTTAGACCTTCCTTAAAAGCCATTTGACGCTCATCAGCATAGTTGTTAGCACTAATTTACTCAACTATTTGGTCATGTACACATCTCTCCAGCGCCTTCGATAAACTTGATAGCAGAAATACTTAGATTGTTTAGGCGTTTATCGTATCGTTTAGTATAATTTCTGAAATAATGCATTTAAAGAACCCATTTGATTCATTTTTAATCGTCGTTTGATCTTGACAGCTCTTTTACTAAAATTTGGGACTGTTCACATTTTTTGGCATTATAAAAGGATTCTGATACTAAAATATTAACATAAGTTTTTAATTTTATGAAGCAATTTCCTCATGAATGTAAAAGAAAATTTCATTTTACATTAATTCAAAAAAATGTTTTTAAAAATATGAATTAAAACAATTGAACACGTGACGGATCAAATTATCAACATAAATTCCAATTTCTCAATCTCTCAAAATTCTTTCTTGCCTTTTTTATCCGACACTTTTTGCTTTTCAGTTAACACTTGTTCGCGTTAATCTTATTTTAAAATCACTTTCATAACTAATGAGCTCAATCTTAAAAAAAGTGATAATTAATCATAGAGTCATATGAATTCACCATTATTTAAAGAGGTAGTTCTGAAAATCTCCAATAGGTGGCGCAGAGCTATTTAAAATTCTTACTGCAAAACACTTGACTGATATGTTTTAAGTTCCAAACAATATAAATTTATGTGTCTTGCAAAATTGGTTATTATCTTTTACTATTCAAAGATAGTTGCATACTTATATTAAAGTAATATTTTATTATTGACTGTCAAAAAGAATTTAAAATCTTGTATTCTCAGAATGTTTAAAACATATTAAAAGAAAAAAAAATTTCCACCTAGACAGTTGAATTTGCTGTAATTTTCTCATCTACGAAATTGAATGAATAAAATAAGAAGTAATAAATAATAAATAAAATTATTACAAAACGATTAGTATCCGGCGATGGTGTTTTATTTAACCGATTTTGAATTATTTCATTTTCAATGATTAACTCTAACAAGAATCGAATAAGTTTTGTTGGAATTTGAATTTCTTGCAAACTTTTATAGTAAATTGTAACTTATAAAAATTTTTACGCTTGGGTGTACAATATCCAGCAAACTTCCTGCCAATTCAGATTATTCCCTGTAGAAACAATTTTATCACATTAATAAGTAATTGAAAATTTTACAATCTTTAAATTTTCTCATAAATTAAGTTTCTTTGTTGCTGTAAGATGGACAGCGGTGATTTAGGTCCAACTCACTTTCCCCCTCCTCGCGCCGTGTTAGTAGCCCTGGGACGGGGTAACAGTGGTGAGTATCATAAAATAAAAAAATTTGCTATTTTCTATCAATTTGTAATATTTTCACAAATTTGATGTATATACATTAGAAATTAACTTTAAATTTCCTCATACATTTTTATCAAGCGTTCTTTGATAACTGCTCAACAATAATGTCGTATAGCTGCTGAATATGTGATCAATATTCTTTATAATTGACTTTGATCCACCGATTCAATTTGACATTCTGAAATAGTTGGTAAACAATTTTAGGTTTCGTTGGAATGCGCTTTTTACTGAAAAATTTGTTTTGTAGAAACAATTTCCGACGAAAATTTTTAAATATCGTTGGACTGCCGCAAATCTTTACAATGACTCTTTTAGTTGCAGCTATATATTAATTAAGCATTTCTATTACATTCTTATTCATCAAGCATAATTTTTTTGAAAGCTTACACGATTTCAATATTGATTTTTTATTTGATTTCTATCATTAATAATCTTCATTACCAAAACTTTAGTAATTTATTGTAAATTTCTAAGTACTCAGAAAAATTTAAGAATTTAGTACCAAAAAACACCAATAGGTAGCGCCGAGTCGCTAGAAATTTCCGCTACAAGATACTTGAGTCAAATGTTATATCTTCCGGCCAATATAAAATTTATATGCCTTTCAAAGTTTGTCATTTCTGCTGTAATTATTTTTAGTACGTATAATTTTTTGCGTTTATTATTTCTTTTTATTTTTCATGGAAAAATTTGTCAATATAGAAATTTGTGACTCATAATATTTAAAAAATCTTAAAACTGAAATTCAGCATTGTGTAAGTCATTTTTCCTTAGCGGATCATTTATTGCATTGCGATCAGGGTTTCTGCCTTTCTTAAATTTTTTGCTCCTGTAATTTCAGGAGAAGTGGAATTGTCAATACTTGGATGGTATGGTCTCTAATCATTGCATAATTATTAAAAAATTAAAAGAAAAATCGAGAGACACGGCAAAAAAATTTATCCACAGTGATATTATATTCTCAATATTTTTTGTTTCAATTTTTCAGGATCCAGCGTCGATGTTATTCAAAAATTAAAACTGAAGGATTGAAGAATCATGATTTGAGAATTGGTATTATGAATCCAGGCAAAGTTTTAATATAAAGTAGAACTCTGTCGTCTTGTGCTAAACTATTCTCCTGGCCAATTCTGATGGTGAAAAAAACCTTTTTTAACGTTTTAAATTTTGCAGACAATGTTGAAGAAACCTACGAACTTGCTGCTGGATAAAGTCTTTAAAATCTTTTCGATAATTTCAAATAATTCATTTGGAGTAGTCAATTCGATTGTAAATAACAATTGCTTTGGTGTGTGACGATTACCCATTATAAATTTCCTGCTGAGTAACATTTAGTGTGAATATTTTAATATCAAGTATTTTAATTAATTTAGCAATAATATATATTTTAGATTTTCAAAATAATAAAAAATTAACATTTTATTGAATGAATTTTGACTTAAACAAATATATCTAGTTTCTAAAACCGTCAAATGTAATTTAATAATATGCCGTTTAATTTAACCTTTGATATTTTAACTTGGTATTAATTTTATACTAAGCATGTTTTTAATCTCCTTGCTTTTCATTCCTGCTATTCTATTGTTAAGAATTAAGTTTACTTAAATTTTAAATGATTAATAAACTTTAAACACAATTTATTTCACAAGTCAATTGTAACTTTTTAAGTATATTGCCCATTTTTAAAAATAGTACCAAAAATAACCAACAGGTGGCGCAGAGTTGCTAGAATCTCTCGCTGCAAGATAGTTGCCTCATTGGTTATAGCTTGGAATAAAAGAAAAATCGATGTGTCTTACAAAGTTTTTTCTTTCTAGTTTCTTTTTTAAGTACAAATGTTTTTTTTCCGAAAATATTAAAAATCACAATCAAAATTGTAAACTGCCTTAGATTTAAAAAACCGAACAAAAATTTGATCGTGCTCGCATATGTCTACTTCAAAATGGCGTTTTATTTAATAAAATGTTGAATTTTTCAGAACAATGTCCAAATTTGTGTTGCAGACAGATAATATCATTCATCATTGTATCAAGAGTAAGAAAAATTATCACTTCGTTCCAGACCTAAGTCCGAACGATTAAATATTTTTTTAAAACTCGAATTGCAAATTGGCAGCCAGTGTCATAGGCAGTGAGACTCTTCTTGTGTGTAATACAAAATTTTATTAAAAAATATGTATTAAATAATTTCAATACTAAACAGATCAAATCATAACAATAAATTTCGTTCCTTGCTGATATTATTATGTTTTTGTATCAACATTTTTGTAAGAGGCTCTGGCAAGTAGTCCGTATTTCTAGTCCAAATAATGAATTATAATTCATCGTTTGAAAATTATTGACCTCTATCTATCGTATTTGTGGTTATTTTTTACAATTGAATTATCCTAAAGTAAGAAAACATACTTTAATAAAATATCGATAACAATTAATTAAATTTGTGAATTTTTTTAAGGAAGAAATCAACATACATTCCTTATTATTCATATTATTAACAATGATATCAAATTTCAATAATTAAAATTTTCATCATTAATCAGCTCAATACCCAAAAAAGTGATAATTAATCAAAGATTGGTATGAGTTTGCTATTTTTTAAAAATATAGTTCTTAAAGTCTCCAATAGGTGGCGCAGAGTCACTTAAAATTCTCACTGCAAGACACTTGACTTATATATTTTAAGTTCTATTTATTAGTCTTACAAAATTGGATATTATCTTTTGCTATTCAAAGATAATTGCATACTTATATGAAAATATTTTTCTATTATTGATTCTCAATAAAAATTTGCAAACATTTTGGTGGAAATGTTGTAAGTCACAGATCTAAAAGAAAAAAAATTGATATAGATATTTTTGTAATTGTACCTTCAATGTTTTCAATTTCGAGATTAATTGAGGAAAATTTCAACCATCAGCTTAAATTGTCCGACAATAGTTCAATACTAGCCATTGATCGGGCCTACTGAAATTTTGTTTTAATTGTTTTAATAATTATTCTTATCATGTATTAAATTATATCTAATATAATTTGGAATTTATAAATAAATTTTCGAAAATTTCTTGCGAAATGTCTGTGGAATCAATTATGGGATCATTTTATAAATTAATGGCTGAAAATTTTCCAATCGATTACTATTGTTATTGTGAGCTAAAGTAGTATGATTAATACTTAATAACAACACTAATAAACTGCAGTATGTTTGGTTGAAATTCGCCATGATTAATTTTAATTCACATATTAAATTTCACATTCTGGAATAGCTCGTAAACAATTTTAAACGTGGCATCAATGCAAAAACTTTTTCAGTTGCAGTTGTAAATATATTAATCATTTTTATTACATTCTTATTCATCAAGCACAATTTTTTTGAGCACTTGGACAATTTTAATATTTATTTTTTATCAATTGAGAAAATTAATTTGTGTACTTTTTTGAGAAATTCATATATATTCCTGATAATTTATATTGTAAAGATAAATATCATACTTAAATGATTGAAATTTTCGTCATCAATTAGCTCAATTCTAAAAAAAGTGATAAATAATCAGAGAGCTATGCGAGTTAAGTTTACTTAAATTTTTTATGATTAATAAACATTGAACAAAATTTATCTAATTAGTCAATTGCTAATTTCTAATTAGATAGCACATTTTTTATAATAGTACTCGAAATAGCCAACAAGTGGCGCAGAGTCGCTAGGATCTCTCGCTGCAAGATAGTTGACTCTTGTGTTATACCTTGTAATAAATCCGGAAAAATCGGTGTGTCTTACATAGTTTTTTACTTTTAGTATCTTTTTTAATAACGAATATTTTCTTACAAAATAATTTACTTTTTCTATTTTTCTTATAAATATTTAATAATGTTGGAAATCACCTTTAGAAAAAAAAATTTCCAGAAATGAAAAAGTCTTTTTCTTTTTTAATTTACTGTTGAATTCCCACAACAGTTTACCAATTTTCGAATTTGATTTTTCGAATTTTAAATATTTAATTTATTATCAGTACAGTAGATATAAAATTTTGTCTTTCTATCTGGGTAAAATTAAAAATTTTTTGATAAATAAAATATACATTGAAATAATTTAATAAGTGACAGATTAAATTAAAATAATAAATTTCAGACTCCATGCTGCTAGGAATTTGTTTCACAATCCATGGTTCTATGGGATGTTCTTTGTTTCTAATCAAAGTAATTAGTTGTGGTTCATTTGTTTGAAATCATTAAAATACCAAGTTCCTCTGGTTATTTTATCAATTTACTTATTCTGGAATCGGAAAACGATTTGTATAAGATATTTGGAACAATTGAGCAAATTAATTCGCATACTGTTTGAAATAAGAAATTAACATACGTTTTTATAATTTATATTGTTAAAAATAATATCAAACTTGAATGATTAAAATTTTCATCATTAATCAGTTCAATTCTAAAGAAAGTAAAAGTTAATCAAAATAATGAGAATTCTTTATTATTTCAAAAGATAGTCCTGAAAGTCTCCAATAGGTGGCGCATAGTCAATTAACATTCTCACTGCAAGACACTTGACTCATATGTTTTGAGTTCTATTTATTTGTCTCAAAAAATTGGGTATCATTTTTTACTATTCAAAGACAATTGCATACTTATATTAAAGTGCTTTTCTATTTTTTGATTTTTTGAATAAAAATTTGAAAATATTCTGTTGGAAACGTTGGGTTGAATTTTAAAAAGAAAAAAAATTTATACGAATTATCCGGAGTTAATAAGGTTATGCAACCGGATTTAGCCAATCGAAATTTCATAGGTAGTGGATGTTCTAGTGCCCATCCTTATTATGAATTAAATTCCATCTAATATAATTTTAATTTTCAGTAATATTTTGAAATAAATTGAGAATTCGCACTTATTGAGAAAAAACTTTTTGCGAATTTCCTTCTAGCACCAATTGATTCCAGTAAAATTTATTTTTTATGAAATAATAAGTAGTTGGAAATTTTCTGTAACCTAAAGTGTCGACGTTACGTCTTTGACTGAATTTTAATCTTTAAAAAAGAAAATAGTATGCTTACTTTTTCAACTACCGCATTTTACTTGTATTGTGATGAATATTTTAGAAATAATTTTGAGAATTTTATATTATTTAGTAAAAAAATACAAAAAATCTTTTCAAAATTTATTTCCGAAGAATTTCCGACGCTCAACTAATAAAAAAATTCAAAGTTCAATTTTCTTAAAATTTGCTCATGACTGAATAAATTTGAATATATTGACTAATAAAAAATTTATTCATTCACTCTTCATTCTCTCTCTAGAACTACTTAATTGTTGGGTGCCAATGTAACGAATAAACATTCTTCTTTTAAGTTAAAAGTTATTTAAAGACTACTTAAAAATAATAACTACAGAACTTCTAAATCTTTGGTAAGTATTCTTTATGCTTGATTTGAATCCACATTTTCAAATTTCCATTCTGAAATAATTAGTAAACAATTTTGAATGTGCCATCAATACTATAACTCTTTCGATTGCAGTTGTATGGTATTAAAGGTTTCTGTTGAATTCTTATTCATGGAGTATGATTTCTTTAAGCGTTTAAAAGATTTTAATACTTATTTTTTATCAAAAAAAAGTATGACTAAATCTTATTTTTATCATTAATAACTTTTATTACTAAAACTTGAATAAATTTTTGTAAGTTTTTAAGTACTCAGTTAAATTTAGGAACATAGTACCAAAAAACACCAACGTACTTAGTTGCTAGAAATTTCCGCTGCAAGATACTTGAGTCAGATATTATATCCTCCGGCCAATATAAAATTTATGTGTCTTACAAAGTTTGTCATTTTTGCTGTAATTATTTTAAGTATTAATGATTATTTACATTCATCATTTCTGTTTTTTTCTAAGGAAATTTAGAGAATTATTGTTTGTAACTCATAGTATTAGAAAAATCTTGAAACTGAAATTTAGCATTGTTTTAGTCAGTTTTTCAATAATTTGATGTTTAATTAATGAAAAAAACCTATTTATCGATAATATTCGTTCTCTCCTGATTGTGGTAGAGGGTAAGATCAATTTCAAAATACTTGCGTGCCGTTGTCTCGACTCGATGCATAATTGATCAAAAAGTTATCAGTGAAATCGGAAGACACGGCCAAAAATTTCAGCAGCAATGATGATTATGGCAATAAGGTTTTTGACAACAAGCTTACTGTACAATACGTCGAAATTATTCAGAAATAAAGATGTACGGTAAAGTCTTTAAAATCTCTTGAATCGATCCAAATAATTAATTGGAATGGTTAAATTTATGGTGAATAACAATTATGTTGATGCGATGTATGAGATTATTGAAAATTTCTAATTTTTCTACTATGTTTGCAATAAATTTTGACTTAAAAAAATTTAATTTATTTTCGAAACCGTTGTTTAATTTAGAAGCTTGCTTTTTAAGTTGGCCTTTGATACTTCCACTTGATAGTAATTTCATACTGAGCATATTTTTAATCCCCTTACTTTTCATTCCTGCAATTTTTATAATTATTAAAAATTAAGTTTACTTAAATTTTTTATGACTAATAAGCTTTGAACACAATTTATCTTACAAGTTAATTGTTATTCTTTAATTATATAGCACTTTTTTAAAAAATAGTACTGAAAATAACCAACAGGTGGCGCAGAGTCGCTAGAGTCTCTCGCTGCTAGATAGTTGACTCTTAGGTTATACCTTGTAATAAAAAAATAATTAATGTGTCTTACAAAGCTTGTTTTTTAAGTAAGGACATTTTTTCGTAAGTAAGGACATTTTTAAGTAAGGACAGTAGCAAAAAAATTGGTTATATTAGAAGAATAAATTTCAGCCCGTGGATCGTTCTGAATTTTTTTTAAGTCCCTTCTATTCGACCCTTTCTTTATGACATTGGTGTTTTGTGTTTAAAAATCATTAAAATTCCAAATTCCTCAGTTCATTTTTTTCTATTTACTTATTTTTAAATTAGGAAATGCATGACTTTGATAAACTACTTTATATAATTCAATTATTACATAACTTTACCTAAAAAATTAATTAGCTTAAATTTTATACAAATTAATTGGTATACTTTTTTAAACAAGAAAGTAACGTACCTTCCTTCTAATTTATATTGTAAAGAATAAATATCAATTTTAAATAATTAAAATTTTCATTATCAATCAGCTTAATTCTAAAAAGAGTGATAATTAATCATTGTAATATAAATTCGCCATTGTTTAAAAATATAGTTCTGAAAGTCTCCAATAGGTGGCGCAAAGTCACTTAAATTTCTCACTGTTAAACACTTGACTCGTATGTTATAGGTTCTAAACAATAAAAAATTATATGTTTTGCAAAATTGGTTATTATCTTTTACTATTCAAAGACAATTTCAAAGACATACTCCTATATTAAAGTAATTTTCTATTATTAATCGTCAACAAAAATTCTTAAGTCAAAGAAACATTCTTTTAAGTATTATTCTTAAAGTTATGTAAGTAAAAGAAAAAAATATTTCGTTATGAGCGGTTAGAATTGCTTTCGGTTTTTTGACTTCAGGTTTATCCAATAAAATTGTAATCAGCGGAAATTTTAGAGTCATGGTGTTTGTTTAGAATATTGAACGGATGTAACATTGTGAAGTATGGGTTGAAATTTTTTTTAATGATTAACCTTATAAATAAATAAATATCATTTAATATAATTTCAATTCATCGTAAACTCTAATAGTCTAAATGTGATTTGTAAAAATTTTTAAATGGAAAATATTTAATCATAAAATTTAATTTCAAATTGTAACTCGAATATTTATCATTTGCTATTTTGAAAAAAATACTCGTTTAGAAAATTCAAAAATCTAGACGAGTATTTTTTCAAAACTAAAAAAAAAATTTTTTTTTTCAAGTTACAGGTCTTTTTATTTTTAAAATGGCGGCTGTCGGCTAACTTCAGGGTCATTCGCTTAAGTATTCTTGAAGTTATGTAATTAAAAGAAAAAAATATCCAACAAATATCCAGCCTGTCAATTTTCCTTTCGATTTTTTGACTTCAGGTTTATCCAATAAAATTATCATTTTGAGGCCATGGTGTTAGTTTAGAATAATGGACGTATGTAACGTTGAGAATTATTTTCAAATTGTTTTTTAATGATTAATTTTATCACGATATAAATGATATTTAATGTGATTTCGATTCATTGTAAACTCTAATGGTCAAATGTAATATATAGAAATTTTAAATATTTGTTGAAAATTGTTCCGCAAACTTCTCACTAGCTCCAATTGTTTCCTGCGGAAACAATTCTATACACATTAAAAAGAAATTAAAAAAGTTATCTGATACTTTTGTAAGTGATGTTTTGGTTAGGAATGTGATGGTTACTTAGCAATATAATTTTTTTATGATTAAATGTTTTATAATAATTTCAAGATTGAATTTAATCTACATATTTAATTTCACATTCTTGGATAGTTGGTAAACAATCTTAATGGTCCGTCAATGTAAAATTCTACTAAAAAATTTCTTCGAAGGTGTTAATATTCCCCGAAAATTTGAAAATATCTCTTGAAAACAACAAATCTATACAATGACACTTTCAGTCGCGGCTATAAATGTTTCAAGAATGTCTGTCGCATTCTTATTTATCAAATATATTTTTTTGAAAACTTAAGTAATATTAATACTTATTTTTTATCAGAAAAAAAGTAGAATTAAATATGATTTCTATCATTAATAACCTTTATTACTAAAACTTTAGTAATTAATAGTAAATTTCTAAGTACTCAGCGAAATTTAGGAAATAAGTACCGAAAAGCACCAATAGGTGGCGCCGAGTCGCTAGAAATTTTCGCTGCAAGATACTTGAGTCAGATATTATATCTTCCAAACAAAATCTAATTTATATATCTTACAAAGTTTGTCATTTTTAATCATTTCTCAACAAATAATGATATTTAAATCAGGTACTTAATTTTTTTTTTAGTTTTATTGTCATACTTTTCAATTAAGAGACAAATTCGAAGATTTTTAAAAGTTTTTCATTTTTTGAGTCCAATTTTGAATATTTTTCTTAATTATTTTCGAGTTAAAGCAGATTCTTTAATTTGGTTTTTTCTTAACTGCCTAAAAGATTTTAATACTTATTTTTCATCGAAAAAAAAGTAAAATCAAATCTGATTTCTATCATTAATAATCTTTATTACAAAAACTTCTGTAATTTGTAATTTTTTCTTATTGACAATTTATGAATTGATTGTCGATCGATAATATGATGGCTACTTAACAATGACACTCAGTAATTAATAAATGTCTTATTAATAGTTTCAAGATTGATTATAATTTAGACATCCACTTTGACATTCTTAGATACTTGGTGAACAATCTTGAAGTTCCATCCATGTATAGTTCTGCTAAAAATTTTCGTCCCAGTTGTCAGTCTTTCTCGAAAATTTGAAAATATCTTTTGAAAATAACAAATTATTACAATGACACTTTTAGTCGCGGCTATAAATGTTTCAAGAATGTCTGTCGCATTCTTATTTATCAAATATATTTTTTTGAAAACTTAAGTAATATTAATACTTATTTTTTATCAGAAAAAAAGTAGAATTAAATCTGATTTCTATCATTTATAATATTTATAACTAAAACTTTAATAATTTATTGTAAATTTCTAAGTACTCAGCGAAATTTAGAAAATTAGTACCGAAAACCGCCAACAGGTGGCGCCGAGTTACTCGAAATTTCCGCTGCAAGATACTTGAATCAGAGATTATATCTTCCGGACAAAATAAAATTTATGTTTTACAAAGTTTGTCATTTTTGCTGTAATTATTTTAAGTATTAATGATTATTTACATTTATTATTTGATTTTTTTTAAGGAAATTTAGAGAATTGTTCTTTGTAACTCGGAACATTAGAAAAATCTTGAAACTGAAATTTAGTATGGATTAGTCAGTTTCCCATCAGTTTGCTGTTTAATTAATGAAAAAGACCTATTTATCGATAATATTCGTTTTCTCCTAATTGTGGTAGGAGGTAAGATCAATTTTGAAGCATTGCGAGTAACCTTACTGTTGTCTCCAATCAATGCATAATTTATTGAAAAATTAACAGTAAACTCGAGAGAAACGGCCAAATATTTCATTGACAAAATAATTATGGTGTCAATAAGTTTTTTTTTGACAATCTTACTGTAAAATCCACCGATATTATTCAAAAATAAAAACTAAAGGATTGAAAAATTATTATTCCGTAATCGAAATCAATTTTCCAGGCAGAAAGTTTGGATGAACTGGGATTCTTTAGTGCTGGGTAAAAAAATTTCACTGCTTGGCTATTTTTCTTTGATAACCGTAGAAAAATTACAACAGAATGAAATTTACTAACAAAAAAAGACCGTCAAATTTAATTTAATAATCTGAACTTTGATATTTTAACTTGGTAGCAATTTTATACCAATTATATTTTTAACTTCACCTTACTTTTTATTTCTGCTATTCAATTACTAAGAGCTAAGCTTACTTACATTTTTTATGATTAGTAAACTTTTAACACAATTTATCTTATCAGTCAATTGTTACTTTTAAATTATATGGCACTTTTTTGAATAATAGTACTAAAAATATCCAACAGGTGGCGCAGAGTCGCTAGAATCTCTCGCTGCAAGATAGTTGACTTATAGGTTATACCTTGTAATAAAGAAGAAATTGGTGTGTCTTACTAAGTTTTTCATATTTAATATCTTTTTTAAACTAAGTAGGAAGATTTTTTTTCAGAATACTTTATGTTTATCGATTATTTTATAAAATTTAAGACATAATTTGAAAATCGGCGTTTTTTTTACTAGTGAAAGTGTTTAATTAATTCTTAGCTTAAATATCTTACAAAAAATTCGAAAATTTTAAGACAACGACAAATAAAAAAAAAACCAAGTTAATTAACACAAGCCTTGTTGAATGATTTTTGGAAATACTTAGATTGTTCAGGCGTTTACCGTATCGTTTAGTACAATTTTCTACAAAAATGCATTCAAAGATTCTTACCCATTTGATTAATTGTATACTGCCTCAGGCATCAATAATCGGACAGTAAATTTTTTTAGAATCATCGTTTGACTTCGACAGCTCTTTTATTAATATTGTGGGCCTGTTCACATTTTTTGGCATTACAGCAGGATTCTGATACCAAAATATTAACAAACGTTTTTAATTTTTTGAAGTAATTTCTTGATAAAAGTAAACAGAAAATTTCATATTACATTAGTTCAAAAAAATGTTGTGCGTCATATTGTGTATTTCAATTTTTTTAAAGTCCTAGTAAATAGATTTTACGAATTTAATTAAAAGTAAAATATTTTGCAACGGCGCATACTGAATACGTTCCAAAATTGTTTTTTTAATTTTTAAATTTACAACAAAATTTTTTTTAATTTCCGAAAATCATAAACAATCATATCGGTTACACGGAAAGAGCAAGATGACACTGGATACCATCTCAGATTATACTCAGTGACATCTGAGGTAAAAAAATTTCAGATGTTAGCTAGTATAATCCAGATTATACTGAATAATATCTGGATTATACTCATTGTAATCTGGATCATACTCATTGTTATCTGGATTATACTAGTTACTATCTGAAATTTTTTTTCACTCAGTATTATCTGGGATTATATCCAGTATAATCTTGTTCTTTCCGTGTACTTGGATTTTTTAATTTTTTTATTTTATATCTTTTTGTAAAGAAAAAAACTAATTTTCTTTTCTTAATGAAACTTTACTAATTTATTATAAGTTTCTAAGTAAGCAAAAAAATTGAGGACTGTAGTACCAAATAACAACAATAGGTGGCGCCGAGTCACTAGAAATTTCCGCTGCAAGATACTTGAGTCAGATGTTATATCTTCCCGCCAATATAAAATTTATGTGTCTTACAAAGTATGTTATTTCTGCTGTAATTATTTTAAGTATGAATAATTTTTTTCACTTATTATTTCTTTTATTTTTTAAGGAAATTTAGAGAATTGTAATTTGTAACTCATAAAATTTAAGTATCTTAAAACTGAAATTACGGAACTTTTTATTTTCTTCTCATAGTCGGTAGAGGGTTAAATCAAATTCAATGTATCATCTTCGATCGTTGCATAATAAATATGCCGAATAATAAATACGCCCGAAAAATTTTGCACAAAAGATGAATAAATAATCATGATTTTGTAACGAAGTTAACGTAACTTATTGAAACAAAGTTATTTCTAATGCTGATAATGTTCTGCTGGTGAAGAAAAAACATTCTGGCAACTCTGCGGGATCATCAGAGAAAGTTATCGACGACCTCCGACTTGCTGCTCGATAAAGTCTTTGAAATCTTTTTGATAAATTCAACTAAATAATTTGAATTCGTCAAATTGTTAGTAAATAACAATCGTTTGGGTGTAAGATGGCACATTACAAATTTTCTACTGATGTTATTTTTGGTATGAATATTTTTAAGTAACGAGCACATGTCACGCAGCAATAATTATTTAGCCAGATTTTCAAAGTAATAAAAAATGACTACTTTTTTAAATTAATTTTGACTTAAAAAAATATATTTCATTTTTGAAACCTTCAAATTAAAAGTATACATTTCAGTTTGGCCTTTAATACTTTCACTTGATAGTAATTTTATACTGAGCATATTTTTGACTTAAATTTTCATTCCTGGTATTCAATTATTAAGAATTAAGTTTGCATAAAGTTTTTATGACTAATAAACTTCAAACACCATTTATCATATCAGTCAACTGTTACTTTTTAATTATATAGCACTTTTTAAAGAAATAGTACCTAAAATGACCAACAGGTGGCGCAGAGTCGCTAGAATCTTTCGCTGCAAGATAGTTGACTCGTAGGTTATACCTTGTAATAAAAAATAAATCGATGTATCTATAAAACTTGTTTTTTTAGTATTCTTTTAAGTAAGAATGGTTTACTTTTTATTAATTATCATAGAAAAATTAGAAAATGTTAAAAATCACTATTAAAAAAAGAAAATAACTTATCAAATTTTTCTTTCATTTTTTTAGACGTTTGTTGTATTATTTTGTATAATTTTAATAAAAGTGAAATTAATAAATATAACAATAAATTAATAAAATAAAGTTCGTCAGTTCTGCTTTAATTATTTTGTATGTATAAGGTTTTACAATTTTATTATTATTCCTTTTAAGTTTTTATTATCGATTTTTATTATCATTCTCCTCTCGGAATTGTCTACGAATCAGAGCAGTTAAATAGTTAAATAACATTCGTTTCGATTTATCGCACGAGAACACAGAATACACTAACAAAAAATCGAAAGACGACCAAAAAATTTCCTGATCTTCCGATTTCGATTCTAAACTTATTTTCGTAAGGCGGAGGACGTTTCTATTATATAAAATATATGAATTGAAAAATCATGATTTGTTGGACAGATGCAAACATTTCAGGCAAGTTTGTTAAAGTTAAAATTGAATCGCCGGCAATTTGCGTTGATTCATCTTTTTTAGGGGTAATATTTTTTTCGATCGAACATAAGTCATTTTTCATATTCTGTCAAATTTCCAAAAGAAATTAAAAACTCTTCCTATCTTGTTGCTTCGTTGTGGTCTTTGAAATCTTTTGGATCAATTCAAGTAATTAATTTGTTACTGTCAAATCGTTAATTAACAGATAATTCTTTTGGTGTGCGATTAATTTTTTGAACTTTTGTAAAGAATTTTGTTTTCATTCAATTTTTGATAATAGCACTTGAATAGCAAGTATTTAAATCAGTATAGCAGTAATGGATATTTTAAATTTTCAAAATCATAAAAAATTACTATTTTTTGAAATGAATTTCGACTCAAAAAATGTCTTTTATTTTCAAAACCATTTAGTTAAATTCAATAATATGTATTCAATATAAACTTTGATACTTTCACCTAATGATAATTTTATACCAAGCATATTTTTGACATCAATTAATTTTCATTTCTGCTATTCAATTATTGAGAATTAAGTTTGCTTTAATTTTTTATGACTAATAAATTTTAAACTTATCAGTCAATTATTACTTTCTAATTATATTGCACATTTTAAAAAATAGTACCAAAAATAACCAACAGGTGGCACAGAGTCGCTAGAATCTCTCGCTGCAAGATAGTTGACTCATGGATTATACCTTGTAATAAAGAAAAAATCGATGTGTCTTACAATATTTTTTCTAGAATCGTTTATTATTTATTCCTTATTATCGTTTAATATTTATTATCTTAGAAAAACTAGAAAATGTTTAAAATCACAATTTAAAAAAAAAATAAATTTTGTGTTTCGATTTTTCTTGGCATTTATTGCAACGTTTATTATAATTTCCATACGAAAGAGAAATTAATAAATAATATAAAAAATCGATCAGACATTTGAACGAGTTCACATTTGCCTATTAAAAATGACATTTTTGAAAATAGAATATTAAATTTTATGGTACAATTTTGATGTCTGCGCAGTACATCGATAATTCCATCATTATGTCATGTATATGAAAAATTATCGATCCGTTTTCAAAGTAACTCTGAGCGATTAAATATATATCTAAAACTCTAATTTCAAATTGACAGCCAGCTTCATAGAGGTAGCTATTATACTCATATGAAAAGTAACAAAAATTTAACAAAAAATTTATATTGAATAAATTCAAAACGTAACAGCTTAAATCATAGTGATAAATTTTAGTGTTTTTTTTTTCGAAATGATTTTGTATTATGAATTATGATTAATCGGTTTTACGTTTTTGAACTTTTTAAACAAGTTGGCTGTGGTCATTTTTAAAATTAAATGATCCGTAAATCAGAAAACACACTTTGATAAAATATCGATAACAATCAAACAAATTAATTTATATAATTTTCAAATAAAAAATTAACATACATTCCTTTATAGTTCATATTGTAAAGAATAATACTAAATTTAAAAAATTAACATTTTTATTATTAACCAGCTCAATTCTAAAAAAAGTGATAATTAACCATAGTGGTATGAATTTACCATTGCTTAAAGAGGTAGTCCTGAAACTCTCCAATAGGTGGCGCAAAGTTACTTAAAATTCTCACTGCAAGACACTTGACTTATATGTTTTAAGTTCTAAGCAATAAAAATTTATTTGTCTTACAATATTGGTTATTATCTTTTGCTATTTAAAGGCAATTGCAGAATTACATGAAAATATATTTCTATTATTGATTATCAATAAAAATTTGAAAATATTTCATTAAGAATGTTGTGTTGCATATTTATAAAAAAAATTTTACATAAATTGTTGATTTTGGCATCAATGATTTCAATTTCGAGATTAATTCAGGAAAATTATCACTTAAAATCTAATCGTTGAAGTTAAATGGAGCTGGTAATCGCATCTGGCCGACTTGAATATTAGATTTTATTTTTTGATGATTATCCTTATGAAAAATTATATCTAATATATAAGCTCCGCCATTTCTTCAAAATCATCCAGCCACTGCTGGACATTTGTGTGGTCATCCCCACTGAATTTCTCTAACGCACCTTCAACGTCTTTAAAGGTGAGTAATCTTCGTGATTCTTCACGTCTTCGAATCACTGGAGTACGATTGGCACGCTCACTATTTGCGCCATCGTCGTCTTCGTCGTTGTATCCTCGGCCATCATTCACAGGATTTCGGATACGTACATCATGGTTTCCTCTTCCTGGGAGTCCCTCAACATTGACAGCTCGAGCGTCTTCAAAGTCGTCTTCTTCTTCGTCGTCTACAAGGTCTGCAATATTTTCTTCATCATCGTCGGCTACATGATCCCGTTCCACCAATAGTGCAGCTCTTAGCCTCGCCAACAACTCTGGTTTTCGACCTGTCACTCGGAGGTTCCGGCGCCTTAGCTCCTCTCTGAGCTGTGGGATTCTCAGTCGCGGAAGTTGGTCGTCTTCCAAATCCGCCGCGGCAACACCTCTTGCAACCTGGTCAATCACACCTTCCATGGCTTACTAACTCGCGCACTTTTATGAACTTTCACACAACACCGACACGTCTTTTACACACTTTTCAATTTTCCGATTTTCCGTGATCCCTGACCGTTGTGATCCCGGACGAGCCCCCAAATGTAGTATCGGATTTTATTGGATAGGATACTAAATGTTTATTAAAGATGTTATTATTAAGGTATCACGGGGCGGTTAATTTAAAGTGAGTATTTATTAGAAAAATTGACAGAGTTAAAAGACAGAGGTCTGTCGTACATCGAAGTTAAATAGGAACTGCCTCTTCGAGTCCCATACAATTAGATCTTACTTACTACCTGGGTTTCTCACCCCCGCATCAGTCATACTTCGTTCTTACACTCTCGGTACTTATAATGTACATTTTTGTACAAAGGTGCAATAAAACAATAAAATAGAGAGACTTAAATCTAAAAATGACCATTCCACATATAATTTTGATTTTCTGAAATTTTTTAAAATAAATTGTAGATTTTTAGAATCGTTTGTTTTTGGAAAAGAATTTTCAATAAATTTCCTGTAAAATGATTGTGGAATCAATTTAGTCAGTGATGATAAGTCAGAGTCATTAGAAGACTACTTGGTAATATTGTCCTAATGATGAATGTTATGTTAGCATTTTTAGTATTGACTTTAATCCACATATTCAATTTCACATTCTGAAATAGAAGGTGAACAATTTCAAATGTTACATTCTTATTGATCAAGCATGATTGTTTTGAAGGGTTGAAGGGTCTCAATATTTATTTTTTATCAGGAAAAAGTAGAATCAAATATGATTTCTATCATTAGTAATGTTCATTACTAAAACTTTAGTAATTTATTGTGTTATTAAGTTTCTAAGTACTCAGTAAAATTTAGAAATTTAGTACTGAAAAACACCAATAGGTGGCGCCGAGTCGCTAGAAATTTCCGCTGTCAGATACTTTGAGCCAGATGTTGTATCATCCGGCGAATGTAAAATTTATATGTCATACAAAGTTTAACTTTTCTGCTATAATTATTTTAAGTATGAATGATTTATTACATTCATCATTTCTTTAATTTTTCTAAGGAAATTTGAACAGTTGTAATTTATAAATCATTATATTAAAAAGCCTTAAGACTGAAATTTAGTACAATTGTCCACTTCCCTGCTATCTTGTTTATTATATTAAAAAATTTTGATCTGGAAATTAATATTTGTTCTTATTTCCGGAACAATATTTTTTCAATTTGAATCATACATAATGCTGAGAACTACATTTTTTTAAACAAAGGATTGGACAAGTAGTGGATAAGTCTAACTGCTTGGCCTAAGCTTAATGCAACATATTTAAGTAGGTAACAATTTTCTTTTACTGGTATTTTGCTGCTCTTAAAAAAAAATCATTTGTGATATTCTATAATTTTTTAGAGAAAGTTCCAAACGTTGTGCTACTTGCTGCTAAGGAGAATTTTTTAAATTGTTTGGATAATTTTTTGGGTTTTGTTTGGGTGTGCGATATTTTTCGAAAAAATTATCAAATCATCGAGTTCTTGGTGGATATTTAAATTACAAGTATGTCAGTCGATTTGTCAATAATAGATATTGCAAACTTTCAAAATAATGGAATTTATTTCTTTTTCAAATAAATTTTGACTGGTAGTAATTTTATACTGAGCATATTTTTAATCTCAACTTACTCCTCATTCTTGCTATTAAATTCTTAAAAATTAAGTTTACTTACATTTTTAAAGACTAATAAACTTTAAACACAATTTATCTTCTAAGTCTATTGTTACTTTTTAATTATATAGCACTTTTTTAATAATAGTACCAAAAATAGCCAACAGGTGGCGCAGAGTTGTTAGAATCTCTCGCTGCAAGATAGTTGACTCTTGGGTTATACCTTGTAATAAATCTGGAAAAATCGATGTGTCTTGCCAAGTTTTTTACTTTTAGTATTTTCTTTAAGTACGAATATTTTCTTATAGAATAGTTTACTTTTTCTAGTTTTCTTATAAAAATTAAAAAATGTTAGAAATCACCATTTAAAAAAATAAATAAATTTCTTGAAGCAATTGTTTCAGCTATCGAAAATCAAGCCGTAATTTTTATTTTATTATAAGAAATTAATATACGTTCCTTACAATTTTTATTAATGAGAATAACATCAAATTTAAATGATTAAAATTTCCTTAATTAGCTCAATTCTAAAAAAAAGTCATAATTGATCATCATATGATACAAATTCTTCATTATTTAATAAGACAGTTCTGAAAGTCTCCAATAGGTGGCGCAGAGTCACTTAAAATTCTCACTGCAAAAACTTGACTTATATGTTTTAAGTTCTAAACAATAAAAATTTATGTGTCTTGCGAAATTGGTTATTATCGTTTATTATTCCAAGATAATTGCATACTTATATTAAAGTAATTTTTTTATTATTGACTGTCAATAAAAGTTTGAAATATTGTGTTTAGAATGTTTCAAATATATTGAAGAGAAAAAAAATTTCAACTAATTGGTGATCAGTGTTGCTTTAAAATGGTCGCTCATAAAATAGATTCAATAAAATTTATTGCACCAGTAAATAATTCGTTGTCTTCGACGATTATGGTAGCCTTTCTAACTTCAATGATTATCCTTATTAAGAATCGTATGAGTTTTGACCGAATTTAGATTTCTTACAAAATTTTATAGTAAATTGTAACTTAAAAAAATTTTTATGATCAGGTGATGTGTAGTGTTCCACAAAATTAAGGTTCATTCGCATTATTCCCTGTAGAAACAATTTTTGCATAACAAAAATTAATAGTTATAAAATATATGATACTATTTATTAAGGAGATCTTAGATAACTGCTTAACAACATTACCGTATAACTACTGAATACGTTATTAGTGTTATTTATAATTGACGATAATTCACATATTCAATTTTACATTCTGAAATATTTGCTAAACAATATTAAATGTCGCGTCAACAAAAATTCTTTACTGACAAATTTGTTTTTTAATAATAATTTCTGAGGAAAATTTGAAAATATCGCAAGTCTGTTCAATGATTAGATTGAAGGTTTAAATGTATTGAGCATTTCTGTTACATTATTATTTATCAAGCATGATTTTTTTGGAAAGCTTGAATGTTTTCAATATTTATTTTATATTAGAAAAGATTATAATTAAATCTGATTTTTATCATTAGTAATCTTTATTACTAAAACTTTAGTAACTTTATGTAAATTTCTAAGTACTCAGCAAAATTTAGGAATTTAGTACCAAAATACACCAATAGGTGGCGCCGAGTCGCCAGAAATTTCCGCTGCAAGATACTTGAGTCAGATGTTATATCTTCCCGCCAATATAAAATTTATGTGTTTTACAAAGTTTGTCATTTCTGCTGTAATTATTTTGAGTGTGAATAAATTCCTACATTTATTATTTCTTTTTCTTTTGAGGAAATTTAGAGAATTATAATTTGTAACTTATAAAATTTAAAAAGACTCAAGACTAAAATTTAGCATTCTTCCAATAGTTTTTTGCTGGATACGCTGTATAATGATAGTAAAAATCAAATGTATAAATAACATTTAATTATCCTTTGATTTCGGGGCATGTTAGATCAATTATAAGTTGTATACATTTTGTTGTCTCCAATGGATTAATAATAATTACAACTCTTAGAAAAATCGAAAGATATGGCCAAACATAATTATAATTATAATGCGCATGTGAATTAATAATACTTCATTATGGCTGTACAATTTAACTGGCTAAAAAAATTGGACTAGCTTATTAGCTAGCTGGTTAATTTAAATTAGCTAAGGTAATTAGCTAAAAGCTAAGCCAGCTAAATAACTAATTGAATATTTTATTAAGTGTCTACATTTAATTATATGTTTAACATTTTCATTATTTAACAACTCAATCCTTAAAAAAGTGATAATTACTCATAGATTAATGTAAATTCACCATTATTTAAAAAGACAGTTCTGAAAGTCTCCAATAGGTGGCGCATAGTCTCTTAAAATTCTCACTGCAAGACACTTGACTGGTATGTTTTAAGTTCTATTTATTTGTCTTATAAAATTGGTTATTTTCTTTTACTATTCAAAGAAAATTGCATACTTATATTAAAGCACTTTTCTATCTTTCATCGTGTATTAAAATTAAAAAAGTTTTGTTAAAAAATTAAAAAATTGGAAGCTACATTTTAAAAAGAAAAAAGATTTATACGAATTGTCGGTCATTTTTGCTTATGATTTCCTAATTTTTAGATTCATTCAATAAAAATGTGAAAAGAGTTTACTTGTCAATGGAGTCAAGGGCTAGTAATCCAATCTCGTCTGCTGAAATTTTAAATTTAATTTTTTTAATATTTATTGTTATCATGAAATAAATTTAGTGTAATATAATTTATATTTCCTGCAATCTTTTTGAATAAATTGAAAATATTTAGAATTTTTGACACAAAAGAAAATTTTTTCGCAAATTTTCTATTAGCACTCATTAGTTTGCGTGGATTCAGTTATTTGATTAATAAGTAATAATTGAATATTGAAGGCATTTGAAGACTACTTACCGATAATTCTATGTAGTAGCTGAATCTTTAATTAAAAGATTATATGTTCAACTTTAATCCACCTATTTAATTTCACATTCTAGGATAGTTAGTAAACAATTTTGAAATTGGCAATAACTCTTTCAGTTGCTACTATAAGTGTGTTATTCATCAAGCACAATTTTTTTGAATGCTTAAAAGTTTTCAGTATTCATTTTTTATTAGAAAAGATTACAATTAAATCTGATTTATTTCATTAGTAATCTTTATTACTATACCTTTAGTAATTTAATGTAACTTTCTAAGTACTTAGCAAAATTTAGGAATTTAGTACCGAAATACACCAATAGGTGGCGCCGAGTCGTTAGAAATTTCCGCTGCAAGATACTTGAGTCAGATTTTATATCTTCCCGCCAATATAGAATTTATATAACTTAAAGTTTGTTATTTCTGCTGTAATTATTTTAAGTACTAAAAATTTTTTTATGTTTATTAATTTCTTTGTCTTCCAAGGAAATTTGGAGTTTTATACTAGCTAGTACATAACTTTCGATAAGTTTTAAATTGTAATTTAGCATTGGATTAGTCTGTTTCTCATTGATTCGCAGTTTAATTTATGTTACATATTTTTGGATAATATTCACTTTTTTATTGTGGTAAACAGTAAGATTAATTTTAAATTACTTATTTGCAAAAACATCAAATTAAACGATAGTATATCTATCAGTTTGACCTTTAATACTTCCACTTGATAGTAATTTTATACTAAGCCAAGTTGGTAAGGCCTCGAGACATTGGAAAACGATGCTTATAATTCTTCTCCCGGGGAGTAAGTTCTTATCTCCAGTAGCAATACTTTAGAAAAAATCAAAGGGAAAAAGGGTTTCACTTGAATTTAATAATTCTTGTTCAAAATAAGTATAATTTTTTTTTTTTTTTTTTTTTTTTTTTTTTTTTTTTTTTTT